>CM040238.1:88892709-89179093 GCA_022545495.1 Chrysanthemum lavandulifolium
TTCCCCATAAATAAACCATCCGTCTTCCACTCTATCAAATCCCCACTTTTCAAATCTTCCATTTTAAAAATTACCTCTCATTCAAAACTTCATCTTCCTCTCATCTCATCTCATCTCAAACCAAAACCAAGAAGGTTCGTCATCAACATGGTTTACATAAGCTCGTGCTCATCGCCTTAACATTCATCGCTCTTGTGTTCCCTATGATGAAGTTCTCATACGGAGACATATACTTTGTGTTGTTAATCTACATTGGAGTTATATACCCAATCCTTTGTATCATTCTTAGCATTGAAATGAAATATTACTAATAGTCTATTTTATTTAGGTTATTATTATCATAATGTGTTTGTCATTTGTTTTGATTTATATCTTTCGTATTCTTTCGTGTTACATTAAAAACCATGTATGCATGCTAAAAGAAAATATAGGCTAAAACACATATCTTGGTATAAAACTATAAAACACATGGAAAACTAGAAGGGGGTTGAATAGTTTTACCAATTTAAAACGCCTTTTAAATATTTAGATCGACTTATGTTAATCTATTTGGTTGTTTATGTTGGGCGTTGATAGATAGATATATAAGCGTGTAATGAAAGATAAAGAGTAAAGCACATCACCACGACACAAGTATTTATAGTGGTTCGGCTACAAGGACACCTTCCTTGCCTACTCTACTCCCCGAGTCACCTACTCGAGAGTTCGTAAACACTACACCAATCTCCTTATGGCGGAGAAGCCTTCACAACGTCGCTTACACCTTTTTCGGTACAAAGCTAAATCACGAGTTCTTTCACACCAAGGCGAACCACACCTAACACAACGTCGCCTACCGCTTTATCTGATTGCTAGGCTAACCACCGAGTTCTTTCAGTAACATATTGGTTTCATAAACACACTAAACCATAAGATCAAATAGGCGTACAATATGATTCTAGAGAGAAGTTAGAGGTTTAGGGAACTTTAGTGAGAGAAAGAAAAATCTTATTATGAGCTCCAACTCTACATTGGAAGGTAGAGTATTTATAATCTTTACATAAATCGCCACCTATCGGTTGTGGATCGAGCATACAATGGTAAAGACCGTCCAGTCCTCCACGGTGTTACTTAAACTAAATACTACTTAACTTATAATAATCTACGACTACGAGCTTTCTACGATTACATATACTTGAGGTGACCGACTCTTTATATTCGGTTTACTAAATCCTAACAATCTCCCACAGGAGGTCACCTCAAACACACATTAAACATATATTGAATACAAAGATATTACATTAAAAATTGTTCTTGCATTCTTGATGTTGTACTTTGCTCAAGCTCGTAGTCATTGATTCTTCACATTGCATGTTAGGTTAATCCAAGTGGAGGTCTTTTCTTGATCCACGTGATAATGAGTTTGAGCCGTTTGAGATCATCGGTTGACAAGAAATCTCGAGATATCCATTGTGGTGTTGGTATTATGTGATGTTGTGACTTTCGGACCGACATGCTCACATTACGGATCATGAAATATTCTCATCGAGTAGCGGAAGCTTCGTTGATTCATGATATTGGCGTGCCGCGAAGCATGGAGTAAAAATATCGAGTCATTGATGCACTAATCATGATTTCTTTTGAGATGAATGTGTTAAGTGAGCATGCGGCTATGGATTGACCGCTTCATTACGATCATTTACAAACGTGGGCGTACTGCATAAAACAATTAGCAATAAAAGCGCGAAAGTGTCTTTGATCACTTCGTTGAATTGAGGTACACGACCACGGTTCCCGTTGATCGATTACAATCTTGCTGTGATCGGTATAATTCAAGAATTTTCTTGACGGGGTTTCGCGTTGCTCTAGGCGTTCTCAAACCGAACGTCTCAAAGAAGACAACACGGAATGAGTGAACCGGCGAATAGAGATTCAACGATTGATGAAAAGAGATTTGAAAAACAATCGTGTATTGCTTTCGATAGAAATTGTTTTTGCAATACAACGAAGGTTTTAATGAAAATTAATTATCAATCATAAAACACCTTTTGATTTGAAATATTCATACCGCGGTCGATGTGCTAAAAAAGAGTTTTTAAGCATAATGACCGGTTTTCAAAGGTATCCGTCAATCCATAACTCGAACGAGATTGATTCAAAACATTGAATCGCCCATTGTTTCGCTCGGTTGTCACATGGTTGATCTATAGAATGGATCTCACATGCCACCTACCGAGGAGCTTGTTTGATGTTGGCTCTAGAAGGCTTTCCATCTTCATTGTGAATATTTTTACATATCACTCGGATGTTACGCAATACCACAAGGATAATGCGTGGGACTCGAGATATAATCTCTTTCCACATTGTGTGAAACAGAGTCTTCATTGAAAGTGTCCTAAGGAGATTTATTGATGATCTCGTGGCTCTAGACTCAATTTGTGCATATTTGGATCACATGATCGGAGACTAGGGAGAGGTCTCCTTCTTCATATCAACAATCTCTAAGAAAGTCGATAGATAATGTCGGTTACAGTGAGAATGAAACAAGTCCTTTTAAGAGGAACTTGAGTGGTTTGGGAAGTTGAAGTGCGGTCGTCCTTTGGGTCCATGACGTCTTGTCTTCAATACCGATGTTACCTTGGTAACCACCGGTAGCAAATGAATTGAACCGGTTTACGCCTAAGGTTGAATAATTGGAGGGCTATTTGTTTTCACCCTTTCTCATTCAATTCTTTTTCATTCTTGACCCCTTGATTGCTTACCGAGACTTCATAGCTAGAACCTTGTTGGGTTTATTCGATACTAGCTCGGTCTCGGTCCGCACTCTTCCCATATCTCATTTTCTCCTTTTTCAATATACCTAAGGACTTACACATATCTAGTGGATTGTCCTGGTAGATCCCTCCGGTTCGCGGATCATGGGAACACATACCTAACCTTATCATCCTTATATCACCATACATAAAGTAAAGTTGGTCGGTCTATTTGGTATTGTTCATCTGCCATTGGAACCAATTGAAAACCATTTGAAAATCAATCCAGATACTTGTGATATATTATCAAAGCATTTTGTGCCTGAATTGTTTTGATATTTTTAGAACAAGAGCTCCCCCTCAACATTTTCTAAAAGATATCAACATCACTTCCCTGATCAAAACAGGTAGATAAAGCATATAAGGGAAGGATGAGGTTTTCATGAACTTGCTCCCCCTCAATATGTGCCTTGAGGTTTAAAAGAGTTTTGCACATACAAGAGGGAACCTGCACATTGATATAAATTGATCACATTTCAGATCTTTGTGGCTTAAGATAGATGCTCCCCCTCAACATGTGCATGGAAAATTTGAAATCGTTTGGCATATGTGGGAAGGAGAGCTTGTACATCCTTATAAAACCATTTTCCGAATTATCGATTAAATCCATTTTAAATCATAAATTCTCCCGATCACAATTATCAAATCATTTGAGATTTGTGATCTCTGAGATTAAATTGATTTTGAAAGCTTTTAAGGAGAATTGTGACTTGATTATGAAAGCGTTTTATCGATAAGGATCGGATTTTAAGACTTTAAACTCCATTGAATAAACATGCATGATTATCTTTTGAAAACAATTGTATGACAAATAACTTTTTGATTTAATTGAAATCATTCTCCCTCGATCAATGACATAAGTTGTTGATTAAGAGATAGATATTTTGACAAACTTTTAAGTCCGATGATTATCAATAATAGAGTCAGAGTTATTTTTCAAAACAACTAGTTTTCATTAGATAGTAAGGATTAGTTTAAAGAATCGAGCAAGAAATTTGAAAACCAAGATAAAGTATGGCTCTGTTCTATCTTTGAAAAGCGGTTCTTGCTGAAATGACAATAAACCATTTTTTTCTCCCAATATATATATATATATATATATATATATATATATATATATATATATATATTTAAGATTCGAACAACATCTAAAGTCCCGTGTCATTCTTTGAATGACAACATCAAGACCGTAGATATTATCGAATCGAGAGAAACATGACAAAATGATAATATTTTTGAAGATTTTGAATTTTCAAATTTTTATGGATTTTGAAAGTTTTATATTTTCTATTTGATTTTTAAGGTTTTATAATTTTGTATTTTGTTTTTCCAAAAATATTTACTGGGATAGATGAAGAAAACCTTTACTCTCTTCTTCCTCTTGAAGGCGTTTGAGAGCTTCGGTTGTAGGCTCTTAAGACCCGATCGTGGAAGAATAAACTCAGCGTTCTCTAGGAAGAGCTTTGGTGAAGATGTCGCTAGCGGTATTCGGTTCTCAAAGTAAAGTTCCACCACACCGTTTTCAACTTGCTCCCCGATGAAATGATGTCGAATGTCGATGTGCTTTGCTCTTGAGTGTTGTACATTGTTGCATGAGAGAGCAATAACACTTTTATTATCACGGTACAAAGGATTTTATTGAATTCAAAGCCATAGTCGGATAATTGGGATCTCATCCATAGGATTTGAGCACAACAAGATGACATGGATATGTATTCGCCTCTGTAGAGGAAATAGAAGAACTCATTTGCTTCTTTGAAGACCACTCACAAGCTTATCACCCAGCGAGCACCTCCGAGTACTTGACGGTATCTTGACATCTGCATGATCAACATCTGCATAGGTTGTTAGTGACATACCGGTGGCTTCGGTGCCAAAGTCCCATATTGATGGTTCCTTGGAGATACCGAAAGACCCGTTTAACCGCTTCAAGGTGCTTTTTAGTAGGCTTAGCACGGTATCTAGCACACATGCAAACAATGAACAAGATGTCAGTCTACTAGGCGTGAGGTACATCGAGGATCGAATCATACTTGATATTTCGTTTGGTCTACCATGATCCACGAGTGGTCCTCATCTAGTTTTGTACGTTCAATCATGGGAGTGTCAGCAGGTCACTAGAATCGAATCCAATTTTCTTTAAAATCTCATTTGCATATTTAGATTGATTTATAAAAATGCCTCAGGGACTTTGTGAAATTTGTAATCCCAAGAAAAATGACATTTGTCCCATCATTGACATTTGAAATTTAGAACCCATTTCAATTGAAAGCGGTCACACTCATTGGGGTCGGGTCGAGGCAAAGATGATATAATCAACATAAATTTGAACATGAATTAAATGTTTGCTGACTTCACGGTGAACAATGTTGGATCAACTCCTTTCTTTGAATCCGGTAGATAGAAGAAACTTTGCTAGCGTATCATACCATGCCCTTGGTGCTTGCTTTAAACCGTCTGAGCCTTCTTCAAGCGATAAGCGTGAGTAGGATGCTCGGATTCACAAAGCCTTGGGTTGGGTGGCGTGAGCGACTTCTTTAAGATCTCGGATTCGTAAATGCCGTCTTTACATCCATCGATGAGACTACCATGTTCTTACTAGTAGCATTAGCTAAAAGATTACGATTGCCTCGATACGAACAGCGGGAGCAAATGATTCTTCAAAGTCAATACCCTCCTCTTGGCGGTATCCTTTAGCAACCAATCGAGCCTTGTTCTTTAAGACATCACCATGCTCATCAAGTGTCACTTTGAAGATCCATTTTAGAGCAATGATCATAGAACAATCTGGAGCGGTACTAATTCCCATACATCAAGTCGATCAAACTCATGAATTTCTTCTTGCATGGCATTGAACCGGTTGTCTTCATTCATGGCGGTTTAACATCTTTTGGTTCGATCTTAGAGTACGGAGTTGAAGAGGCACCATAAGGCATCGGTTGCAAGTTGTTTCCGTGTGGATCTTTGGATGAGAGGATTTCAATGATGTTGTCTAATGGATGATCGTGAGTCCATTTTACGAGGTGTTCATGTGGTCATTGTTGAGGGATGAAGTAGCGAGTCGATGTCTCCGAAGATGATGGTTTTGATGATGATTCGAGGAGCAAATATATTTTCAAATGGAGCATCTTCGGGAGTAGCAAAGGATTAACTTCTTCATTGATGCGAAACAAATCCATGATGTACATTCGAAGATTGAAGATTTGTTGATGAGGCCGAGTGATCGGCGAGACACTTCTTGACTTAATGATATTGAGGCGAAGGGTTGACTTCATTCACGGGGATATGGCGACCTCTGTTGAAGGAGTTGACACATCATTAGCACTTGGCTCATAGTGTTCATCAAACATAGGATAAAACAATATCTTTAAATCATCTTGGATGGAGGTACATATGGAGTTCTTTGGAGAGGTTTGGTACAAGGATGAACCAATGGGACTGTTTTGAAGTCGGGTCGAGCTGGATTGTCCGGAGCCATTTGACCGGTCGACTCATCGAGCGTAGCGTGAATTGTTTCCATGATATTTCGGGTTCTCTTGTTGTAGATTCGGTAACCCTTCTTGTTTGGTGCATAACCAACAAAAACTCCAATAACGCCTTTGCTCTTAATTTACCTAAATCTTGGTTGTCATCGGTTGGATAGCACAAAGCTCCAAACACACGAAGGTAGGAGAGATCGGGGTTTTCGTTTATGAACAAGTTCATATGGAGTTTTCCATGAGAGGTGTGTATAGGGAGCGATTTTGGGTGTAGCATGCGGTGGAAATGGCTTGACCCATAGAAACATTGGAACCTTGAATAAATAAGCATTGTTCTTGCGGCTTCTACAAGAGTTCGATTTAGTCTTTCAACTACACCGTTACATTGAGGAGTTTGTGGAACACTTCTTTGATGGTGATTCCAACACTTTCATAAAAGCGAATTAAGTCTTTGTTGACAAACTCGTGCCATTGTCTGCTTCGAACAATTACGATTGTATTGTTGAGTCGAACTGAAGTTGTTTGATTAGTTTGATGATGACATATGGAGTTTCATCCTTTGTCCTCAAAACTTTACCCAAGTAAATCGAGTAGTCATCAACAAATACTAGAATGTATTTCTTCCCATTTATCGTTTGCACTCTCATTGGTCCACACGGATCCATATGAAGGGTATGAAGAACTTCCATTCTGAAATTTATGGGTTTTGGTTTGTGGGCATATTTCGTGCTTTTACCCAATTGGCAAGTGAACAAAGATGATCTTTTCATATTTTAATGCGGGTAAGCCTCGACAAGATCCTTTACGGAAAGGTTGTTTATGGTGCCGAAGTTCAAGTGATTGAGACGACGATGCCATAACCAAGACTTTGTTTTAGAAGCCTTTGATAGTAAGCAGTTGGAGGGACTTCATCATGTCATCGATAGAGATGGTGTATAGGTTAGAACCTCGAGTTCCTCTTAATAATTCTACACCATCAAGTTCTCTAACGAAGCAAGTATGTTTTCTAAAAGCCACTTCTAGATCGAAATCACGAATTGACCAACGAGAAGTTGTGACCAAGACCTTCCACATAATATACTACGGAAATGACACTTTTACCAACCACATAATCTCCATAACCCATAATAGCTCCAAAATGGTGGTTCCGAATCTAAGCGTCGATGAATTTACTCACGAAGTTCATGAGCCGTGACGGTCTCGGTCATATGCTTGGAGCGACTGAGTCCGGTACCACGAGCGATTTGAATGATCTGCGGTTGAACACGAGACAAGAATGGATAAGCGGATATTTGGGATCCCCATGCAAGAATGGGTTCCATTTGGTTAATAATGATGATTGGAACACCCACATCGAAATAGAAACATTCATATCGAAATTGAATCAATGGAGTTATTATGAATAGATGCGGTACTAGTGTCCGTGTTTGCCCTATTTAAAGTATGTTCACTTCTTAGGGAATAGTTCTACCAATGAGCATCCATTTTCTAGTGGGCATTGTCGATTAACCTTATGGCCAATGGTATCCATTGATAACCTATCTTACTAAATGTTCTTCCTGTGGGCTTCCATTTGTTTTCTAACTTTCTTTAGCCTTTGCCTTTTGCCTTCTTAGCATGATATTTTGCTTTAACAATGTTAATTGGAGATTTGTGACTTTAGACAAAACATTCACACCACATTCATGATTAATAATGAATTCAAGCGGACATCATTACAAGGTTTGCAAATAGTATCGAATTCCAATTAATTACGATCGCCTATGGCAAATACTAGAATCAACACGATTCGTTTTATTCGACTCAAACTTAAAGTTCCTAGGTTGGTCTTCTACTCTCTTCCAATGCACATTCTTAGCTTGCGAGGTCCTATCATTCCTTGTATTGTCTTGAGACTTTGACACCTTTCTTTAATGTCATGATTACTCTGTAGAGGAATGGGAACATTAGTTGGTTTTGCTACTCTTTGCATCTCCTGTTTAGATGTCTTTGGGATCCGAACTACATGCAGCACACTAAGGTTCACTTTCTTAACACAAGAAGTGCTAGGATTTGTACTCTAGAAGGCACACTAGAGTTCGCTTTCTTAGCACTAACGGATCTGGAATCGAACTACTTGAAGGCACACTAAGGTTCACATTCATAACATTGGGCATTGAATGGATTTCATGCTTGGCACTAGGCATAGAACGAGGAATCAAATGATTAACTCTCTCACCCAAGGACTTAGGGCATATTGTGATTAAGCATTCTAGAAGTTCTTGAGATCGTTCGGCATATAAGCATGCATGCCCAATTGCATTATCAAGTGGTTTCTCTAACTTATCCTCTTCAACAATCTCATGGAGACATTCTAGACAATCCTTAAGGTATGAGAAATATGTTTGAATTGCAAGTTTGTTATTCCTAAGATGAGGGGAACATATTTCTGAGACAAAGAATATTTATTACATGAGTGAACCTTTGATACACCATTCTCCCCATTGGTCATTGGCATTTTCTCTTTACACAGCTCTTGATTCTCAATATCCTTTTGCAATGAAGCTATTTGTTCGTTATTTTTATTACGAGTGACCTTTATTGATTCAAATAACTCATTGAAATGACGTTTAACCTTTTCATTTTCTTCTAGAAAACTTTCGTTTTCCTTTTGTAATGCATTTACTAAGTTTTGAAGATGAAACGTTTGAGAATTCGAGAATCTAAAGGAGGAGGCATTTGGGAATCGGTCACATTGTTCTTTTGACCCTTTAATTGAGAGATTTGGGCTTTCAACTTTACGATCGTGTTACAATGAGCTTGAATCTGTTCATCACGTTTGTTAATTTGAAAAGCGCATCAAACTCGGAGCATCGAGGATGTCTTGATATTTGAAGTTTTGACATTTTCTTTAAGATGTTGATATTTTAGTTGTAAATTAAAATGCTCAATCTCTAGTTTAGAAAAATGTTTAACCAAATTGTCGTGATCATCCGGTTCAATTTTCTCATTTAGTTTAGAATTAGTCTTTTCAAGCTCAATGACACGATCATGGGAGACTTCGAGGCAGCAGATAATTCATGAAATTGAGAAGCATTAATGGAACAATTTGTAGCGATGAAAAACACATCTTGAGCAACACATTCGATAATAAGAGTCTCATTCAATGTATGCAAGTTCTTCCTCTCAATCTCATTATATTTTAGTGCTCGCTCATAGTCACTAACCTCAACTATCATTGCATCAAATTCCTTTTCCATTTCTTTAATGTCTAAATTCATTCCTTTTTAAGACTTTCAAAATGATCTTTTAGTTGTTTAAAGAAAGGCATGACTTCGATTAAGTAACATTCTTTCGTTTGCTCAAAACCCTTTCCCTTCAATTATACCGGTGGGTGTGATCCTTTTCTTACAAGTTTTCTCAAAATCAACAAATAGTTGAAAAATAACATATTGACTGATTAAGGTCTTGCTTTTAGTGGCAATAGTCCTAGGAACTAAATGCATTGGTGTATTGGGAGGATACACGATCATTGAAGGTATTTTCCTAAAGAGGGGTTAGTTACAACAAGATTCTCGCTTTTGCTTATCTAAATCCTTTTTCCAAAACACTTGTTCGGGTGTTAACAATGTCGAGGCTTAAACATGTTCAAGGAAATCCAATTCTCCTTCTTGTAATCATGGGGTGTGATATTTATTTTCTTCTCTTTACATTTAGGATCATCTAGTTTCTTGTTCATCTTTTCTCTAGTGACTTCATCGATTTCTTATCTTCGTCGATGCACTCAACGCAACTAGGTTTCTGTCTAGGCTTAAGGATTTCATTACCATCATAAATTACTTTTGAGTCGCTTTAGCTATCTTCCGTACTCGGGGTTGGGTTTATCTATGATGGGAACACTATGCTTATCGCTTAAAACTCTATGCTTAGTGACCATGTGAAGCGGTTTGAATGGTATTCCCTTGTCGTATAACTTATTTTCAAGCTTGTTTTCAAGGTTTGTAGATTAGAAAAATCATTCAAAAGTTTTGATTCCTTAACTTGAATTCTTGCTTAAGCATTTTAACATTTTCTTGAAGTTCTTGTTTTGCTTAGCGAGTTTTAGAAAGCGTTTCTTGTAAGGAGTTTAACTCTTGTTTTAATACTTCTTCTCTAAACCTACTTTTTCTAATGGTTGTGCGCATTTGGTCATCCATTTCTGCTCACGGGAGGTTAATTCAAACTTAGCACGTTGTTCATAAATAGCAACACGTTCTTTATAAGCATTAAGTTCGGATATAACGAATCATCATGGGCGTGCGGTGTATTCGTCAAAAGCATAGTCATCATTGATTGCATAAGATACATCACTTGGTACAATCTCACTTTCACTTTGTTTCACATATTGATCATATGGGACAACATTGATATTACCCATATTTTCAATATCGACTCAATAATTACGATGATTGTACTTCATTATGTATCTTTTGCTCATCAACTTCATCGTATAATTTTAATACCTCGAAATGATTTTGTCTTTGGATGGACCAACATGTGGTGATGAAGAGACTTTAGGAGAGACCATTGGAGAAATGCTAGCCATGAAAATGGTTTGTGCGGTGGGTTCTTCATCAACATCAGTCGTATGCATCACAATCGACTACTTGAAAGGCATTATGATGATTATGGCCTATCTCTGAATTGGTTGCTCATCCACATCGCATCATATGTCTTAGCATTTCCATCGACCAAGAACAACAACTCCTCTTCATCCAAAGTTGCACCATTATCCCGAGCTTGCACAAGCAACATCTTATCCTGAAGTACTCGACATTTGAGGCGTTTTGGCGATGTCGCTTCCTTGCAATGTGTCCTCACCTCCACGGTTGTAACATTTGATTGGCTTTGCTTGACCTGGTTTCCATTCCTTCCCTATTCGATTTGCGGCATAACCTCTACCACTCCACCTCTTCCTTGTTCGTCGCCTTTCTTGAACCGGCTGCACCATAACCTTTCCATCTCGGTGAGTTGCACGATTGTGTGGATTAGATCTTTGTTGTGAGGTTGTTGTTGGTGTGTGGGAGAGAGTTCATGTTTTGACCGATCATGAGAGCCGTTGATTAATGAAGTTTCCACGTGTGCATCGACATTAGCTTGTTTGAACATTGGATCGGGAATGAGTTTGTAATTACCATTACCCATGGGTATGACTTGTGAGGCTTTGGTTGTGATTCCAATGTTTGAGTAGAAGGCAGTTGAATCATTCGATGAGCTTGTCTCTCCCTGGTTGGTTTTGAACTAATTAAGAATCCTTTTTTCAAACATAGCATGTCTCTCATTCTGAAGAAGGAAGGCATAGAGTTGCTCATAGTTTGTATTCTTCAATCCTTTGGTTAGCTCATAGTTTGAAGGAAGGCATAAACTTGTGCCATTCGGGATTCATGTTGTTCACAAACTTTGAGTTCAGCTGAATGTTTGGCATAGTCATTCTGATGTTCCTCATATCATTAACAAGCTTGTGGAATCTCACGTAATACTCATAGACACTCTCATCTGGTTTCATCTTGAAGTGTTCAAATTCATCATAGAGTTGTGATTCTCTGTCTTCCATAGTTAATTCGAACACGAGAGAAGCATCTTGACATTATCCCACACCGCCTTGGCTTCGGTGTTGTGATTGATCGACTTGTAGATATCTTTTGGAAGACCTTGAAGTACGATGTTAGAAGCCACGATATCGACATCGAATCTCTTTTCTCCTTATCATCGAGCTCATCGTATGTCTTTGGTGCATCTATTCCATAGATCATTGTTCCTACTTCAATTTGTATCAATTAAGTCTCTAGTAGTCTCAACCCGATCGGTCCTTCATCAATGGATTTGAGAATGTTGACTCCATTTTCCTTTCCAAGGCAAGTACAATCGATTCGTTGAGCCCAAGAGTCGTAGTCGATTACATCAAGCATGGGTGGACGAGTATCCGAACCATTTGCTTGAACATCCTCGACAGCAGTGGAGATGATTGTAGGAGCGTTGGTAGACATGTTGACAGATTAAGCGGGATTTTATAACTCTATGATTAAACCGGAAATAAATTCTTTCACGGGATTTTACTAAATCAAGAGAAACCGTATTACGATAGAGTCAACCAAGTCGCTAAGAAAACTGAACCAAGTCGCTAAGCACCAAGTCGCTATAATACCAAGTTGCTAAGACACAATCAAGTCGCTAAATAACAACTCGCTAAGCACCAAGTCGCTAGTAAAATTTTGACGACAAGTCGCTAAGCACCAAGTCGCTAAGTTGTCAAGTCGCTAAAGAGCAACTCGCTAAGCACCAAATCGCTAACACCAAGTCGCTAACAAACTTAAGTACAAGTCGCTAACTTTCACCAAGTCACTACCTGTAGTGGAGAATCCACTAAGTGTACTATTTGTCGACTTGTCTCAATAGACAAGTCGCTAGCTCAACTCGCTAAGACCTTCAACTACAACTTGCTACCAAATTACAAAGCAAGTCGCTACCAAGATAACTTATCTGTGGCTTAAGTCGCTAGCAAGAAAATCACATAAACACCACTTTTCAATCCAAAAACAACCCAACCATGATGATTCAAGCTTACCAAATCAAAACCCATGCACATACAATGATTCTAAACACAAAACTACACCCAAGATTCAAACTTTAACACTAGAAATGATCCAAATGATGCAAAACCACTAAACTTTTTCAAACTCTAAAACCACCTAAAAGTCACTAGAAATCCAAAGATATGTAAGAGATGATCAAACCATGGCTCTTGATACCATTTGTAACATATTGGTTTCATAAACACACTAAACCATAAGATCAAATAGGCGTACAATATGATTCTAGAGAGAAAGTTAGAGGTTTAGGGAACTTTAGTGAGAGAAAGAAAAATCTTATTATGAGCTCCAACTCTCTACCTTGGAAGGTAGAGTATTTATAGTCTTTACATAAATCGCCACCTATCGGGCTGTGGATCGGGCATACGGTGGGTAAAGACCCGTCTGTCCTCCACGGTGTTACTTAAACTAAATACTACTTAACTTATAATAATCTACGACTACGAGCTTTCTAACGATTACATATACTTGAGGTGACCGACTCTTTATATTCTGGATTTACTAAATCCTAACACTTTCACTCCAAGGTGAACCACACCTATCACAACGTCGCCTACCCTTTATTAGGTACTAGGCTAAGCACCTAGTTCCATTACTATGGAGGAACTACTACCCATCACATCACAACACCTAATCTCAAGGAGATCCACTCCTTGTTACAACACCATCAAGGATATCACCATCCTTGGAAATAAACAAATACTTATGTGTATAACGATGCACCTCATCGATTATACGACCTTGGCATTCTTTATTAATGCCGCTTGATTTGATTCCTAGGCATTCTTTACTAATTGCTTAGACACAACACTTGGCACCTTTCACTAATGCCTTCGTCTTGACACCTTTAGCATTCTTCACTAATGCTTTGACACGGACGTTAAGCACCTTTCACTAATGCTTTCGTCTTGACTCTTTCGGCATCCTTCACTAATGCCTTCAACACAACATATCTACGGAGGAAGAAGGAACTATCAACAAGAGAACCTCAGTTGTCTTGATGATGACGAAGCATGGCAACTCATGGACTTGAGCTTGCTCGACTTCAAGAAGTGGTGATCTCGCCTTTAAGAGGAACCTAGAGAATCACACAAAACAAAAGACAAACTACATAAAAATATCCCTTAGGATCGGTGGTTAGAGAGGTGCAGTATGTGTGAAAGTGGTGAGCCAAAAGGAAAAATGGCTCACTATTTATAGAGGAGAAATTTCACTGTTCCTGGATCCCACGGATCCCTCCCACAGGGATCGGCTAGCGTAAAGCTAGGGATCCGTGGGACGCCCTCTTGCCCATGGGTATTTTTGGTTATGGGGCATGGGTCATGGGTTATGGGTTGATCCATGGGTTTCTTTCTAAATACAATGTATCTCTAGAATACAATGAACCTAGTTAAGTGGTTTGGACAAAACCATGGGTTATGGGTCAATACCATTTGTTAGTTTTTACCCATTTTAGTATATACTTGTTTTTACCCATTTTAGTATATACTTATTTAAGTATATGTTAGCCCAATATGTAAACACTAGTTGTTGTACATATGTATCTCTAAATCATAAAATCACTTTTATTTGTTTTAGTGTTTTATGTGAAAACGTAAGTGTGTTAGAAAACTATTGGCTCAAACAGTTTACGTATTTTATTTGTTTCGTTAAAATGATTTTACGTTTGTTATCGACAAAACATTAGAAGATCGTAAAATATAAATAAGCGTTTTACGGCTTATTTGTATTAACAATCTCCCTTTTGTTGATGACAAAACATAAAATTATTTTAAGGAAAAACTAAAATTGTAAAAGTTTGAATTGAGTTTTACTCTCTTCTCCCCTTTTGTCGAATCAAAAAGCGTCGAAAAGAAACTAACACAAAGTTTTAAGCAAAATATGTAAAAAGAAAAGAAGTAAAGTGAGTAAGTGACATGAATGGTTCTCGTCTTAACCCCCCCTTGACGAGTCCATCCCTTTGTGAGGGCGTCAAGTACATAAAAATAAGTGAGCTAATGTATTGCAATTATGTTTGCAATTTGTTCGTCCTTGTGACGAAAAATGCTCCCCCTTGAAGATTGCAACTTTGCCATGGGGTGTCATGAAGAGTAATCCAAATAAGGGTCAAGTTGCAAATGGATTTGCAATGTATGGTTTGACACAAAGCTCCCCCTAGCTTTATGGTGTCAAAATCTTCATGTGTATTTTGAAAATCTACAAATAAAGGTTAGAAAACAAGAGTATAGTGCATAATTTCCTGCAAATAAAACTCAAGTTAGTAGTAATATTTGTTTCTGGACCACGGATCCCACGGTTCCCTTGATGGAGGGATCCATCTAGGCCATTTCTAGGGAACCGGCTATCTGGTGACTGTTTCTTCAGCAATGAAGATATGCCAAACAATGCTAATGAAGAGGTGAAATATGTATATGATTTAGCAAGCTCACAACACAGAACAATCATGGCATATAGATATTCATTCAATAAAAACAAGAGATAATCAAACAAATCTCTAAAACTAAGAGAATGATCTAGCCATACAAATACTATTAATACTAACTAGTTACTAGACTTAAAGCGCGACAATGTGATTGAGTCTAGGGATGAGTGGACTTGTTGATTTGATCCAACTTTGCAAGAAGATGATTAAACATGAAATGTATCTCATTTCGTGCTTCTTGAACAAGTCCTTGAGTGATTAGACAATTTGGACAATTATTGTCTTGGTTTGGAACCGGAGGGAAATGGATATTTTGAGGAGGCTCTATGTGTGATTGTGGATCTTCATTTTGAGAAGTGGGATGAGGTTCTAAAAATGAGGGTGGTTATGGAAATTCTTCCATATGATCATGTACTTGATTGTTCCTTGTCTCCCATGATGGATGTTAGGATTTAGTAAATCCAGTTATTAAAGTGTCGGTCACCTCAAGTATATGTAATCATTGGAAAGCTCGTAGTCGTTGTTATTTATTGTTAAGTAGTATTTAGTTAAGTAACACCGTGGAGGACGGATGGGTCTTTACCCACTGTATCCCTGATCCACAGCCCGTAGGTGGCGTTTCATGTAAGACTATAAATACGCTCTACCTCCCAAGGTAGAGGGTTGGAGCTCATAATAATACTTTCACTTTCTCTCACTAAGTTCCCAAACCTCTAACTCTTTCTCACTCTAAAACCTTATAGTGTACACCTCTTATTGATCATGGTTTGATGTGTTTGTGAAATCCAATATGTTATAAATGGTATCAAGAGCCATGGTTTGATCATCTGTCTTACATGTTCTTGGATTTCTAGTGGTTTTATATGGTTTTTGGGTTTGAAAAATTTTAGTGGTATTTGCATCATTTGGGCCATTTCTTGTGTTAAAGTTTGGATTTTTATTGTACTTTTGTGTTTAGGATCATCATAAGTGCTTAGGTTTTGATTTGGAAGGCTTGAATCACTTTGGTTGGATTGTTTTTTGAATTTAAAGTGGCGTTTTGTGTGTTTTGCATGTTAGCGATTTGTGTCAATAACAAATCACTTATTTAAGCGATTTGTCCAAATAGTGGCTGTACTTGCACGATTTGTTCGGAGAAGCGATTTGTCACTTTTTCACCGACTTGCTTATTTAAGCGAGTTGACAGTATTAAGCGATTTGTCTTATTTGTGCGATTTGTATCATCAAGCGATTTGTCAGTTTAAGAGGTTTGTTGGATTATGCGACTTGCTTATTGAAGCAAGTTGTAAGATTAAGCGACTTGTCTTGGTTAAGCGATTTATCTTGATCAAGCGACTTGTCTTGGTTTAAGCGATTTGGTAGTGGATGCGACTTGTCACTTTTGAGCGATTTGTGGTCTGTGCGATTTGTATTGTTGAGCGATTTGTCTTTTGTGACTTAGCGCTTTTCTTCTTAATTACATTCTACGGGTTTCTCTTGATTTAGTAAAATCCCGTGAAAGAATCTATTTCCCGGTTTAATCATAGAGTTATAAAATCCCGTGATATCTGTAAACATGTCTACTAACATGCCCACAATCATCTCTTACATTGTCGAGGACGTTAAAGCATCCGGATCGGATACTCATCCACCCATGCTTGATAGAACCGACTATGACTCATGGGCTCAACGAATTAGGTTGTCTTGTTTGGGAAAAGAAAATGGAGTCAACATTCTCAAGTCAATTGATGAAGGACCGTATCAAGTTGAGACAACCGTAGATATACTTGATAACGCTGGCGATGGCTCGGTGATATTAGGACCGGACATACCTAAAATGTATGATGAACCGATCGATAAGGAGAAGAAGAGATACGATGCGGACATCGGGGCTTCTAACATCATACTTGTGGTTTACCTAAGGACATTTACAAGTCGATCAATCACAACATCAAGCTAAGGTTTTTGGGACAATGTCAAGATGCTTCTCTCGGGTTCAATTAACCAAGGAAGACAGAGAATCACAACTGTATGATGAATTTGAGCATTTTAAGATGAAACCCGAAGAAAGTGTCTATGAATATTACGTGAGATTCCACAAGCTTGTAAATGACATGAGGAACATCAAAATGACCATGCCAAATATTCAGTTGAACTCAAAGTTTGTGAACAACATGAATCCTAAATGGCACAAATTTTTCACCTCTGTGAAGCTAACCAAAGGATTGAAGAACACCAACTATGAGCAACTGTATGCCTTCCTTCTTCAGAATAAGAGGCATGCTATGTTTGAACGAAGGATTCTTGAATAGTTCAAATCTAAACAGGGAGAAACAAGTTCGTCAAATGATTCAACAGCCTTCTACACTAATGTTGGAATTACCACCAAAGCTTCTCAAGTCATACCAACTGGAAATGGTAACTACAAACTCATTCCAGATCCATCATACAAGCCTCCTGATTCAAACACATTCATGGAAAACTTCATCAATCAACTATCTCTCATGGTTAGTCAAAATATGAATTCCCTCCCACACACAAACAATAACCTCAGAACAGCATCCAATCCACAGAATCATGCTACCGTCAGAGATGGGAAGATTATGGTGCAACTTGTTCAAGGAAGGCAGTATGAACAAGAAAGAGGTGGAGTTGGTGGAGGGTATGTAGCTAATCAGAATCGTGGAAGGAATGTCAATCAAGGACAAGTAAAGCCAATCAAGTGCTACAACCGTGGTGGTGGGACATATTGCGGAACTACACATCTCCAAACGTCCACGAATGCGAGAATACTTGAGACAAGATGTTGCTTGTGCAAGCTCGGGATAATGGAGCAGCTTTGGATGAAGAGGAGTTGTTGTTTCTTGCGTAAGGAATGCTAAGACATATGATCTTTGATGTGGATGAGCGACCAATTCATGAAATAGGTCACAATCATCAAAATGCCTTTCAAGTCGCAGATTGTGATGCATTTGACTCGATGTCGATGATGAACCCACGCCTGCACAATCTTCATGGCTAGCATCTCACCTATGGTCTCTCCAAAGGTCTTATCACCACAACAAAATGGTCCATCCAAAGAATCAATTATTTCGAGGTATTAAAACTATACGATGAAGTTAATGAGCAAAAGATACATAATGAAGTACAATCTCTTGAAACTTATGAATCAGATATTGATAATGAGAGTAATAGTAATATTGTATCATATGATCAATATGTGACACAAAGTGAAAGTGAGATTGCACCAAGTGATGTATCTTCTGCAGTCAATGATAACTATGTTTTTGATGAATACACCGCATGTGCCTCGATGATTCTGTTATCTCGAATCGAATTCCTATAAAGAACAAGTTGCTATTTATGAACAACGTGCTAAGTTTGAGTTTACTAGTCATGAGGGGAAATGGATGACCAAATGCGTACAATCATTAGAAAAAGTAATTTTAGAGAAGAAGTGTTAAAACAAGAGTTAAATTCCTTACAAGAAAAGCTTTCTAAAACTGTTAAGCAAAAGCAAGAACTTCAAGATAATGTTAAAGTGCTTAAACAAGAATTTAATGCTAAGGAATCAAAACTTTTGAATGATTTTTCCAATCTAAAAACTTTGAAAAACAAGCTTGAAAATAAGTTGTACGTATAAGGGAATACCATTCAGACTACTCACTTGATCACTAAGCATAGAGTTCTCAGCAATAAGCATAGCATTCCTATTGTTAATGAACAAAATCCTGAGGTTGGTAAGAAAGCTAGAGCTGCTCAAAAAGTAATCTATAATGGGAATGAGATTATTAAACCCAGACAGAAACCTAGTTGTACTGAGTGCACTGTAGAAGATATTCAATTAGAAGATGCCTCTACGGAGAAAATGGATAAGAAGCTAGCTGATCCTGTATGTAAAAAGCAGAACATAACGGTCAAACCCCATGATTACACAAAAGAAAATTGGATCTCTCTAAACAGGTTTAAGACTCAAACTCAATTAACCCCAGAACAAATTTTTTAGAAGAAAGATATGGATAAGCTAAAAGCAAGTGAACTTGTTGAAATAAATCCTCCCCTTAGGAAAATGCCTGCAGCTACTGTGTATCCTCCTAATACACCAATGCACTTATGTAGGACCGATTACTATTGATTCATGTGGTTCGGGGGGTCGGGGAAGCTCAAAGAATAAGAAAGACATGGTTATTGTATTAGATAGAAAAGGGGAAGATGTGTGTGTTTCTAGAGAGAAGAAGAAGAAACCACACACACCTTATTTTACAAAGTGAACTTCCTACCCTCCTAGTTGGGACTAGAGGGTATTTATACATAGCAAAGCCTAACTTAGCACTATTGACTAAACTAGTCCTTGTGAATGAGTAAAGAATAACCATGCAATTCCGTAATGACTTCACTTTAGCGAGGCTAACAATCTCTCCCAAGTGATGTCATACTGAGTTGCTTACAATGTTCCCTACAAGCAAAATCAAATACAAAACATAAGCACAAAGCAGCCCAAGAGTTTCTTCACAGTCTTGAACTTCATGAATCTTCTCACCGCCATCTCTTTACTTGCGTAAGAACAATGCGAGCAAATCTAATTAGGGATGAAATATGACCTTTTGCTCTCCCCAATTAGTGCTCTCCCCAAACCGACAACCTTTCGATGAATTTCACGAATTCAAGAAGTCTTTTATAATTAAATTAGAACCGCCTTTAGTCTTCTAACACGCAATGAAAATGTAGAAAAGACTCGACTCGACCTTCTTCAAGATTGTCCATTCGGGGAATAAGATATCAACATCTTCATCTCACCAAATGCATTCCAGCTTATCTTTCATATATCAAATCGACCCATAATGTACACATTTCTCCCCAAGGTTACGATTTATTGGAATCAAGATCCAATAGTGTACATGAAGCATTAATCGGACGATTCTATCATAAATTATATCACCCGTGAGAAGACGTCGATGAACAATACCATTTGAAATTGTCTAACTCATCTCAAGCCCTCGTATCAAAATTCAACGGTCGTGTAGTAACCACATGTGAAGATAACCCAATATGACAAACTTGAGAAAGAAGTAAAATCTCCCAGGCGGTTACTTAAGCTTGTACTATCCTTGTGAAAAGAACGGTGTACCCATTGTACAAAACCTCTTGACGATCCTCAACTACGTGAGACACCAAGTGATAGCTACTTTGTGGGTTAAGAGAAAGAATCACAAAAGTAACTAGATAGCAAGTCTTCATCACACTCAATATATTTGCCTGCACAAGTCATCTTCAAGTAAGGGAAGAAAGAAAGAAGACGAAATAAGTAAACTTGCCCGTCAAACGTCACTTCACACCCAAATAAAATAATAGAGAGTCATCTCCGTGGTCACAATTCAAATTCATCGAAACCTTTAGCCGTGAACGTGTATCCTCCGTGAAAAATTTTATAGACCAAAATACTACTCTTGATACGAAATGTTAAAAAAATTGTATCCCATAATTCTTTTGTGAAAAATACGGATAACACATTTTTTTTTCTTAGATCCCGATCCATCATAATAATATCGGACCAAGAAATATTGAGGCCCAAATCCCGTTCGAGAGGCCCACGTCCAAATCCAATCCATTCCACAAACCGGTTATATTAAAATACCTTGCACAAGTATTTCTAACCTAATCCCAAAATATGTTACGCCTCTCAAATATTCTCCTACCACACATTCATTTCTTCCCAAATCAGAAAAAGCATCTCCTTTGCTCTCTCACCAAATTAGATCAGAAAAAAAATATATTACTGTTTCTCATCACCATCCTAATCTCTCAACTCAGCAAACTCATATCAGGAAATATCAAACTCGAAACGACAAACCCTCTTTCTGTTTGAATTACACGGCTGAAGAACAAAGAGCTTCAAGATCAATATATTGGTCTCGGGTAGGGTTTTAATTGAGTTTACTTTTGGGTCATGAACGAACCTAAGAAAGAGATATAACATCCTTGTTATATTCATTCTTAAGATTCAATATTTTTCGCAGAAGGATTGAATTTTATCTGCTTTGAGTTTTGAAATGAATGAGAGATGGGAGAGATGCGAGGTTCTTTGGTGAGTCTAGATGTAGGATTTGTTGGTTTTGGTTTGGGATCTCACGGATTGATGATGGTTGAATTAATCAAGTCGTGGTGATTTTGGTATATGGTAGTTGTCCTTGTGGTTTTGGTCCTCTTTTTTTTTTTTTTTTCAATTCTATGCATAAGGGCTTTCTTGTTCCAACAAAATATATCGTAACCTTAAGCGTAAACCATTCATTCTTATGCGTAGACCTGGTCAAGTTTATGCGTAACCCATTCTTACGCGTAAGCCTAGGCTTATGCGTAAAACATACGCGTAACTTTTTCTACGCGTAACTTCACAGCTACGCGTAACTCCACTGTAGATTCTTCATACGCGTAAGTTTAGGGTTTTGACCCTCGTTGACTTTTTTCCGATGACTTTTCTGACCACTTTTCCGTTCATCTTCATAGTAACCCAGAAAAAAACTGCATAAATAGCATCAGTTTTACCCGTTTGACCATGAGACTTGACCAGTTGACCATATAATATTTCACGAGATGGACAAAAAAACAGTCACAAAATAATGTTATCAAGAAACTGAATCTTGAACCAGAAACAGAAACTGAAAACTGCACATAAATGGTGTTGAATTTTTTTGACCAAGATGATACAATATTCGTAATAAACTGTTAAACCTCAAAAGTTGGAAAAAAAATTTCCGACACATAAAAACTGGTTAAAAACAGTTTAAACAAACATACGAAACCACACAAATCGATAAAAACAACAACCTGGCTCGTTATACCAATTGTAGGACCGATTACTATTGATTCATGTGGTTCGGGGGGTCGGGGAAGCTCAAAGAATAAGAAAGACATGGTTATTGTATTAGATAGAAAAGGGGAAGATGTGTGTGTTTCTAGAGAGAAGAAGAAGAAACCACACACACCTTATTTTACAAAGTGAACTTCCTACCCTCCTAGTTGGGACTAGGAGGGGTATTTATACATAGCAAAGCCTAACTTAGCACTATTGACTAAACTAGTCCTTGTGAATGAGTAAAGAAATAAACTAATGCAATTCCCGTAATGACTTCACTTTAGCGAGGCTAACAACTTAGTTCCGAGATCTATTTCCACTAATAGCGAGACTTTAATCAGCCTGTATGTTGTTTATCAACTATTTGTTGATTTTGAGAAAACGATGTAAGAAAAGGATCACAACCGATCGGATAATCAAGGGAAAGGGGTTTTGAGCAAACTAAAGAATGCTATTTAACTGAGGTCATGTCTTTCTTTAAACAATTAAAAGGTCAATTTGAAAGTCTTCAAAAAGGGATAAAGTCGGATATTAAAGAAATGGAAAAGGAATTTGATGCAATGATTGTTGAGGTCAATGATTATGAAAGGGAACTAAAATATAATGAAATTGAAAGGAAGAATTTGCATATCTTAAATGAGAAGTTAGTATTAAGTTGTGTGGCTCAAGATGTGTTTTATACTGTTACTAAGCATTCAGTTACTGCTTCTCAATTTCATGAATTAACTGTTGCCTTGAAAGTCTCTCATGATCGTGTCATTGAGCTTGAAACAGCAAATTCAAAATTGCATGATAAAATTGAACAGGATGATCATGATAACTTGGTCAAACATTTTTCTAAATTAGAAGTTGATCATTTTAATTTACAACTAAAATATCAACATCTTAAAGAAAATGGTAAAACTTCAAATATCAAGACATCCTCCGATGCTCTTGAATTTGATGCAGTTTTTGAAATTAACAAACGTGATGAAAAAATTCAAGCTCATTGTAACACGATCAGAAAATTGAGAGTCCAAATCTCACAATTGAAGGGCGAAAGAAATAATGTTACTGTTTCCCGAATGCCTCCACCTTTAGATTCTCAGAATTTCCAACTTCAAAACATTATTGATAACTTGAAAAAAGAAAATGATTGTTTTAAAGCTGAAATTTCAAAGGTTAACGATCACAACAAAGAGTTATGTGATTCATTCAAAGTTAATCATGATAAACACATTGAAAAGATAACTTCTTTACTCAACGATATTGAGAATCTGAAGCGTGAGGTGAAAGGAAAATTGCCAATCCCTATTTGCAAATATTCTGCTCCTAAGGTTTCTGCTTGTGATAAGTATGCTATCGATATGTTATATATTCCCCCCACCCATTAGGAATAATGAGCTTGCACATAATGCATATCTCTCATATCTTAAGGATAGTTTGAAGGTCTCCGTGAGATTGTTGAAGATGAAAGAATCGAAAAACCTTTGGATAATACTATTGCCTATGCCTGCATGGATGCCAAACGATCTCAGGAACTCTTAGAGTATGTAATTGTCACAGGTCCGAAATCAAAGAATAGACGAGATAGAATAGTTGCACCCAGCTCTATGCCTAAGAATGTGACTCTTAATGTGCCTTCAAGTAGCTCGGATCCCAAAGACTTCTAAACCCGAAAAGCAAAAGTAGCAATACCAACTAATGTTCCCATTCCTCTACAGAGTAAAAGTGACACCAAAGCAAGCCGGTCAAAGCCTCAAGGCAACACAAAGAATGATAGGACCTTGCAAGCTAGGAATGTTCAGTGGAAGAAAGTAGAAGATCACCTTAGGATGAATGAAACTATGTTGAATAAAACGAATCGTGCTCTAGTTAATGCGAATTATGCTACTTTTGGCAAAACATGTAATGATGATTGCTTGGTTTCTGTTACTAATCATGAATGTGGTGTGAATGATTTGATTAATGTTGTTAAATGCCCTGTTAAGATTGTTAATGCCATAAAACATGTTAAGAAGGCTAGAAAGCAGTGGAGAAAGAAGGTTAGAAAACATTGGAAACCTACAAGAAGAAAATTTAGTAACATAGGTTATCAGTGGATACCTACTGGCCACAAGTTTACTCTTAATGAGTTGTGCCCTAAATTTTCCAAGTCAATGCCCATTAGAAAATGGATGCTCAATGGTAGAACTATTCCTTTAAGAAGTGAACAAACTTTGAATAGGTCAAATACGGACACTAGCACTGCATCTATCCCTGAATGATTTCATTGTTTCCACTTCTGATGTGGGTGTTCCAATCACTGTTACTAACCAAATGGAACCCATTCTTGCATGGGGATGTTAGGAATTAGAAATTCCCGGTAGTAAAGAGTCGGTCACCTCAAGTAAATGTAATCGTTAGAAAGCTAGTAGTCGTAGATCTGTTAAGTTAAGTAGTAATTTAGTTAAGTAACACCGTGGAGGACTGGACGGGTCTTTACCCACCGATGCCCGATCCACACCCGTAGTGTGGCGAATTATGTAAGACTATAAATACTCTCTACCTTCCAAGGTAGAGAGTTGGAGCTCATAATAATATCTTTCACTTTCTCTCACTAAGTTCCCTAAACCTCTAACTTTCTCTCTCTAGAATTCCATCTTATTCGCCACCTTGTGTTATGGTTTGATGTGTATGTGAAAAGTTATATCTTACAATTGGTATCAAGAGCCATGGTTAGATCATATCTTGCACATCTTTGGATTTATAGTGGTTTTTAGGTGGTTTTGAGTTTGAAAAAGTTTAGTGGTTTTTGCATCATTTGGTTGATTTCTTGTGTTAAAGTTTGAATTTTGTTGGTACTTTTATGTTTAGAATCATCAAAAGTGTTTAGGTTTTCATTTGGTAAGCTTGAATCATCTTGGTTGGGTTGTTTTGGATTGAAAAGTGAAGGTTATTTGGTTTTTCAAGCTAGCGACTTAGCTTCCTGACTTGTTTTCTTGGTAGCGACTTACTCATAGTTTTGTAGCGACTTACAGCTATAAAAGCTAGCGAGTTAGAGCTAGCGAGTTATAGTACAAGTAGTGGAATCTCCACTACGGTTAGCGACTTGTGGTAGCGACTTTAGTCTCAGAGCGAGTTGCTTTAGCGACTTGCATATCTAGCGACTTGTGTAGCAATCATCGCCACAAATTTGGCTAGCGACTTAGTCTCAGCGAGTTACTACTTAGCGACTTGCTTTTCTCATTAGCGACTTGGGATTCTAGCGAATTAGTGGTGTAGCGAATTAGTTGTTAGCGACTTGGTTCAAGAATTCAGAGCGACTTGGTTGATTTTTCCCACCAAAACTTCAAACGGCCATAACTTTTGAACCAGAATCTGCTTTCAGTTTCTACCCATCAAACGACCGTGAGAACGAGGAGAATAGACACCGAATGAACACCTTCGAGGTCTAAATCCGCTCCAACAGGTTATTGAGGTTTTAAGTTTTAGACCTAAATTTCTCGTGAAAACGCATAAACCAATCCGAATCACAACCAAACAACATCTCCGCTTATCCCACAAACAATCATAAGACCTAACACACAATTGTCTATCATTGTGTCGATCCATTAGTCGCCTTAACACATTCCATTGGTCATTGCTTAACGGTTTAGTCTTGATTTTAGTAAAATCCCGCGAAGATTCTATTTCTGCTTAAATCATAGATCTGGTAAAATCCCGCATTCTACCACATCATGTCTTACTCTCATCGACCCAAAGGATTTCGTAAGTGCTTAAATTGTATGATGTCGTGGATAATAATGATAATGGATGCTACATCGAACGATTAAAGATGTTGGAATTAAACAACGAGGATGTGAGATCTTCATGTTCGAGTACAATGAGAATGAATTGCACTGCCATGTAATGCCATGCAAATGGAATGCAAGATCGAGCCCTATCAACTACTTCATCCGCACCTCATACAGCTTGTTATCCATAGTCAGATCGAACATGTAGTGCTCTTTTCCGCCAGACTTACCTACATTGACAAAAAGCTTGTCGTTGAACTTAGAGCATTTAAAGTCGCAACTTACCAATGAAGAAGTTCAAAAGATGGTTCCAGGTCATTTCTTCAAGTAATCTACAAACAATTTCAACCATTCATCGGGGGGAATATTCAAAGACACGATCAACACTTGACCGAATTTCCTTCAAAAACATACTTGGAATGGAAATTCAGAATTCATTGAGACATTTATCCAACTCATGGATAATGTGAAAAGTACATCGAGGAAACCGCACAAAGGATGAAAAAGTGAATGAGTGTCGTGCGCTTGAGAGATTGTTGTGATAAGTCGGGTAATGTATCCGTGGAAGAATCGGTGTTGTCGAATGCGTAATGTTAGAGAAAACAAATAATGATGAGTCGGACAATGCTAAAATAGAATCTTCGTGCTCATGTTCACAAGAGAGAGAGGTGCACCAACACAACCCGCAAGCTAATGCAAAGGAAAGCTCCATGGAAGCTTCGGATGTACCCAAGATAGAGATGCACCGCCACAACCTCGTGCACGTTAATGCAGAGGAAAGTTGCATGAAAGTTTCTGCAGACTAGGTATGCATCTTCTTCTCAAAATGATGATTATGAATTGCATGAGTACACCGTGATTTGTGCTCGATGATTCCTTGACCATCGAACTCAATACCTATAAGGATCAAGTTGCTATTTATGAACAAATAAGGCTAAGTTTGAGTTGACAACCCGTGAGCGTGAAATGGATGTCCAAATACGCATAATCATTAGAAAAAGTAATTTTAGAGAAGAAGTATTAAAACATGAGTTAAACTCCTTACAAGAAAAGCTTTCTAAACCGCTAAGCAAAACACGAACTTCAAGAAAATGTTAAATGCTTAAGCAAGAATTCAAGGCTAAGGAATCAAAACTTTTGAATGATTTTTCCAATCTAAAACTTTGAAAACAAGCTTGAAAATAAGTTGTACGCATAAGGAATACCATTCAGATCGCTCACATGATCACTAAGCACGTAGTCTTAAGCGATAAGCACAAGGTTCCCATTATAGATAAACCCAATCCCGAGTATAGTAAGAAAGCAAAAGCAATTTCAAAATGTAATCTATGATGGAAATGAGATTCTTAAACCTAGATGACACCTAGTTGCATTGAGTGCACCGAGGAAGATAGAAAACTAGATATTGCATCTAGGAGATAATGGATAAGAAGCTAAATGATCCTAAGTGTAAAAAGAATAACATAACGATCAAACCCCATAATTACACTAAAGAAAATTGGATCTCCTTGAACAAGTTTAAGCCTCGACTCTATTAACCCCCGAACAAGTGTTCGAAAAAGGATATGGAAATGCAAAAGTCGAAAATCTTGTTGAAAAGAATCCCCTTGTAGGAAATCGCCTAAATCAACTGTGTATCCTCCTAATACACCAATGCACTTAGTTCCTAGATCTCTTGCCACTAAAAGCAAGACCTTAATCGATGAATATGTTATCTTTCAACTATTTGTTGATTTTGAGAAAACTTGTAAGAAAAGGATCACACCCACCGATAATCAAGGGAAAGGGGTTTTGAGCAAACTAAAGAATGCTATTTAACCGAGGTCATGCCTTTCTTTAAACAACTAAAAGATCAATTTGAGAGTCTTAAAAAGGGACGATTCGATATTAAAGAAATGGAAAAGGTATTTGATGCAATGATTGTTGAGGTTAGTGATTATGAGAGAGAATTAAAATATAATGAGATTGAGAGGAAGAACTTGCATACATCGAATGAGAATCGATTTCGAATGTATTGCTCAAGATGTGTTTTCATCGCTACAAATTGTTCCATTGATGCTTCTCAATTTCATGAATTATCTGTTGCTCGAAAGTCTCCCATGATCGTGTCATTGAGCTTGAAACAACAAATTCAAAAATGCATGAGAAAATAGAACAGATGATCATGATAACTTGGTCAAACATTATTCTAAATTAGAAGTTGAACATCTTGCTTTGCAATTAAAACATCAACATCTCAAAGAAAATGTTAAAACCTCAAATATCAAGACATCCTCCGATGCTCCCGAGTTTGATGCGCTTTTGAAATTAGCAAACGTGATGAACAAATTCGAGCTCATTGCCACACGATCAAAAGATTGAAAGCCCAAATTTCACAACTGAAGGGTGAAAAGAAGGATGCGATCTGTTCCCATATGCCTCCACCTTTAGATTCTCGAATTTCCAACTTCAAAACATAATTGATAACTTGCAAAAGGAAAATGATTGTTTTAAAGTCGAAATTTCAAAGGTTAATGATCAAAACAAAGAGTTATGTAATTCATTTAAAGTTAATCATGATAAACAAATTGAAAAGATAACTTTACTTAACGATATTGAGAATCAAGCGTGAGGTGAAAGGAAAGTTGCCAATCCCCAATTGCAAATACTGCTCCTAAGGTTTCGACAGATAAATATGCTATCGATATGTTATATATTCCTCCGCCATTAGGAATAATGAACTTGCACATAAAGCATACCTCTCATACCTTAAGGAAAGTTTGAAGGGTCTCCGTGAGATTGTAGAAGATGAAAGATTAGAAAACCTTTGATAGTACTATAGCCTATGCTCGCATGGATGCCAAACGATCTCGTGAACTCTTAGAGTATGTAATTGTCACAAGTCCGAAATCTAACAATAGGCGAGATAGAATAGTTGTGCCTTGTTCTATGCCTAAAGCCAAGCATGTGACCCTTGATATGCCTTGTTCCATGTCGAAATTCAAGCAAGCAACCTTGATGTGCCTCCTAGAATTTCGGATCCCAAAGACTTCTAGACCAGAATGCGTAAAGTAGTGAAGCCATGTAATGTTCCCATCGTTATTTCTACAGATGTTAAGATTGACACTAAAGTTAAGCGGTCAAAACCTAGAAGCAATGCAAAGAAGGATAGGATTACGCAAACTATAAGTGATCATGATAAGGAAGTAAAAGAACACCATAGGGACAAGAAGTTTGATTTGAACAAAAGAATCGTGTTAGTTCTAGTATTAGCTCTAAGCTATCAAATTAATTCGAGGCCTTATGTCGTCTCGCAAAACATGTAAAAATGTTTATCTTCCGTAATCATGATAAATGTGATGTGTTATTTCGAGATCTAAGAATCATACCCCGCTTAAGAAAGTTTGAAAGCGAAACAGATAAGCAATCTTGGAAACCTAAAGGAATGTGTTTACAAATGTAGGATTTCAAAGGAAGCCCACAGTCGAATTTTCACGAATGGCAAACCTTACCCCTTAGCTAGATCCACTATGCCTAGAATAGTGCCTCATAAGGTTTGAAGCCAACCGGTAGAATAATCCCATTAAGCACAAAATGTCATTTGACTAAGTTTGATGCTTCTACTAGTTCGGGCCCTAGGGATAATGCCATTGCATCTAGGGTTTCACGATTCAAAGACTGCTTAGCAACCAAAAGGAACCCATCAAGACGCTGGGATCCAATGTTTCCACCGCCTTCGTCTCGCTTTCCAAAGCAGTCGTATAAATCGTCCCTTGGTATTTGGATTCGGCGGCTCTAAACATATGACAGGTTTCTTAACAATGACGTCTGCTCAAATCGCCTCGAGCACTCGTACTTCATCATTATGGCGCTTCACAGATAACACTTCAGCCCCGCCTCCTCAAAGAAAAGAAAGGTGTACGCTCAAGGCGCTTTTATCTTCTTAAGAAGAGAAATCTTCATGTTTATGACCATTCTCATCGACATTCTTCATCAACATGCTTCATGCTTTTTCCATGCGCTTCACCATCAAGTGAACCGACTCACCGATAATTACTCTTATTCCTCTTGCTCAATATAATGAAGATGGCGACATCATGTGCTAATTTTATGGGGAGAAGTGTGAATATAATACATTTGGATGTTAATCACTTGGTTAATCAAGAATGGCAACTTTGTATGCAATTCTTGAGGGGAGAAGTGTGAATTTTTGCATGGTTGATCGATATTTGAGAATATATGGTCAAACGGCTCCTAACCCATGTAAGAACCGAGATTCTTCTTATCGGATCATCTTCACATGTGGTTTCTTCTAAGAGCCGCTGGTTGACATCTTCACACGGCCGATATGATTAAATGACAAAGTGCTTCTAGTTGTCGGGTCGATTTCTTTAATGAACATCTTTCGTTCTTGTTTGATTGGGAGGATTTTAATTAAGGGATTTGCTATTTACAAGTTAACGGAATGCCTTTGGTGTGAAGAAGATGTTAACTGCTCTATTTCCCCATTCGGATAATCTTGAAGAAGGTCGAGTCTACAGCCTATTCTACATTTGAAAGCTACATGATTAGAAGACTAAAAGACTAATTGCATTTGATGATCTAAAGACTTCTTCTTAATCCGGCCGAGAAGAACATTTGAAAATCTTCGTCGCTTAGGGAGAGCACTAATTGGGGAGATTGAAAAGCCAAAATTTAATCCCCAATTAGACTTGTTTCAGATTCTTTAGCAATGATTCATTGCTTGATTTTTGATGACACCTCCAACGCCTAATGCTTCAATTACTAAGGATAATTGGGATTCATTGTTTGGGATTCATTGTTTTCAAAGATATGTTTGATGAGTACTTCCAACCTCTAACGAATGTTGATCATCCACTCAAGCTCATGCTCCGGTTTCTACCGACTCAACTAGTTCACCATGTAAGAAGTACTTCTAACTCAAGAAACCCAATCTCCGCCATTCCTCAAGGCGTTGATAATGACTATCATAATATTGTTGTTGCACTCATGAATAATGATCCGCTCTTTGGTATTCCTTTACCAAATCTTCACGGATTATTGTTCATGAATAATGATCCACTTTTGGTATTCTTTTGCCAAATCTTCACGGATTATTGTTCCTCTCATGGTGCACGTTATAAATCAACCACATGAACATTAAGGAAAATGACTACCTCATCCGCCGAAAACATTATTGGTGAATCTTCCGATCGCTTTCTACATGTATACCCTAAGGAAGAATGCATTGATGTTGAGGAATTATTTGCTCCGGTTCATTCAGTGGGACAATGTACATCCGATTGTATGTTTGTTCACGTGTTGGACATTTGACACAAGTTGATTGCTTTAGAGTTAATCATTTATCACTTATTTGAGATTGAAGTTGTCCTTCACAAAGGCGTGTTCTTATTTGATAACTTGCTCGGGCTTAAGAATTTGAGTTGAAGGCTTGATTTATCTAGTTACCAGCAGTCGGAGGGGATGGTTGAAGACCTGGTTAACTATCACTATTAGGAGTTACGTTGTTTTACTCAGTGTCACATGCATGACGATGTGGATAATATCAAGAGGTGTTAATGTCTCATACTTTGTTTGAGTAGTGAGTACTTAGAGATTTGCTTGAAGCATAGATTCTACAACCGCTCTTCCATCTTTAAGTGCAAGCTTAAGACACAAATGCGGGAATTCGACTTCGCTTCAAGTTTAGTATATCGGGTTTTTCTTCAACAAAGGGTCACTTCAAATTGTCTACATATGGGTTGATAAAGATAGTCGAGAGAGTTTATGTAGCAATTGATTCTCACAGATTCACTTGGGCTATTTGAGTTCTTCTCACAAGATTTCAAGTTTATGGATTGATTATGTTTTGTCGATTCCGAGGTATCAAAACTATTTAGGGTAGGATATATTATTCCAACTATTTGGGGAAGTGGTCTCGGAGACCTTTGGTTTTTGTTACTTCAGTTCATTGGAAGAAATGTGAGAAGAATATTTGAACGTGAGATGATACGCCTATCGACATCTTATATATGGTTTATGATAAAGTGCTTCCTGTTATATGCACAACATGTTCACTTGATCGAGCTAATTCGCTTATTTCGAGTTGACATCCACAGAGATGATTAGTGACTCAACATGTTACATGGATGTCATCGCCTCTACTCTTGTTGGGTACATGTGTACATTATGTGCCGATTGGTTATATGTTATATAACCGAATGCACTTGGTAAAATGAAGATGTTGATATATTGTTCCCTAACATGACAACCGGTCAATCTCGAAGAGTAAGGTGTACATCGGGATGCACAATGTTCATGTGATCGGTCGTAATCGCTAATCCGGATTTGATAACCACCGAGACGATCAATGTTTCAACTTGTTACTTTGGTGTTCTCGTGTTCTTCGTGGTGCCGAGCTTCAATCAATGAGACCGCTTTGTATTCAACTCTAATTTTAGGAAATGGTCTTTATTCGATGTTTGTCGGTTTGGGGAAGCTACCAAAGATTCAAATTGAGAAGGCTCATGTTCGTATCGATTTTCTTAAGCCCTTGATGCTTTGGTGGCGAAAGTTTAAGAGATGTTGATTCCTTTCTTCTACAACGTACGAACGATATCTTTATCTCGCACTCATTTCATCATTCTCTTAAACTAATTTATCTCTTGTATATATCTATTCGAAAATCAAAATACAAAATTATAAAATCTTCAAAATCAAATAGAAAATATAAAACCTTCAAAATCCATAAAAAAATTTGAAAAATTCAAAAATCTTCAAAAATATTGTCTTTTGTCATTTTTCTCTCGATTCGATAATATCTACGGTTTTGTGTCATTCAAAGAATGACACGGTCTTTAGATATTGTTCGAATTTAAAAAAAAAAAAAAAAAAAAAAAATCAAAAATTAAAAATATTTTGGGAGAAAGAGAAAAATGGTTTATTGTCATCTTCGTGCAATAACCCGCTTATAAAGAAAGAACAGAGCCATATCTTTCCAAGTTTTCAAATCTTATGCTCGATTCTATAAACTCCTATCCATTAAAACAAATGCTTTGCAAAATAACTCAATCTCTATTTTGATAATCATCGAACTTATTTGTCAAAATCTCTATCTCAATCAACAACCCACGCTATTGATCGAGGGGAGAATGATTTCAATTAAATTAAAAAGTTATTTGGCATTAAAATTGTTTTCAAAAGATATACATGCATGTTTTATAAATGGAGTTTAAAGTCTTAAACCGATCCTTATCGCTCAAACGCTTTCACAATCAAGTCACAATTCTCCTTAAAAGCTTTCAAATCAATTTAAATCTATACGAGATCACAAACTTCAAATGATTTGATAATTGTGATCGGGGGAGAATGTGTGATTTAAATTGGATTTAAACTGATAATTAGGTAAATGGTTATAATAGGATGTACATGCTATCCCGCCCACATGTGACAAACGATTTCAATTTTTCAATGCACATGTTGAGGGGGAGCATCGATATTAAAACCTTTGATTTAAAACGTGAACATTTATCCCAATGTGCAGGTTCCCTCTAGTATGTGCAAAACTCTTTTCAAACCTCGAGGCACATATTGAGGGGGAGCAAAACTCATGGAAACCTCATCCTTCCCGGATTTACTATACCCACTTGATCTGTTGAGGGAAGTGATGTTGATATCTTTTAGAAAATGGTAATCAAAAGAAGTAAATTCTTTCTCTTGCCTCCGTGTGCAAAACATTTTCTATACTTGATGCACATGTTGAGGGGGAGTTCTCGTTTAAAATATCAAAACAATTCAGTACAAAAGCTTTGATAATATATCACAAGTATCCGAATTGATTTTCAAATGGTTTTCAATTGGATCCAATGGCGTATGAACAATACCAAATTGACCGACCAACTTTACTTTATGTACGGTGATATAAGGATGATAAGGTTAGGTATTGGTTCCCATGATCCGCCGTAACCTGAGGGATCTATCCAGTGACAATCCACTAGTTAGTGTAAAGTCCTTAGGTATGATGATAAAAGGAGAAATGTGAGTTATGGGAAAAGTGCGGACTAAGACCGAGCTAGTACCGGAATAAACCCAACAAGGTTCTAGCTATGAAGTCTCGGTAAGCAATCAAGGGGTTGAAGAATTAAAAAGAATTGAATGAGAAAAGGGTGAAAACAAATAGCCTCCATTAATTCAACCTTAGGGCGTAAACCGGTTCAATTCATATGCTACCGATGGTAACATCGGATTGAAGACAAGACGTCATGGACCCAAAGGACGACCGCACTTCAACTTTCCTAACCACTCAAGTTCCTCTTAAAAGGGCTTGTTTCATTCTCACGGGAACCACCATTATCTATCGACTTTCTCTTAGAGATGGTTGATATCAAGAAGGAGACCTCTCCTAGTCTCCGTTATAGGATCCAAAATGCACAAATTGAGTCTAGAGCCACGAGATCATCAATAAATCTCATTAGGACACTTTCAATGAAGACTCTCTGCTTTCACACAATGTGGAAAGAGATTATATCTTGAGTCCCACGCATTATCCTTGTGGTATTGCCGTAACATCCGAGTGATGTGTTTACATATTCACAATGAAGATGGAAAGCCTTCTCGAGCCAACATCAAACAAGCTCCTCGGTAGGTGGCATGTGAGATCTATTATATAGATCAACCATGTGACAACCGAATGTAAACAATGGGGCGATTCAATCTCTTGAATCAAACCCGTTCAAAGTTATGGATCGACGGATACCTTTGAAAACCCGCCTTTGTGCTTAAAAACTCTTTTCATTAGCACATTGACTGTACTCATTTTTCAAACCAAAAGGTATTTTTATGATTGATAAATTGATTTTCAATAAAACCTTCGTTGTATTGCAAAACAATTTCTATTGAGCAATACACGATTGTTTTTCAAATCTCTTTTCATCAATCGCTGGACTTAAAATTACCGTTCACTCAATCCGTGTTGTCTTCTTTGAGATGTTCCGTTTGAGAACAAATAGAACACCGCTAAACCCCGCAAGGAGATTCTTAGGAATCCTACCGATCACAGCAAGATTTGTATCGATCAACGGGAACCGCGGGTCAGTACTCAATTCAACGAAGTGATCAAAGACACTTTCGCGCGATTTGTTGCTAATCGTTGTATGCGTGTACGCCCGACGCTTGCGTACCGATCGTAATGAAGCGTCAATCCACGTACCGCATGCTCACTTAACACATTCATCTCAAAAGAAATCATGATTAGTGCATCAATGACTCGATATTTTCACCCATGCTTCGCTTCATCGCCGCCAATATCGTGATTCAACAAATGCTTCCGCTACTCGATGAGAAGATATCATGATCCGTAATGTGAGCATGTCGGTCCCAAAGTCACAACAACACAAAATACCAACACCACAAAGGATGTGTCGAGATTGTTGATTGTCGATGATCTCCAAAGATGGCTCAAAATTATCATCACGCTGGATCAAGAAAGACCTCCACTTGGAATAACCAAACATGCAATGTGATGAATCAATGACTACGAGCTTATGAGCAAAGGACTACATCAAGAATGCAAGATCAACTGTTAATGTAATATCTATTTGTATTCAATGTAATTTTGGTGTATAATTGAGGCGACCTCCTTGGGGAGATTGTTAGAATTAGAAATTCTGAGTAAAGAGTCGGTCACCTCAAGTAAATGTAATCATTAGAAAGCTAGTAGTCGTAGATCCGTTAAGTTAAGTAGTAATTTAGTTAAGTAACACCGGAGGACTGGACGGTCTTTACCCATCAGATGCCTCGATCCACACCGTAGTGTGGCGAATTATGTAAGACTATAAATACTCTCTACCTTCCAAGGTAGAGAGTTGAGCTCATAATAATATCTTTCACTTTCTCTCACTAAGTTCCCTAAACCTCTAACTTTCTCTCTAGAATTCCATCTTATTCGCCACCTTGTGTTATGGTTTGATGTGTATGTGAAAAGTTATATCTACTGGGATCCCAATTATCCAGCTATCCATTCTTGTCTCAGGTTCAACCGCAGATCGCTCAAATCGCTCGCGGTACCGGACTCAGTCGCTCCAAGCATATGACCGAGATCGCCATGCTCATGAACTTCGTGAGTAAATTCATCTGGATCCGTTAGATTCGGGAACCACCATTTTGGAGCAATTATGGGTTATGGAGACTATGTTGTTGGCAAAAGTGTAATTCCGTGGTATATTATGTTGAAGGTCTTGGTCATAACTTGTTTTCTGCTGGTCAATTCGTGATTCCAATCTAGAAGTGGCATTTAGAAAACATACTTGTTTCGCTAGAGAACTTGATGGTGTGGAACTGTTAAGAGGAACTCGTGGTTTAAATCTTTACACCATCTCTATCAAGACATGATGAAGTCTTCTCCAATCTGCTTGTTGTCAAAGGCATCAAAACAAAATCATGGTTATGGCATCGCTGCCTCAATCACTTGAACTTCTGCACCATCAATAATCTTTCCAAAGGATCTTGTAAGAGGCTTACCCATTAAAGTTTGAAAAGATCATCTTTGTTCAAGATGCCAATTAGAAAAAGCAAGAAATATGCCCACAAACCCAAACCCACAAACTCAAGAATGGAAGTTCTTCATACCCTCATATGGATTTGTAAAGGACCAATGAGAGTGCAAACGATAAATGGGAAGAAATATATTTTAGTCGCTATGATGACTACTCGATTTACTGGGTAAAGTTTTTATGGACAAAGGATGAAACTCCGATGTCATCATCAAACTTATCAAGCAATTTTCAGTTCGACTTAACAATACCGTTAGAATTGTTCTAATGCACAATGGCACGTAGTTTGTTAACAAAGACTTAAGTCAATTTTATGAAAGTGTTGAATCAACATCAAAGAAGTGTTCTCTAACTCCTCAACGTAACGGTGTAGTTGAAAGACTAAATCGAACTCTTGTGGAAGCCGCAAGAACAATGCTAATTTATTCAAAGGTTCCAATGTTTCTTTGGGTCAAGCTATTGCCACCGCTGTTACACCCAAAATCATTCCCTTATACACACCTCTCATGAAAAACTCCATACGAACTTGTCCATAAACGAAAACCCGATCTCTCCTACCTTCGTGTTCGCGCTTTGTGCTATCCAACGAATGACGGTCAAGATTTAGGTAAATTAAGAGCTAAGGCGACATTGGAATTTTGTAGGATATGCACCAAACAAGAAGGGTTACCGAATCTACAACAAAAGAACTCGAGATATCATGCAAACTATTCACGCCACGCTCGATGAGTCGTCGCAAATGGCTCCGTGACAATCAAGTTCGGACCAGATCACAACCTTCATCTAGTAGTCCCATTAGCTCCTCTCTTGTACAAAATCTCTCACCAAAGAACTCCTTATGTACCACATTCGTAAGATGATTTGTAGAAATTGTTTGATCCAATGTTCGATGAACACTATGAGCCAATTGTTAATGATCTCAATTCCATCAACAGAGGTCGCTACTATCCTCGCCAATGAAGTCAATCCTTCACCTTTCTATGTCATTAAGTCAAGAAGTCACCGATCACTGCCTCATCAACAAATCATCAATCATCGAGTGTACATCATGGAATTGTGTTCGCCCTATGATGGAGATAATCCCTTTGCTACCCTCAAGATACCCCTTTGAGAACATATTTGCTCCTCGAACCATCATCGATCCATCTTCATCGAGAAAACGACTGCTACTTCAGCTTCCTCAACAACAACCACATGAACACCTTAGAAAATGGACACATGATCATCCATTGACAACATCATTGAAACATCTCTCGTCCAAGATCCACCCGTAAACAACTTGCAACCGATGCCTTATGGTGCTTCTTCAATTCGCACTATCTAAGGTCGAACCAAAAGACGTTAAACCGCCATGAATGAAGACAAATGGTTCAATGCCATGCAAGAAGAAATTCATGAGTTCGATCGACTAGATGTATGGGAATTAGTACCGCCTCCCGATCAAGCTATGATCATTGCTCTAAAGTGGATCTTTAAAGTAAAACTTGATGAGCATGGCGATGTATTAAAGAACAAGGCTCGATTAGTTGCAAAAGGATATCGCCAAGAGGAGGGTATTGACTTTGAAGAATCATTTCTCCAGCTTGCACGTATCGAGGCAATCGTAATCTTCCTAGCTAATGCGCAAGTAAGAACATGGTTGTTCATCGATGGATGTAAAGACGGCTTTTCTTAATGGAGATCTTAAAGAAGTCGTGATACTTCACCAACCGTAGGTTTTGTGAATCCGTAGCATCCTACTCATGTCTATCGCTCAAGAAGGCCCTTTACGGTTTGAAGCAAGCTCCAAGGGCATGGTATGATACGCTATCAAAGTTTCTTCTATCTACCTGATTCAAAGAAAGGAGCAGCTGATCCAACATTGTTCACTAGAATGTCGTGCAAACATTTAATTCACGCTCAAATTTATGTTGATGATATTATTTTGCCTCGACCGACCCCAATGAATGCGACCGCTTTTCTAATGAGATGGGTTCCAAATTTCAAATGTCTATGATGGGAAAATGTCATTTTTCTTCGATTACGATTTCACAAAGTCCCTGAGGCATTTTTATAAATCAATCTAAATATGCTAATGAAATTTTAAAAAAGTGGATTTGATACTTGTGACACCGCTGACACTCCCATGGTAGAACGTATCAAACTCGATGAGGACCACTGTGATCATGGTAGATCAAACGAAATATCGTAGTATGATCGATCCTCGATGTATCTTATCGCAAGCGCACTGCATATTCTCTCGATGTATGCATGTGTGTTAGATACCGTGCTGCCTACTAAAAAGCACCTTGAAGCTGTTAAACGGTTCTTTCGGTATCTCCAAGGAACTATTAATATGGGACTTTGGCACCAAGGACACCGGTATGTCTCTAATGTACCTATGCAGATGCCGATCATGCAGATGTCAAGATACTCGCCAAGCACGCCCTGAGGTGCTCAGTTTTGGGTGATAAGCTTGTGAGTCGGTCTTCTAAGAAACAAATGAGTACTTCTATATCCTCTACAGTAGGTCGAATACATAGCCATGTCATCTTGTTGTGCTCAAATCCTATGGATGAGATCCCAATTATCCAATATGGCTTCGACTTCAACAAAATCCTCTCAGACAGTGATAACAAAAGTGCCATTGCTCTCATGCAACAACGCACAACACTCAAGAGCAAAGCACATCGACATTCGACATCATTTCATCGTGAGCAAGTGAAAACGTGTGGTGGAACTTTATTTTGTGAGGACCAATACCGCTAGCGTACATCTTCACCAAAGCTCTTCTTAGAGAACGTTGAGTTTATCCTCCCACGACTTGGTCTAAAGAGTCTACAACCGGAAACACTTAAACGTCTTCAAGAGGAAGAAGAGGAGTAAAAGGTTTTTCTTCATTCATCTCTTGTAAATAGCTATTAAAAAAACAACAAAATACAAAATTACAAAACCAACAAAAAGCAAATAGAAAAATATTAAATTTTCAAAATCCATAAAAATAAGAAAATCTTGAAAAATCCCAAAAATATTGTTATTCTGTCATGTTTTTCCTTATTCGATATCATCTACGGAATTTGTGTTGACATTCAAAGAATGTCACGGGTTTTTAGATGTTCTTCGAATATACATAATTTGTTTCTTTAAAAAAGTAAAAAAAATTAAAAAAAAATTTTGAGAGAGAAAATGAAACAAAGGCTTATGGTCATTTCATCTATAACCCGCTTTTTAAAAAAAGAATGAGCCATGCTTTATCTTATTTTCAAATCTCATGCTCGATTCTAAAACAAATATTTGTTAGATTTTTGAAAACTAATAAAAATAACTCGATCTCAATTTTTGAAAATCATCCGACTTGACATTTGTCAAAATATCTATCTCTCAATCAACAACTTCGTCATTGATCGAGGGGAGAATGATTTCATCTAAATCAAAAGGTTATTTGTCATATAATTGGTCTGCACTAAGGTTTATGTCATGTTTTCAAAAGATACTCAAGCATGTTTTTGAGTTTAAAGTCTCGATTTGATCCTTATCTGCTAGATTTTTTCATAAGCAAGTCACAATTCTCCTCAAAAAGCTTTCAAAATCAATTTAAATCTACAGAGATCACAAATCTCAAATGATTTGAAAATTGTGATCGGGGGAGAATTTTCGATTTAAATTGGATTTAAACTGATAATTTGATAAATGGTTTTATGATGATTTACATGCTTTCCTCCCTACATGTGCCAAAAGATTTCAAATTTCCAATGCACATGTTGAGGGGGAGCATCTATTTCAAACCAAAAAGGATTGAAACGTGATTGATTTGTTTCAATGTGCAGGTTTTCTAATATGTACAAAACACTTTCAAATCTCTACACATATCGAGGGGGGAGCAACTTTTGAAAACCACATTCTTTCCCAAAATATTGTTAGAATAATCCGCTACCACGGATAGTCGTGGTTTACACCGCATGGATTATACTAGCAAAGGAAACATATTCCCACCGCAAGTTCTTCATTACCACCGCTATCGCTTTATGATAAGGTTAAACGCGCCTAGATAAGTATATAATAGATCTTGTATATTCTATTATGTTAGCTTTATACTTATCTTGTAAAGGACTTTGTTGTATAAAAGGAGATCCTAGGTCATTGTCTTAGGTACATATAACATTACAATATTACCTACTAAAGCTTCAAGGTGTAACCCTAGTGATAAGTTAAGATCACTGTATTATTCATTAATAATATTGAGCTTGAGTTTTGTGTTAACTTGTGTTTATTCTCATACATCATATAATTCATCTTCTAAGTATTACTTAAGTAAATTCCTCTTGCTTGATAATATCATACAAAATATCATTGACACAAGGAGAGTGTCCAGATCCAACAAATATCCTTAAACAAAGTATGAAAAATACTAATTTTGATCGTAAAGCGATGTTGATATCTTTAGAAAATGGTAATCAAAGAAGTGAATCCTTCCTCTTGCCACCGCGTGCCAAAACTATTTCAAATACATGATGCACATGTTGAGGGGAGCTCTTTTCCAAAAAATATCAAAACAATTCAGTACAAAATGCTTTGATAATATATCACAAGTATCCGGATTGATTTTCAAATGGTTTTCAATTGGTTCCAATGGCGATGAACAATACCAAATAGACCGACCAAATTTACTTTATGTATGGTGATATAAGGATGGTTAGGTTAGGTATTCGCTCCTACCCACCCCGCCAGAGCTGTAGGGATTCACCAGGGACAATCCACTAGATAGTGTAGAGTCCTTAGGTATGATGAAAAAAAAAGGAGAAAAGTAAGATACGGGAAGAGCGCGGAATGAGATTGAGCTAGAACCGAATAAACCCAACAAGTTTCTAGTTATGAAGTCTCTGTAAGCAATCAAGGGGTTGAAGAATGAAAAGAACAAAATGTGAAAAGGGTAAAAGAAATAGCCCTCCATTAATTCAACCTTAGGCGTAAAACCGTTCAATTCATATGCTACCGGTGGTTACTTAGGTAACACCGGTATTGAAGACAAGACATCATGGACCCAAGGATGCAATCGCACTTAACTTCCAAGCTACTCAAGTTCCTCTTAAAAGGAATTGTTTCATTCTTACGGGAACCTACATAATTCATCGACTTTCTCTTAGAGATAGTTGATATTGAAGAAGGAGACCTCTCCCCGGTCTCCCAGATAGGAACCAAATGTGCACAATCGAGTCTAGTGCCACGATATCATCAATAAATCTCTTTAGGACATCATAATGAAGACTCTGCTTCACACAATGTGGAAAGAGAGATTAAATCTAAGAGTCCCACGATTATCCTTGTGGTATTGCCGTAACATCTAAGTGATATGCAAACATATTCACGATGAAGATGGAAAGCCTTCTAGAGCCAACATCAAACAAGCTCTTGGTAGGTGGCATGTGAGATCTATCCAATAGATCAACCATGACAACCGAATGTAAAACAATGGGGCGATTCAAACTTATGAATCAATCCTCGTTCGTGTTATGGATCGACGGATATCTTTGAAAACCGGTCGTGGTGCTTAAAAATTCTTTTCTTTAGCACATCGACTCGTGTATTAATATTTCAAATATAAAAGGTGATTATGATTGATAATTGATTTTTCTTAAAACCCTCGTTGTATTGCAAAACACTTTATCGAGCAAGACTGATTATTTTTCAAATCTTTTCATCAATCGAATCTCAAATTACCGTTCACTCACTCCGTGTTGTCTTTTTGAGACGTCCGGCTTGAGAACAATTTAGAACAAATTACAAACCCCGTCAAGGAGATTCTTCGAATTATACCGATCACAGCAAGATTGTAATCGATCAACGGGGAACCGTGGTCACAGACCTTAATTTAACGAAGTGATCAAAGATACTTTCGGCGCTTTATTGCTAACTGCTGTATGCGCTACGCCCGACGTGTGCAAATGATCGTAATGGAGAGGTCAATCCATAGCCGCATACTCACACAACACATTCAATTCTAAAAAATCATGATAAGTGCATCAACGATTCGATATTTTCATTCTATGCTTCGCTACGTCACGCAAATTTCATGAATCAACTAAAGCTTCCGCTACTCGATGAAAAGACTTCATGATCCAGAATGTGAGCATGTCGGTCCAAAAGTCACAACTTCACATAATGTCAACACCACAATGGAAGAGTCAGAGATGTATAGTAGCTGATGATCTCAATGCCGCTCAAAACTCATTATCACGCTGGATCGCTTAAAGACCTCCACTGGATTAACCAAACATGCAATAATGAAGAATCAAATACTATGGGCTACAGAGCAAAGAACATTAACAAGAATCCAAGAACAATTTTAATGTAATATCAACAGATTCAATGTAATTTGAGGTGACCTCCTTGGGGAGATTGTTAGGATTTAGTAAATCCATTATTAAAGTGCCTGGCCACCTCAAGTATATGTAATCGCTGGAAAGCTCGTAGTCGTAGTTATTTATTGTTAAGTAGTATTTAGTTAAGCAACACCGTGGAGGACTGGACGGTCTTTACCCACCGTATGCCCGATCCACACCGTAGGTGGCGCTTCATGTAAGACTATAAATACCCTCACCTCCCAAGGTGTAGGGTCGAGCTCATAATAATACTTTCATTTTCTCTCACTAAGTTCCCAAACCTCTAACTCTTTCTCACTCTAAAACCTTATAGTGTACGCCTTATTGATCATGGTTTGATGTGTTTGTGAAATCCAATATGTTACAATGGACTAGTTGGTGTTGTTGGTGGTTCTCTATTTAATGAAAAGGTTGGTGAATGAGAAGTTCTTGGTGGTGAATGATCCAATGAGTAGATATTTCAAGTAGGAAGAGGCTCATTCAAGGAGTGTAGTCCATGCTCATGAATGAGGGTTTTGACGGCTGCTAGAACTAGCCATGTTTAGTTTTGAACTAGATGATCCTTTTTCTAGTCCGAAGGTTTGATGCTAATCCTTGCGGTTTTCTTAGCACTTGTTGGATGAGTTTGATGAGGTGGGATTCTAGCATTATTATCTCTAATGGGAGATGTTTCTGGGATGAGATTTCATGGATCATTTAACCCTTTCTTTTCGATGATCCTATGGTTGAAGAGTTGTTACAAGAGCCTTAGTCATAGTGATGATGATGCTAATATAAACTTCTAGTTGCCGATTTTAGAGAGGTAAGTGAGAGTGGTGCCTTAACCCTAAGGTTGTTTGGTTTATAAAGGATAATTTGAATTAGGAAATTAAATTCTGGCCACTAAGAGGTTAAGCATGCACTTAGGATATTGATCACTCTAGGAAGATAATAAATGAAGGCTAAAAGTGGTTAGATAACCAAAAGGTGACTTAAAACCTAATATGGAAGTCGATTAAGGCTTTCATAGCCACGGATCTCATGATCCCTCTCAGCAGGATCCTACTGCCGAAGGTTCTAGTTGAATTGATTATGCTTTTGTAAGGTTTATTATCTATGGATTTCGAGGTTTTACTTAAACTTGAAGTCTTTAGTGATGGGTATCTTAAATGCTTAACCATAAGAAGTGAGGATGCTTAATGGTGGTTTTTGGTAAGAAAATTTTACTTTAGGTAGTCCAACTAAGTGTTTGGCAAAGATTCCATTTGATTTTAAATGGTAAGATGGTGATAACTAGTCTTAGAACTTAGATGATGACTCAAGGAAAATTCACTAAAATCTTAAAAAAAATAGAGAAAAATAAAAACTAGTCTTCAAATTTCTAATTTTGAGTCAAAAGTGATTAAGATCAATTTGCTAAAATTGATTGATATACCAAACTAAGTGTTATGAGATGTGACAAATAATGTGTGAGCGTTGGAGCGAATTATGGTGAGTTTTGATGAGTTGATATATCAAAACACTTTGAAATATATCCTAGGTAAGCCATGGATGAGTGCGAGGCTTTCAACTATTCGAGGAAGACTTAGTTGGATCTAGTATCTTATGTTTGACTAGTGTGAGATAATCTAGTAAGCTATTTTGATGTAAGCAAGTCCAGATTGCTCATCGGTGGTCACGGATCCCACTTGCCCTTCTCTGGAGGGATTCGCTAGTTCAAATGTCGATCCGCCTACTACAGATCGTAAGGCTTTCAAAGAATGTGCAACTTTGCACTTTTGGTAAATGCTTCTCCTAGTTGTTTCTATAGAGACTAAATGCAAGAACACAACAAATATAAGTCATAGCAAAGTAGGGAGAGTTAAAAGTTCCTAAATGAGTGACGACACCACTTGAATATTTTCAAGAGTCGAAAATCTCATTCTACAAGTTCTAAGTTACGATTGTTTAGTGCCAAGGTATGGCAAGACCTACCTACTACACTATTCTACATAAGCATTGTTTAAGTGTTACAACCCATTGTTTGAAATTTTTCTTCACAAATTTAGGTCTATGATCTTACCTCATTTCTCTTCTCCTTCACGTCCTCGCCCGTCCTCCACTCTTTATCATACCATCTTCACTTCTTCTTCCTCAAGAAATTGGCGAAGCACTTGAATATTCCCTTGGTTTGTTGCCATTCGGGTGATTCATTAGGAATGTTTGGCAATTGGTTAATGTAGTCCAAGGAGTCAAGATCGGTATTTCCGAGTGGGTTGCTACTACTTCCTTCACCTCCTCCTTGTCTCTCCCTTTCATCCGAGGAATCTGGTGGGTGGGTGAGGCCTCTTGCCTTCGACCATAAACCTTGTTCTACCCTTGTTTAATGGTACCATAACTTTGTTGCAAAAGCTATGATCATAGGATTGTGGAGAAGGATCTAATGCAAAGATGAATTTAGCAAGACGGGGTTAGGAGCATTGCGTACGGGAGTACCATTTTGTCCATGCTTCTTACACTTTCAATTCTTTTGATCATGTAGTAAGCAAAGTTGAATCAAGTCTCGGTACTAGGCAATAGATCATGAAGCTTAGACAGCGCTAGTGATCCTTGTTTCCAACCAGACACACCACATTCTCCCATTTCCTATACAAAGGCATACATTCGAAAGCTCCAGCTGGAAAGGATCCCTATAGATCACCTTCGAGTTCCAAGCGACTCTTGATGGTGATGTTTGGCATGAACACGGTGTCCTCACCGTGGTTGCTTCCGGATCATAGAGTGGCGATAGCATCATGATCAACCATTGAGTGTAGTTCTTCCAAAGACCATTCATTAGAGTACAAGCAAACCCCTTGGTATGGAACCCCTATAATTCTTCCAAACTCTACAAGTGAAAGACTAAACTCTTGCTCATTGATGGTGAAAACGATCGAGATGGACCCATCTTCATTTCTAACTATTCTCATGGTCTTGTAGAACTCAAGTACAAAGACCGGGCAAATTTGTTCGTCTATGTCCAATAGATAATCAAACCCAATAGTTCCAAAAACTTCCCTTATGTCGGTATTGGCAAGAAATGAAGGATCAACAACTCTACCTTCGTGAAAGATTCTCCTTTCAAACATCTTAAAGGCTTTCCTATCGTCCGGACTTAGTCCATATTTCCTATGGTACATGGGTATGTAGTGAGCGGTGTCTTAGTAATCTTGTTGCTTGTTGCTTGGCATGATTGTTCCTAAACAATACAACCACAATGTGGTGTTAATTGTGAATAGTAACCTAGAGGGTTTGATCACAATTTTGCTCTCATCATCTTTGTTGAATTCAAGAAATGTATTTAATGTGTATTAACAATGTTAATTCTTTGATTTAGATTATCTTAGAAAACAATGTGGTGACAAATTATGATAAACCCATTTGAACCCAACTCTTAAAGATGAAGAAATTGTAATCCTAGAAATCAAGGAATTAAATTAACAATGTAGTGAAGATTATACTTACACAAGTGATTGTTAAGCTTGAGAGAAGTGATCAAATTGCTCTTTGAACAAAGAGTCGAGTTCTTGTTCGTGAGTCTTTGAGGTGAATATAATTGTTGAACATCCATGTGATCATTCTTAACTTATGCCGCCTTCACAGACCTGATCCCGCGGATCCTCTCATTTAGGATCCGCTAGTGTAAACGCAGGATTCGCATGACAAAGAAAATTAGCTCAAACATTCCTTGATAACTTTGGTTTGGGAGTTCTAAAACGCCTAGTGTTTTGATGTTAAGGCTCTAAAACGTGTGATTTGAGGTTTTGAAGATTTAATACTATTCCTATTAGACGTGGTTCCCTTTAAGAATTAGTCATAATTCTTGGAAGTTTTCAAATATTATAATAAAATCCAATTTTATCATAATATAAGAAGTTTCACATGGATATTTATTGACATAGATGAGGTGTCAATAAGCCCTTTGTGATGAATAATGATAGAGGCTATCGAATAACCAAGATATCATTATTACGAGTTGGTAGTGTAGTCTATACAAATTAGTCGAAGAATACTATTCTTGATAATGACTTTAATATAGATAACTACTTAAGGAATTAGCTTGACTCACTCACTCAATTCAATGGAGATGGAAAACAACCAATCAAACTCTTCTTCTACACCCAGACTCCCTAAGCTTAAGCTTAATGAGTTTGAGATGTGGAGGATACTAATTGAGCAATACTTCCTCATACAGACTATGCTCTTTGGGAGATCATTCAACTTGGTGATTCTTTCAAATGCGGACCACTACTTCAAAAGTTGGTGACACGATGTTGTGAAAGTTTTGTGCCCGAATCAAATGTCAAAAAGCTCAAAAGAAGAATGATCTTAAAGCTAGAAGTCTCAATGTCGATGACTCTTCCTAGAGACCAGATTATTGCATTCAAAGAAGTTCAAGACCGCTAAAGAACTGTTTGAAGAGATTTGCTCGGTGTTTGGTGGTAATGATGCTACAAAGAAGACTCAAAGACATTGTTAAAGCAAAGTTATGAAAACTTCTCGCTTCAAGCAATGACTCTATTGATAGCATTTTCACCAAACTTTAGAAGATTGTTACACAACCGATCGTGTTTGGCATTGAGGTAGAAAAGGAAGACCTCAATTTAAAGTTTCTAAGAAGTTTGCCTTCGTAGTTTCAAACCAATGTTACTATCTCGGGAAAACAAAACAGACATAGAAACAATGAAGCTCAATGATCTTTACAACAACTTCAAACTTATTGAGCAAAGGTTGAAGAAGGTGGAAACTTGGTACAAGCTCTAGTAGCTTGGCATTGTTGTCAAATCTGCTGATGTGATGATTCAAGATGAAAGTGATGATGATATTGCCACCGTAGGTTCTAAAGTTTCCACCGGCAATGTGAATATTGCCACCGCAGGATCAAAGAAAAAGGTTGCTAGTATTGGAGATCCTACCTTTATGCTTTTATCTCCACACAAGTTGATGGCTCTCTTAACTCATGAAGACATAGAGCAAATCGATGAAGATGATTTGGAGGAGATGGATATAAAATGGTAGATAGCTCTTCTTAGCATGAGGGCTAAGAAATTCTACAAGAAGACCGCAAGCCTATCCACATTAATGGTGATGATACTTGCAGGCTTTGATAAGAAGAAAGTAGAGTGCTTTAATCGCCACAAGTTTGGACATTTTGCTAGAGAATGTAGAAGAGCAAAGACCAAGGACAACATATCTACATGGTACAATCAAAAGAAGGGACCAACTATGGAAGAACCAAAGGCAATGTTGGCTATTGATGGTGTGAGCTATGATTGGAGTTTCATGGTCGATGATCTTGAAGAAGAACATACAGATGCTTCTCTTGTTTCTCACCAAGTTGCTCTTATGGCTTTCTCGACTGAGGTACAAAACTCAATGTTGCTCTAAAACATGTAGGGTCGCTAGAGAAGTTGAAAGACTTAATGATTTATATTCTAATGAAAGACAAGAGTTATACATCGCTAATTATATTGTGGCTAATCTTAGGAGAGCCATGGCGCTTTAGAAAAACAAATAGAGCACTATCGTGAAAATGAGTCAAATTATAATGATGATATGATTCTTCTTAGAGAGAAGGTAGAACATACAATCATGTGAATGAAGCATACCAAAAGGAGCTTGAAAAACTTCAAAAGAAAATTGAAAATGTCAATTTAATCAGAGACATGTTATCATCATGCGAGTCAATTGATAAAATTTGGAATGCTCAAATATATAATAAAGCTAAGTCCGGTATGGGTTATAATATGTGCCTCCACCACTAAGGGGTGTTCATTCACCTCCATGTATAGATTTAGCTCATACAGGCATAGAGGATTTTAAGGATCTTGAAAGAGAATATGGTCCTTTAAAAGACACAGTTGTGAAGAGTGAGGAAGAAAGTAAGCTTGATAATGATGTTTTGAAGAGTGCTAGTGACTCATCCGTTGTAGATGAGAGTGTTAAAAGAATGTAGAGACTACTATCCCAAAAGTTGTTAATCTTTATTACAGAGGAACCTAGGAAACCGCTTAATAAACCTAGACCAACTGTAAGGTATGCCGAGATGTATAGGAACAAGCCTCTGACTCCTAGGGGTAACCAAAGGAGTTGGAATCATGTTAAATCTCAACAACTAGGTAGTGATTTTGTTATAAACAATAAGGCATGCTATATCCGTGGTAGTTTTGATCATTTACATGCTTATTGTGACTATCATGTTGGGAGAAGGAAGTCTATGGGTATAAAAGGGTGGAGTCTAACGGTATCAACATAATGTACACCCTAATTCTCATTGCAAAATGGTCCCAAGAGCGATTCAACTTAGAAGTGGCCTCAAAATGTTTGCCACTGCAAAACTGTAACATCGCTCACCCTAAGTCACCGTTAAAAGTACAAACTTCAAAACAAGTTTAACAAAATCTGCACAACAGGAAAAAGAACCTTTCAAGCTAAAAGGTTAATAATAATCAACAGTGGGTACCTAAAGAAACCAGTAGCTACCATCGCTCATTCAAAAGTTACCACCGCAAGGGTTTTTAATATGAAAAGGGGGACATGGGCAATGTTGTGAAGGCCTCAAGACGTTGGGAATGGAAACCTAAAGGAAATATCTCTACAACCAATCCCAATGGTGTATCAATGACCTTTGATAGATTTAACTATATTGATACACGAGGCATATCCAAGTCAATCATGGCTTGGGTCCCCAAAAGAAACTAACTCTTTACTCATATGTGCGGGAACATCCAAGGACAAAAGGTCGATCAAGGATATACAGATAGTGGGTGTTCAAGGCACATGACCGGCAACAAGTCCTATCTTTTGATTTTGAGCATTATGATGGACGGTATGTCGACTTTGGAGGTGGAGTAAATGGAAAAGTTCTTTGGTAAAGGTGTTATTAAAACGTAACTTGGACTTTGAACACGTACTATGTAAAAGAGCTTAAGTACAATATTTTTAGTGTGTCACAAATGTGTGACAAGATGAACAATGTTCTTTTACCAAAGATATGTGCTTTGTTCTCTCTAAGGATTTTAAGATGCCTGATGAAAGTCAGATTCTTCTTAAAGTTCCTAGAAAAGGCAATATCTATAGCTTTGATATGAACAACATTGTAGCTAAAGATGATTATGCTTGCTTGCTTGCAAAGGCCATAGTGGATGAATCCATGTTATGGCATAGAAGACTTGGTCATGTTAACTTCAAAACCATTAACAAGATTGTCAAAGATGGTTTAGTGAGAGGTCTACCTTAGAAAAGATTTGAAAATGATCAAACCTCTGTGGCTTGTCTTAAAGGCAAACAACACAGAGCTTCTTGCAGGACAAAGTTGGTTAACTCTATTACTCACCCACTTCAAATGTTACATATGGACTTATTTGGTCCTACATCTGTGAGCAGCTTGAATCTTAAGAAATATTGTCTTGTGGTGACCGATGATTTTAGCGATTTACATGGGTTTTCTTTCTTGGAACTAAGGATGAAACAACTGGCATCCTCAAGATATTTATCACGTATAGAAAACCAATATGATATGAAAGTTTAAATCATTAGGTGTGACAATGGAACCGAATTCAAGAATAGAGTTATGGATGAGTTTTGCGAGAGATAAAGGTATTAAAAGAGAATTTAGTGTGGCTTGAACTCCTCAACATAATGGTGTTCTTGAGAGGAGAAACAGGACAACGATAGAGGTTGCTAGAACCATGTTAGCCGATTCCAAATTGGCAATTACTTTTTGGGTGAAGCAGTTAACACTTGCATGTTATGTGCAAAACCAAATACTATGAACTATGTGCTGCTTTCACAGAACATCTTCTTTGATTTTGTAGGTTCGTAAGAGTTTCTTGATGATGATGAACCAAGCAAAGAGGATGCGATGATCAAGATGAATTCGATCTACCTCTTTGGGACTATGCGAGATAATAATGATATACCGCAAACCGGAGTTGCTCATCCTTCTAGTGATTTGGAAAAGAAGGAAATAGTAACTTGAATGTCGATAATCAAAGCGGTGGAAATCTGATTCCATCGTTTCGGCAAAGTGTTTCCACCGCAACACTAGATGTGGAATCACCACTCCGCTTACTTTGGAAGCTCAAGCCAATGATGTTGAAATTTCAAATATGCCAAGTGAGATTGCGGTTCCTCGGACTCCCACACTTCTATTCATAAACCACATCCTCTTGAAAATGTGATTAGGGATGTCTATTCACCTGTGAAGACTAGAAGACAAACAAAGTTACCTGATGTTCATGGATTCATAAGTAAAATATATGAATCTAAAATACATGAAGGCAAGAATCAATGTCTATTTATGTGTTTTATGTCACAAATGGAGCCAAAGAATGTTTACAAGGCACTTGAAGATGAAAGTTGGGTGGAAGCAATGCAAGAAGAGCTGCTCCAATTTAAGCTTCAAAAAGTATGGGTGATTTGTGATTTGCCTTCTGGCAAGAAGGTAATAGGTACTAAATGGGTGTTCGTAAACAAGAAAGATGAAAGGGAATTGTTATCGAAACAAAGCTAGGCTTGTGGCTCAAGGATATACTCAAGAGGAGGTATTGACTATGAAGAAGTGTTTGCCCTGTTGCACGGATTGAAGCAATTAGGTTGTTCTTAGCCTATGCATCTTTTATGGGCTTTAAAGTCTATCAAATGGATGTAAAGAGTGCTTTTCTATATGGGCGATAGATGAGGAAGTTTATGTCTCACAACCTCCGAGGATTTGAAGACCACGAAAATCCTAACAAATTCTACAGGTAGTTAAAGCTTTGTATGGCTTGCATCAAGCACCAAGGAAATGGTATGAAACCTTAACTACTTATCTTCTTGCAAATGGGTTTCATAGAGGCAGAGTGGATCAAACGTTGTTCATCAAGAAAGACAAGAATGATATCTTGCTTGTCCAAGTATATGTTGATGATATCATTTTGGGTCTACAAAGATGAGATGTGCAAAGATTTTGAGAAGCCGATGAAAGAAGAATTTCGATGAGTTCTATGGGTGAACTCAAATTAGACACCATTTCATTCGAGATTGCTATGAAAAGGACTAATTCAAGTTGTCAAAATTCATCTTGATGACAACTATCTTTGATTTATTAACAAAAGGTCTTGATGTGGAAGATTTCAATTACTTGGTAACAAGTCTTGGAATGCTAAATCCATAAATGTTTTCTGGTGTTGAGGGGAGGTTGTGGGGTAATGCAATTGTTGTATGAGTTTGTATATCAAGTTTTGATGAGGAGTTGGAGTTAAAGGTGTATATCCGAGATACACAACAAATGGTTATTGATTCACCATGTCTAATACACATAAGAATCAACTAGTCCGAGCAAACGACCATCGGTAAAGACTTGACAAATCCGTTTATGGTTGATAGTTTACCAAAACTATATGGTTATCAACTCACCATATTCTTTATGATTAAGAGTTGGCTAGTCCATAGCAAACGGCTCATGGTAAAGACATATCAAACCGTTGATAGGCGATAGTTTGCTAAAAACTATAATGGGAGCAGTCTTGTTTTCTAATGCTTTTATTTTCCACTGCTCTTTGAGATTTTTGTGAAAAATTACCACTGCTAGTTCACAGTTTCCACTGACAGTGTTATTTTACCACTGTTGTTCTAGCTGTTACAACTGATTGTGTCAGTAGTTTATTTTTTACTAGCCGTTGAAAGTAACCATTGATAGTTATATATATAGGGTTAAAATTTTAAGTAAATTATCTTCTTTCTATATTATAACTACTTTCTAAAGATAATTTTACTTGCGCATAAATTCTAAACCCTAACCCTATATATATCTTTTCCTCTCAATTGGCTAATCATTACTTCAATTCTTACTGACATAATAATATTTTTCATCAAAAGTTTCTATGGCTTCTTTGAAATTTGCAGATGAACACAACCTAGTGGCCTACCTACAAAAGTCTAACGAGAAGAGTGGCCCTGTTTTTCATCAGATTGTGGACTTTCTATATACCACTCATATAAGGTATGCATTGCTTTTAAAACCCACAATCTATATCTCTCAAATCAAACAGTTTTGGACTTCTTCTCAGTCCATAACACTTGAGATTGGAGATACACATGAACCAGTGGATGCTCTAAGAGCCACTGTAGATGGGGTAACTATTGATGTTACTGAGGCATCCCTTAGGAGAGTACTCCACTTGGATGATCTCAATGGTCTCATCACATTACCTATGTCTGATATTCATGATACTTTTTCTTCCATGGGGTATGATACCACTGACAAAAAGGCTACTTTCAAAAAGAGTGGTTTTTGTCCCCAATGGAGATTTTTGATTCATACTTTGTTACATTGCCTTAGTCCTAGGAAAACATCTTATGAGCAATTTAGTTCAACCATGGCTTATCCTTTGGTTTGTCTTGTCACTGATAAGATTTTCAACTGGTCCAACTATATTTTTACAAGTATGAAAGGCAATGTACATAGTAAAACCAAATTTTAATGTATCCAAGGTTTGTGCAAGTCAGTGCTTAATGAATTTCAACTGCAACCTCATACTATGCTTTATCAAATCGGTTGCCTAAAGCCTAAAGTTTTTCAATATTTGAATAAAGATGGCAATATGATTTTTACACCTCTCCTACCCCAAATGCTTGCTAAAATTTCATCTGAACAAAACACACCCATAATTAATGTTCCCAACATTGATTATACCCCACCAGTTTCAAGAACCTATGAGAGAAGGTCTCATCAGACACCTCCTCTCATGACAACACATCATGTTTCTGAACCTTATGGTCTAGGAACAAGCAGTGGTGGTTCTAGACTTCCACCTAGTCCTACTATGGAGGAATCTGGACCTTTGCCCCATGATTCACCTCTCCCAACAGGTAACACAGTTGGAAGTGATGAGGCCAGTGGAAACCAACTGGAATTGATGGTTTTGTGTACCAAATTAGCAAAGTAGGTTGAGTCTCTACAAAGGACTTGGCTCTTGTCAAGAAGCGACATGCCAAGGATGTTCAACTCTTAATGATGAGATTCGGACTTTAAAGGAGAGATGCAAAGGTTGAAAAGCACAAGGCATCTACAAAGTTGGTGATTTCATCTTCATCCTCACCTTCCGATGGTGATTCACCGATCATGATTTGGGAAATTCTTCCAAACAGGGAGGAAAACAGTTCGACACCGAGGGAGGACAATTGATTTTGAAGATGAAGGAGATACAAGTAAAGGAGCAAAGGAAGTGAAACTCATGGAGAGCAACTTAAAGATCAAGACATTTTCCAAACCGCAACCGATTTTACCATCGATTTTGTTTCCACCGCAGAGCCAAATATTGCCACCGCAAGTGAAAAATTTGATAAATTGAAGGCAGACAAGGGTTAAGCAGTTATGGAAGATGTACAACAACCTGAAAGTAAGATTTCAAAGAAAAGACAAGTTCGATTGATCATGATAGAGAACTTGCTAAGAAGATAGCGTAAGATCAAATTGTTTGAGAAAGTTGTCGAAAAGAAAAGATTGAAAGAAATAGAAGTTGTAAGCTTTTGGAAGCTAAAAGATTGGATAGAATGGAAAATCTTGATTCAATTTCCACCGCTCAACCTACAATTATGAAAGAGAAAGCTCCGAGTTTAGTTATGTTCCCATCAAGAAGATATTGAGTTTACGGTGGCTAATAATCCGTAAATCAAGAAAAGGTAATTGACCTTGTTGTCGATGCATCCTTAATCGAGAACAAAGAACAACTCGGTTGAAGGATTTTATTATAATGAAGAACAATCAAGCACTTGATGATGTGATTAATTCAATCAAAAGGTTCGGAAGAAACAAAGACAACCAACCAAGGCACAAATACTTGCATATATGAAGACTTATTGTTGTCATGTTGGTAACTAGAAAAGCATCAATTTAAAGGAATGCCTCGATGATCAAGTTGAAAAGGCTTACTACGAATCAGAAACAAGATAAATCTTTTATTCCAATGGGTTCAAGAAGAAGAAAGAAGGTTTCCTAGATTGAATAGAAAGGCCAAAGTAAGTGATTCTCAAACTGTTAAGAAGACTAAGGTTGATGAAGATCATACAAAGTCTCTTGAGAAGGAGATTCCTACCGAGAAGTACATCAAGAACAAATGACTAGAATGATTGTGATTGAAGATGAGATTTTATCCGAACCACCGCAAATTCGACATCCTATTATTGATTGGGAAGTTTACATCGCTAGCAATTTTGCTTCAATATGGAAGATCACAAGGTGGGAGGTGAAACTTCATCATTCATGACATTTGAAGATCTTATTAAAGCTTTTGACAGAGATGACCTTAATACACTATGGAAATTAGTTCAAGAAAGGTTTAATGTTCAAGATCTCAAAGATACTAAGGAGATGCGATTATGGGTAAACCTTAGAAGGCTTTTTGAACCAAATGTCGATGATGACTACTTGGAAAACCTTATTCACATGTTTTGGTACTAAATGGTTTTATTATGATTCATGTGAAGTTCATCATGTCTCTACAGCTAATGGAGAATACTTTTTCATGTTTGCTGAGAAAGAATATCCACTCAGAGTTGGAGCTCTTACAGTAATGTTAAGCTTACACATAAGAGTTAATGAAGACAATGAGAAGGTCAGAGCATTGTTACAAAGGCTTCAAGATCAATGTTCAAGAGCTATACAAAAGTTAAGAGAAAAGAAGTGAAGTGTTTGATTGAATTCCTCAAATCCTTGAAGATAATGCATATTGAAGAAACTTATTGATTTGCAGAGAAATCATAAGTTTAGGGGAGGATTGTTGGGAATAATCCGTTACCACGGATAGTTGTGGTTTACACTGCATGGATTAATACTAGCAGTGGAAACATATTCCCACTGCAAGTTCTTCATGTCACACCCCCAAATTACCTATTTTGCAGCGGAATGGAATTCCTGAGGATTGACTGTCATAGCATCACAATCACAGTTATATTGAACGACCTAAAGTGTCGTTTGAAAAGAACATCGTTTGATATATTAAAAACATTCAGAGTTACAAAGATAGGTCCCAAATGAAAGTTACTATGTGCGGAAAAATAAGTTTAGTACAATTCAAACGATGTTTTTAAAGTGTATAAATCCCATGTGAGACGCGTCATCGCGACTCTATGATATGTTCGCATACATGCCATGAAGTGAATGCCTTAGTTACCTGAAAATGCATTGCTAAAAGTGTCAACACAAAGGTTGAGTGAGTTCATAGAGTTCATGTAAAATGTTTAATACGACTACCACAAGTATAGGCCATGTATGACAATAATGTCACATAAAAATGTTACAATTGCTATAAGTCCATGACACCGAAACTAGACTGATCATGATGTTCGCCTCAACAGAGTGTTTGCCAAACAACTCAAATAATGTTATTAAATGAAATGCATCCGTTTAACCAGTTGGAATCCACCAACCCGGATGGAGGAGTCACCTCGATAGATCTATCCACTCACCGCTTCTATGAAATTAACGGTTCATGTTATATAATGGGGACATTCAATTGGCATGAGGTAACTTAAGCAATGTAAATGAATTTGATATACTTGGTATCGTAATAAAAAAATGATGTGCAATGTATTCTCCCGTAGGTTTGAAATAAGTAAAACTTGAATAAATCGGGCTATGAAAACTCACCTGTTGTAATGATAATGATGATATAATGGCAATACTGAAATGAGGCACAACCTCTGACCGTGACCTATTATGAATGATATGTTCTATGATAAGTTATGATGTAATGTTATGCATTCAATTCAGATGATATTTATACCACTTATGAATTTTGAAGATAATACTTTTCGTCGAAAAATAATCTCTTAGCGTCTTGACCATTTTTAAATTACCTTACCTATTTTTATGTTGAAATGATATCCGACGATAATCATTTAGTGATTTATTAAGAGAATATAACTTTTCGTCGTGAAATAATGTCGTTGAAATTTCCATGAAAGTGACTAAAACGGCCTCTAAAAGCTAGTCGTAAAATGGTGCACGTCGAGCGTTAGGAAACGAACTCAACGGTTTTGGGAAGCTCGTATCATAATCTCAAAGTTTTAGTGTTAAAGTTTCCAACCTAGAGGTCTCGATCACAAAGATAAATATAGTTTAAGTATGGTACTTTAGTCCAAAGTATAGTCTAAAGTTGGTTTTCGGCCAAGTTTGAGTGATCGTAATTAATTCATTACAACTCCGCTAGACAAACGGTCGGACATTTTGGAAAATATGCTTGGCGAACTTACTTTTACTAGAAGACATCAATTTATAAAAAGTTCTACATCAATGTTAAAAACAACCTTCAACATGGTCTTTAGTTTTGCCGTAATATTTGCCTATTAGAAATAATATAGTTTTTCTTATATAATAAAGTTACGGCAACTTTGTGAAAACGTGTATAATTTAATCGTTACAAGTCCGTTTTCTACGTTTTATATGTCCTTAGCTTTGTATCAAAGTATACTAATATATTTTTGATAAGTCGAAATAATTTACAACGCCTAAGCTTCATTTTTTTGACTCGTACAAAATAAACAATACATGCTGCAATTTCCAGAAAATTATAGTTTTCGTCGCCAAATTGAAAAATTCATAACTTCTTCGTTATAGCTCCGTTTTAATCCGTTCAAGCGGCCACGGATTCGTTTTGAAGTATATTTTCTAAATATCAAGGCCGAAAATTTTTATCTACTGTCGAAAATTCCAGATTTCGAAAATAAGGACAGACCCTTTTGCAAACTTGTCGAAATGAGTTTTTCTCGCGCCAAACCTATTCTAACCCATTCAAAATAACTCCGAAGCTATTCTAATCCTACCATAAACCTTCTTAGGGTGTCATGGTTTCCTAGACATCACCAAAAATAATATATAATAAGGAGTAATTATAGGATGACTTATATATACATAACTCTTAAAATCAATGAAAAAGTGATATAAACCTCATGAGACTTGCATGTTTTCTCAATAATGATGAAATGAATATGAAAATGAATATGAAATATGATTATGAATATGAAAAGCTTACAAGTAACTTGATGAGGTTTATGAGAACAAAGGATTTTTCCTAATCACTCAAGGTTTATATTGCAAAACCTTAACATGAGTGATACTAGAGTATGTTAAAAACCTTGTCTTAAAAAATTTTATGATGATCTTCTTGGTTCCTTAGGTTGGCCGGTTTTCCAAGAGAAGAAAGCAAGAGAGATTTTGATCTTTTACTTGTGAATAAATGAGGTGAAAGTGTTTGTGAATTAGAAGTATAATACATTATACACTTAGTAGATATTTTGGCAAATCACATGACTCACCCCTTGTCGACAAGGGGGTGTTAGTCATAGCTTAATACATTTTTTTTTATTGTATAATATAATGTTTAGTAAAGTTAAATGAAGATAAATGATAACTTGTAGACACATTTGAGTATATAGGGTAGCGTTAGTTAAAATAAATTTTCACGGGTCAAGATAAAATATATTGAGATCATAAAACTATAAAAATACATTTCTTGCAAAATTGAGTGAAATAATAATAATCGTGTAATATTTAAGAAAACCGTCGTAATTATATAAATATAACAATTTATATACAAAATAAATTTAAAACACTGGATAAACTCATAATATTATTTTATAAACTTAATATGAGTATAAAAATATATCGGGATAATTTTTGGAAGTAACGGATCAATTGTTCAAAATAATTAATTACGCGATAACGTTTATTTAATATGAGAATTATACGTTTAATGTAAAATGCAAAACCATGCATGAACTAATATGATGACAATGATGTTAATGATATCTAGACTAAACTTAGTCTATATGAAATGTCCTCGATGATATGATCATGAATTCACAGCTAAACCATTACGGTTACGTGAATTTGATACTCGTAAACCTAGTTTACGATAAACGATAAATGATGAAGCGTGAATAATGTTTTGAGAATGACCTGAAAATACGAGTTGTCACACTTCATTACCGTGCTATTAGTTTATGATAAGGTTAAACGCGTCTAGATAAGTATAGAATAGATCTTGTGTATATTCTATTATGTTAGCTTTATACTTATCTTGTAAAGGACTCCTTGTTGTATAAAAGGAGATCCTAGGTCATTGTCTTAGGTACATATAACATTACAATATTACCTACGAAAGCTTCAAGGTGTAACCCTAGTGATAAGTTAAGATCACTCGTATTATTCATTAATAATATTGGAGCTTGAGTTTTGTGTTAACTTGTGTTTATTCTCATACATCATATAATTCATCTTCTAAGTATTACTTAAGTAAATTCCGCTTGCTTGATAATATCATACAAAATATCATTGACACAAGGAGAGTGTCCAGATCCAACAAATATCCTTAAAACAAAGTATGAAAAATACTAATTTTGATCAGGAAAGTGATGTTGATATCTTTTAGAAAATGGTAATCAAAGAAGTGAATCCTTCCTCTTGCCACCGTGTGCCAAAACTATTTCAAATACATGATGCACATGTTGAGGGGGAGCTCTTTTTCCAAAAAATATCAAAAACAATTCAGGTACAAAATGCTTTGATAATATATCACAAGTATCTGGATTGATTTTCAAATGGTTTTCAATTGGTTCCAATGGCAGATGAACAATACCAAATAGACCGACCAAATTTACTTTATGTATGGTGATATAAGGATGGTTAGGTTAGGTATTCGTTCCCACGACCCCGCTTGAGCTGAGAGGGATCTACCGGGGACAATCCACTAGATAGTGTAGAGTCCTTAGGTATGATGGAAAAAAGAAGGAGAAAAGTGAGATATGGGAAGAGTGCGGATCGAGATTGAGCTAGAACTAGAATAAACCCAACAAGGTTCTAGTTATGAAGTCTCGTAAGCAATGAAGGGGTTGAAGAATGAAAAGAACAAAATGTGAAAAGGGTAAAAGAAATAGCCTCCATTAATTCAACCTTAGGCGTAAACCGGGTTCAATTCATATGCTACTGGTGGTTACTTATGTAACACTGGTATTGAAGACAAGACATCATGGACCCAGTGATGCACTGCACTTAACTTCCCAAGCTACTCAAGTTCCTCTTAAAAGGAATTGTTTCATTCTTACGGGGAACCTACATAATCTATCGACTTTCTCTTAGAGATAGTTGATATTGAAGAAGGAGACCCTCTCCCTGGTCTCCGACATAGGAACCAAATGTGCACAATTGAGTCTAGTGCCACGAGATCATCAATAAATCTCTTTAGGACACTGTTAATGAAGACTCTCTGTTTCACACAATGTGGAAAGAGAGATTAAATCTTAAGAGTCCTACGCATTATCCTTGTGGTATTGCCAGAACATCTAAGTGATATGCAAACATATTCACGATGAAGATGGAAAGCCTTCTAGAGCCAACATCAAACAAGCTCTTGGTAGGTGGCATGTGAGATCTATCCAATAGATCAACCATGTGACAACCGAATGTAAACAATGGGGCGATTCAAACTTATGAATCAATCTGGTCCGTGTTATGGATTGACGGATATCTTTGAAAACCGGTCGTGGTGCTTAAAAATTCTTTTCTTTAGCACATCGACCGTGTATTAATATTTCAAATATAAAGGTGTTTATGATTGATAATTGATTTTCTCAAAACCCTCGTTGTATTGCAAAAACACTTTATTGAGCAAGACTCGATTATTTTCAAATCTCTTTTCATCAATCGGTGAATCTCAAATTACCGGTTCACTCACTCCGTGTTGTCTTCTTTGAGACGCTCCGTTTGAGAACAACTAGAAACAACAACGAAACCCCGTCAAGGAGATTCTTGAATTATACCGATCACAAAAGATTTCTTGATCAACGGGGAACCGTGGTCGATACTTAATTTAACGAAAGTGATCAAAGATACTTTCGTGTGCTTTATTGCTAACTGTTGTATGCAGTTACGCCCGACGTGTGCAGCTGATCAGAATGGAGAGGTCAATCCATAGCCGCATACTCACACAACACATTCAATTCTAAAAAAATCATGATAAGTGCATCAACGATTCTGATATTTTCATTCTATGCTTCTGCTACGCTGCTGCAAATTTCATGAATCAACTAAAGCTTCCGCTACTCTGATGAAAAGACTTCATGATCCAGAATGTGAGCATGTCGGTCCAAAAGTCACAACTTCACATAATGTCAACACCACAATGGAAGAGTCAGAGATGTATAGTAGTGATGATCTCAATGCCTACTCAAACTCATTATCACGTGGATCGCTTAAAGACCTCCACTGATTAACCAAACATGCAATAATGAAGAATCAAATACTATGGGCTATGAGCAAAGAACATTAACAAGAATCCAAGAACAATTTTAATGTAATATCGGTTGTATTCAATGTAATTTGAGGTGACCTCCTTGGGGAGATTGTTAGGATTTAGTAAATCCAGCTTATTAAAGTGTCGGTCACCTCAAGTATATGTAATCGCTGGAAAGCTCGTAGTCGAAGTTATTTATTGTTAAGTAGTATTTAGTTAAGCAACACCGTGGAGGACTGACGGTCTTTACCCACCGTATGCCCGATCCATGACCGTGGGTGGCGTTTCATGTAAGACTATAAATACCCTCTACCTCCCAAGGTAGAGGGTTGGAGCTCATAATAATACTTTCATTTTCTCTCACTAAGTTCCCAAACCTCTAACTCTTTCTCACTCTAAAACCTTATAGTGTACGCCTCTTATTGATCATGGTTTGATGTGTTTGTGAAATCCAATATGTTACAATGGACTAGTTGGTGTTGTTGGTGGTTCTCTATTTAATGAAAAGGTTGGTGAATGAGAAGTTCTTGGTGGTGAATGATCCAATGAGTAGATATTTGGGTGAGGAAGAGGCTCATTCAAGGAGTGTAGTCCATGCTCAAGGAATGAGGGTTTTGACGGCTTGCTAGAACTAGCCATGTTTAGTTTTGAACTAGATGATCCTTTTTCTAGTCCGAAAGGTTTGATGCTAATCCTTGCGGTTTTCTTAGCACTTGTTGGATGAGTTTGATGAGGTGGGATTCTAGCATTATTATCTCTAATGGGAGATGTTTCGGTGGATGAGATTTCATGGATCATTTAACCCTTTCTTTTGGATGATCCTATGGTTGAAGAGTTGTTGCTAAGAGCCTTAGTCATAGTGATGATGATGCTAATATAAACTTCTAGTTGCTGATTTTAGAGAGGTAAGTGAGAGTGGTGCCTTAACCCTAAGGTTGTTTGGTTTATAAAGGATAATTTGAATTAGGAAATTAAATTCTTGGCCACTAAGAGGGTTAAGCATGCACTTAGGATATTGATCAGCTCTAGGAAGATAATAAATGAAGGCTAAAAGTGGTTAGATAACCAAAAGGTGACTTAAAACTGAATATGGAAGTCGATTAAGGCTTTCTGCATTTACGATCTCATGGATCCTCTCACAGAGGATCCGCTGTCGAAGGTTCTAGTTGAATTGATTATGCTTTTGTAAGGTTTATTATCTATGGATTTCGAGGTTTTTACTTAAACTTGAAGTCTTTAGCTGATGGGTATCTTAAATGCTTAACCATAAGAAGTGAGGATGCTTAATGGTGGTTTTTGGTAAGAAAATTTTACTTTAGGTAGTCCAACTAAGTGTTTGGCAAAGATTCCATTTGATTTTAAATGGTAAGATGGTGATAACTAGTCTTAGAACTTAGATGATGACTCAAGGAAAATTCACTAAAATCTTAAAAAATAGAGAAAAATAAAAAACTAGTCTTCAGCCTAATTTTGAGTCAAAAAGTGATTAAGATCAATTTGCTAAAATTGATTAATATACCAAACTAAGTGTTATGAGATGTGACAAATAATGTGTGAGCGTTGGAGCGGAATTATGGTGAGTTTTGATGAGTTGATATATCAAAAACACTTTGAAATATATCCTAGGTAAGCCATGGATGAGTGTGAGGCTTTCAACTATTTGAGGAAGACTTAGTTGGATCTAGTATCTTATGTTTGACTAGTGTGAGATAATCTAGTAAGCTATTTTGATGTAAGCAAGTCTGTATTGCTCATCGGTGGTCACGGATCCCACGGTTCCCTTCTGGGAGGGATCCGACTAGTTCAAATGTTGGGATCCGCCTACTACAGATCAGAAGGCTTTCAGCAAATGTGCAACTTTGCACTTTTTGGTAAATGCTTCTCCTAGTTGTTTCTATAGAGACTAAATGCAAGAACACAACAAATATAAGTCATAGCAAAGTAGGGAGAGTTAAAAGTTCCTAAAATGAGTGACGACGACCACTTGAATATTTTCAAGGAGTCGTAAAATCTCATTCTACAAGTTCCTAAGTTACGATTGTTTAGTGCCAAGGTATGGCAAGACCTACCTACTACACTATTCTACATAAGCATTGTTTAAGTGTTACAACCCATTGTTTGAAATTTTTCTTCACAAATTTAGGTCTATGATCTTACCTCATTTCTCTTCTCCTTCACGCCTCGCCTGCCCTCCACTCTTATCATACCATCTTCACTTCTTCTTCCTCAAGAAATTGGCGGCACTTGAATATTCCCTTGGTTTGTTGCCATTCGGGTGATTCATTAGAATGTTTGGCAATTGGTTAATGTAGTCCAAGGAGTCAAGATCGGTATTTCCAAGTGGGTTGCTACTACTTCCTTCACCTCCTCCTTGTCTCTCCTTTCATCCGAGGAATCCGGGGTGGGTGAGGCCTCTTGCTTCGACCATAAACCTTGTTCTACCCTCGTTTAATGGTACCATAACTTTGTTGCAAAAGCTATGATCATAGGATTGTGGAGAAGGATCTAATGCAAAGATGAATTTAGCAAGACGGGTTAGGAGAATTGAGTACGGGAGTACCATTTTGTCCATGCTTCTTACACTTTCAATTCTTTTGATCATGTAGTAAGCAACGTTGAATCAAGTCTCGGTCACTAGGCAATAGATCATGAAGCTTAGACAAGCGTTGGGGTGATCCTTGTTTCCAACTAGACACACCACATTCTCCCTCACCACATTCTCCCATTTCCTATACAATGCATACATTTCCGAAAGCTCCATTTGGAAAGGATCCCTATAGATCACCTTCGAGTTCCAAGTGACTCTTGATGGTGATGCTCTTGGCATGAACACGGTGTCCCTCACCGTGGTTGCTTCCGGGATCATAGAGTGGCAGATAGCATCATGATCAACCATTGAGTGTAGTTCTTCCAAAGACCATTCATTGGAGTACAAGCAAACCCCTTGGTATGGAACCCCTATAATTCTTCCAAACTCTACAAGTGAAAGACTAAACTCTTGCTCATTGATGGTGAAAACGATCGAGATGGACCCATCTTCATTTCTAACTATTATCATGGTCTTGTAGAACTCAAGTACAAAGACCGGGCAAATTTGTTCGTCTATGTCCAATAGACAATCAAACCCAATAGTTCCAAAAACTTCCCTTATGTCGGTATTGGCAAGAAATGAAGGGCCCTTCCTTCACCACCCCCATGTGGATGGTCTACAGGGTTCATAACTACTCCTCTTACTACAGGGCGCTTACCGAGCCAACGGTATGTGTGAAAGTGGTGAGCCAAAAGGAAGAAATGGCTCACTATTTATAGAGGAGAAAGTTCATTTCCTCGATCCCACGGATCCCTCCCACAAGGGATCCGCTGGCGTAAAGCTAGGGATCCGGACGCCTCTTTGCCCATGGGTATTTTTGGTTATGGGTCATGGGTTATGGGTTGATCCATGGGTTTCTTTCTAGATACAATGTATCTCTAGAATACAATGAACCTAGTTAAGTGGTTTGGACAAAACCATGGGTTATGGGTCAATACCATTTGTTAGTTTTTACCCATTTTAGTATATACTTGTTTTTACCCATTTTAGTATATACTTAGTTAAGTATATGTTAGCCCAATATGTAAACACTAGTTGTTGTACATATGTATCTCTAAATCATAAAATCACTTTTACTTGTTTTAGTGTTTTATGTGAAAACGTAAGTGTGTTAGAAAACTATTCGCTCAAACAGTTTACGTATTTTATTTGTTTCGTTAAAATAATTTTACGTTTGTTATCGACAAAACATTAGAAGATCGTAAAATATAAATAAACGTTTTTATGGCTTATTTGTATTAACAAAACCTATGTTTTTATCAAAAGAATTTGCTTCTGTTACTACAGATCCACGGATCCCGGTAGGTATACTAGCCGGATCCCTGATAGAAGGGAACCGTGGGAACCGTTCCTCTGGATAACAGATTTTCCATGCAAAATAAAAACCGCTTTCTTCCTAAAAGAAATGTTCTACTAGAATGTCAAACATTAAGTGAGTTAAATGTCATTGTTAATAAACATCTTGTAAAAACGTTAGGTAATCATTGTTTTACCCGTAATACGTCACATCCTATTAACTTCTCTTTCCTATAGGTTTCGCTATGTCACATGAATATGAGTTTGATTTTTCACTCACTAACGTCTACACTCCTAACATTCCCTTGAGCCCAACACACCTGGCAATCATGTCCATGGGTTCAATAATCTCGAGACCCGTCACTTCCACGAAGGACATATTGTCGACACTCCTCTACAATACGAAAAATGTATCAATACCTCCTTCTGAACCATAGGATTGGAATGTCTTCTCGAAATTAACGAGAAAATATGTCCAAGGTTTGTATTGGAATTCTTCCGTCAAGTCGAACTCGTTCGTAACGAGGATCGCTCTCTATCTATTTGGTTTTGGTTCAAAAACCAAAAGTTTGTTTTAACCCTTGGGCAATTTGCTCAAATTCTCCGAATTCCAAATCATGGACAATGTGCCTTCACCGAAGATTGGTCTCTTGATTCTCTCTTCAACTTTCGTGAAGAAAATAGTCCCTATTGCTCACACATACCTTCCCCGCAAGACTTGATTCGCACAATATGCAAACCTCGATCATATTATCTCGATTCAAACATTATCTATACAAAGGATATCCGAGAAGTGTACAAGGCTCTCGCACTCATCCTATGGGAAAATGTTTGGAGTCTTAGGGGAAATCGAGAAATCCTTCCCGCTTGTTGTGCTCACATAATGTATTGTTTGCTAACACAACAACCATACAATCTCGCCTATTTCTTCACAAGGCGAATTGTAAATCTTCTAGGCTCAAAGAACAAACTAATCCCTTATGGAATGTTCTTGACACGCCTTTATCATCTCATCATGTACTTCCACCCTTAATTTCAAAGTCTGTTGTACGTACTTGTGAACAAGATGATGGAACCTCTAAACACAACTCTCATGAAGACTTTCTTCATTCCTGAATCGGCAAACACTCATCAACCATTTGATGATCCTTCTTGCGAAAAGGCTCAAGGAACTTAGTAGTCTTTCAAATAGGATCAATCCTTAATATCCATGCTTTATCAATGTAATGTAATTTCCTTCATGAAATAAAACATCTTACATTTGATTTCTCTACTACATTAGCATTAGAACCTCTTAGAAAAACACTAGCATTGAAATATGATGCATTGTCAAAATCATTGCATACCTTTTGTAAAGGTTCTGCTTAGCAGATAGACGGATCCCAAAGTTTGTGCTAGACGGATCCCTACTTTTAGGGAACCGCGGGATCCGGCAAACAGAAAATGCAATTGCAATCATTGTATTTCAAACAAGTCTTTAGATCACTTCACACTAAGCTAGACATAAGTGCCTTAAGGCAAATTGAGTCATCATCAAGTTAAGAAGATTTTTCGTACTTGATTGGTCCTAAACTAGTCATCTTTATATTAGTCAACCACTTGTGAATGGTCAACCATGTAAGTCAAACTAATCTAGGACCAAAGACAAATAAAATCCATGGGAGTATAGAATTATATCCCCGGGTCGTTAAGTCCCAACGAGGTGTGTAAACTGTAATACAACGATCGTGTGAAAGCGAAATGATATGAATATACAAAACAGAACTGATTGACTAACACTAGAAATGTGAATAGTAATAGCTCACACGCCTATGTCGTTAAAACGTGCAATCGAAACCTAAAAACGTAAAAGATATTATTGGAAAATAAATTTTTACACTATTAAATTAATTAATATAAATTAAAAATGAATTAAATGTATTTAATAATGAATTAAATAATAAGAAAATCTAAAATTAACTTAAATAAATGAAATAAAGAATCTGAAACTCAATATGTACTGATTATGAACAAGTATAAACAAGCATGTGTACTGGATTTTATCAAATAAGCTTGTAATAAGCTAATACGCAATTCAGCAGAATCCGAATCATCGAACCATTGCAAGGTACCGAGGAGTCATGGTAATGGTGTAAGTTCACCGATTTCTCGATTAATCATTATGAATGGGCAAACAACAAACTCCTATAGGACTTATCAAATAAGCTCATGAGAGCTCAACCAAGACTCGAACCGAGTATGATAGATTAGCCTCACATGAAGCCAAATATCACAAGCTCAAGCTCAATGATGAACTTTTCATGAGTTTAGGAAAACGACTCAACTACACGTTTGCTTCTATGTAGTGAGTAAGATGGGACAAAAAGGAGAAAGTGATTAAGCTATCTAATAAGCTACAAATGTAAAACAAGCACAAACATAACAAATAAACTACAAAGGCAAAAACAACTAAGAATAAACAAAGGCTAAACAAATCAGCAGAATCCACATAAGTGAATCAGCAGAATCAAGTGAATCGGCAGAATCCAAATAAGTGAATCAACAGAATTAAAATAAGCACATAAATAAGCTATTAAACATGACAAATAAAAATTATCAAAAATATATCTAACAATATTAGCAATAAAACATAAAAATTCTAAAAAACACAGATTATGAAACTAAGTAACAAAGACATAGGAAAATAAACAATTAAATTAAAAACAGGAAAACTAGAAATTTGACTTTTTTAGTTTATGATCAAAGTTGAATAAGGTGAACTTTGATCTGAATCTAATGACCGAATATGGAATATTAAACAACATAAACATGAATTAAACAAAGATAAACAACAATTAAACAGATATGCAAGATTATGAGTTCTAACAATCTCACAGTGCTCATAATGAGATTGTCAAGTGTCAAATTGACTTTCTACCATGCTACACCACTTGATTAAGGTTTCACTGAGGTAAAGGTCATATGAGGAATGCATCAAACAAGAGAAACCACAAACATAACCCTAAACACAGATTCACTATTAGATCCAAACAATTTTTTAATGGATTGTTATGCAGTTTTTCAAAACAAAAGACTATGTAAACCAATTTCATCAAATCCAGAGGAACCAAAGTGTCAAAATGGACCTTTTCAAGATAAACAAATAGTCACAAATGTTCAAACCTAGGATTGTCAAAACTAGCATATTAACAAATAAGTGCAATATCAAACCACAATCAAATCCAAAACATAACAACCTACGATAAAGCTCTAATATCATAAACAAACATCAAAGAAACACGAAACATGATAATTAAAGCATCTAAAAGACCTCAAACAATAAAATGCAAAAATGGTAAAATGAGCTTACAAGTGATATCCTGCTTAAACTGAGAACCACGGTCACAGAACACATCCTAAGGCTTTCCACAAAGCTTCTAAACCCAAGGCAATCCATAATTAACCTTGCTCCATGCAGTTTCACCAAGATCACTTCATTATTTTTGGATTTTCATTGTTTTTCTTGATTTTTAGTATTTCCTGAATTTTAAAGACTAAACTTGTTTTAAGGTCTCTAAAAGCTTTAAAGCTTTGTCAGGAGCTTATGTGAGCTTATTGAGTCCTTTAAACAACTACTTAACAAGAAATTAAAGTGACATGAAAATTAAAGGTAATTAAGCAAAAGCTTGAAACTGAAAGATACTTGAAATTAAACTGAAAATAAAGTTTCATTACACTAATTTGATGAAAATTGCAACATTAAAATCAGAAATGACAAGTAATTTAAAGAAAGCATTTTAAAATTACACTATGTGACCATTGGCTAGTCCAAGGTATTTAATCTAAAGAAAGCATTTAAATTCTATACTACACGACCAATGGCTAGCCCAAAAGTAACTTCTTCTTGCCTCTCTCCGATATTTATAGTCATTTGAGTTCCCACCATCTTCCTCGTAAAATCCCACTTTAATTTTTGACCATTGATTGAGCGAGATGATCCTAGTTTTGAATTCACTTTTGGCGCCAAAAGTGGTACTAGTTGATTGAGGCGCTCTGCGTAATTAATGCTTCTTGTTCACATGTAGAGGTGGAGGAGACATGATTAGTAGGTTTAGAGGTCAGTGGTAGAGTTGATAGCAAAAACAGGTATGTGAGGTGAGGTGAAGTGTTTGTGGTGAGAATGCATTTATTGATTGTGGGTGGTATAGGTGAAAGGATGGTGGAGAAAAGGTGGTAGCAGTGGCAAAAACCGGTTTTGGGCAAGGTGGAGGAGTGGTTTTGACCGGATATTATTTAGGGACCGATATTTTAGTGGAAGTATCTGCTTTAAACGTATGCCTTCACAGAAACCATCTGCGCATTATATCTTCGGTAGAAACCATTGATTCAAAGAGAATCACAATAGGCTTCAATGAAACCATCATCATCGCAGAATCAAACTGTTTCACTCTTTTATACCGATTCATATAAAACACATTTTCATGATATTTGTAACATTTATATGGTCATTTGTGTGTTTTTGGTCGTTTTGTGGTTTAAACAATGTAAAATATATGTGTTTTTAGACACATATCATATCCCCCACACTAAACTATTGCTAGTCCCTAGCAATATTTATGAAGTTTTAATGGATTTTAAAGAACTCTTTACCAAAAGCCATCACTTCTGGAGTAGCCAAAATGTTTCAGTTCAAGTAAGAACCTTGGTACAATGATAACCAAGTGATTTTGAGCCAATCACCAGCTTTCAACGTATTTGATTAGTCTTTACCAGAAGACGTTTGCTCCTGGACTAGCCAACTCTTAGATAAATTATCAATATTATCTTTGGTGAGTCGATTACCAATTATGGCTTTCCAACTGCCTTTACCACAAGCCATAAACTTGCGGGCTAGCCAACTCTTCACTAATTAAAGATATGGTGAGTCGAATACCATACAATTTTGGGCAAATTGCAAGCCGTCAACGGATTTGAGATATCTTTACCAAGAGCCGTTTGCTCCTGGATTATCCAATCCTTATGTGGGTTAGACATGGTGGACTGATTACCATTTATTGTATTTAGTACATAGTACTTTCACACAAAAAAAATTAATTTGGCCATTTTGGGGGAAAAGGGGACTAAAAGGGGTACATTTATGATCAAATTCGCCAGAATTTCCCCCCCACACTTAGAAATGAATATTGTCCTCAATATTCAAAGTCCATATTATGCCGAAACTTAAAACGTAAAAAGATAACATTACTAGCTAAGTGTAGAAACACAACAATTATTCTCTTTTTTAATAATTACAATTTTTCATTCATTTTTTTTAGATCTATATACAACATGTGGGGCATCTCCCCCACACTAAGGTGGTACACACGGGTGAGAACCCATGTTTTAACTACTGTTTTTGATTACCGAGTCGCTAGCTTGACTTGGCCCCGAATTAAATGGTTCATGGGGAAATTACTGGATGAGAAATTGGAGTGGGGTCACCACTCACAGAATTATGAATAGTAAGGTAATGAGAATATTTTTGTTTTTGATTTTATAATATAAACAGAAAAGTAAAAATGTTTTTGTATTTTTATCTTTTATATATAGAAAGAAAATAAAATTTTTTTTGTGTTTTATATTGTTTTTGGAAATGAAATATGATAAGATATATAATATATACAAGGGATAGATATTTCAACAAAACACAAGTACGTTACGCAGCACACCTCCCCGGCAGCGGCGCCAAAATTTGATTGGCTCCAGACAGTCAGGTTTTATCACACAAGTCAACCACTTGTGAATGGGCAACCGTAATAAACGCCAAAACAGTCTCAAGCCAATGCAATTAAGATCTGGAGAGTATAGTGTTTCCCGGTCGTTAAGTCCCAACGAGGTGTGTAAACTGTAATACAACGATCGTGTGTTGAAATGATATGAAATATACAAAAATGTGAATCGATTGACTAACACTAGGAATGTGAATAGTAATAGCTCACACAGCTATGTCGTTAAAAACGTGCAATCGAAACCTAAAACGTAAAAGATATTATTGGAAAATAAATTTTACACTATTAAATTAATTAATATAAATTAAAATGAATTAAATGTATTTAATAATGAATTAAATAATAAGAAAATCTAAAATTAACTTAAATAAATGAAATAAAGAATCAAACTCAATATGTAAAATGATTATGAACAAGTATAAACAAGCATGTGTACTTGGATTTTATCAAATAAGCTTGTAATAAGTTAATACGCAATTCAGTGAGAATCCGAATCTTATCTTTGAACCATTGCAAGGTCTTCTTTGAGGAGTCATTGGTAATGGTGTAAGTTCACCGATTTCTCGCTTAATCTTGTATGAATGGGCAAACAACAAACTCCTATAGGACTTATCAAATAAGCTCATGAGAGCTCAACCAAGACCGAAACCGAGTATGATAGATTAGCCTCACATGAAGCCAAATATCACAAGCTCAAGCTCAATGAGGAACTTTTCATGAGTTTAGGAAAACGACTCAACTACACGCTTTGCTTCTATGTAGTGAGTAAGATGGGACAAAAAGGAGAAAGTGATTAAGCTATCTAATAAGCTACAAATGTAAAAACAAGCACAAACATAACAAATAAACTACAAAGGCAAAACAACTAAGAATAAACAAAGGCTAAACAAATCGGTGAGAATCCACATAAGTGAATCAACAGAATCAAGTGAATCGGCGAGAATCCAAATAAGTGAATGAGCAGAATTAAAATAAGCACATAAATAAGCTATTAAACATGACAAATAAAAATTATCAAAAAATATATCTAACAATATTAGCAATAAAACATAAAAATTCTAAAAAACACAGATTATGAAACTAAGTAACAAAGACATAGGAAAATAAACAATTAAATTAAAAACAGGAAAACTAGAAATTTGACTTTTTTAGTTTATGATCAAAGTTGAATAAGGTGAACTTTGATCTGAATCTAATGACCGAATATGGAATATTAAACAACATAAACATGAATTAAACAAAGATAAACAACAATTAAACAGATATGCAAGATTATGAGTTCTAACAATCTCACAATGCTCATAATGAGATTGTCAAGTGTCAAATTGACTTTCTACCATGCTACACCACTTGATTAAGGTTTCACTGAGGTAAAGGTCATATGAGGAATGCATCAAACAAGAGAAACCACAAACATAACCCTAAACACAGATTTACTATTAGATCCAAACAATCTTTTAATGGACTATTATGCAGTTTTTCAAAACAAAAGACTATGTAAACCAATTTCATCAAATCCAGAGGAACCAAAGTGTCAAAATGGACCTTTTTCAGCATAAACAAGTAGTCACAAATGTTCAAACCTAGGATTGTCAAAAACTAGCATATTGACAGTCAAGTGCAATATCAAACCACAATCAAATCCAAAACATAACAACCTACGATAAAGCTCTAATATCATAAACAAACATCAAAGAAACACAGAAACATGATAATTAAAGCATCTAAAAGACTGAAACAGTAAAATGCAAAAAATGGTAAAAATGAGCTTACAAGTGATATCCTGCTTAAACTGAGAACCACGGTCACAGAACACATCCTAAGGCTTTCCACAAAGCTTCTAAACCCAAGGCAATCCACAATTAACCTTGCTCCATGCAGTTTCACCAAGATCACTTCATTATTTTTGGATTTTCATTGTTTTTCTTGATTTTTAGTATTTCTGAATTTTAAAGACTAAACTTGTTTTAAGGTCTCTAAAAGCTTTAAAGCTTTGTCAGGAGCTTATGTGAGCTTATTGAGTCCTTTAAACAACTACTTAACAAGAAATTAAAGTGACATGAAAATTAAAGGTAATTAAGCAAAAGCTTGAAACTGAAAGATACTTGAAATTAAACTGAAAATAAAGTTTCATTACACTAATTTGATGAAAATTGCAACATTAAAACTGTAAATGACAAGTAATTTAAAGAAAGCATTTTAAAATTACACTATGTGACCATTGGCTAGTCCAAGGTATTTAATCTAAAGAAAGCATTTAAATTCTATACTACACGACCAATGGCTAGCCCAAAAGTAACTTCTTCTCTTGCCTCTCCTCTGATATTTATAGTCATTTGAGTTCCCACCATCTTCCTCGTAAAATCCCACTTTAATTTTTGACCATTGATTGAGCAGAGATGATCCTAGCCTTTGAATTCACTTTTGGCGCCAAAAGTGGTACTAGTTGATTGAGGCAGTTCTGCTGTAATTAATGCTTCTTGTTCACATGTAGAGGTGGAGGAGACATGATTAGTAGGTTTAGAGGTCAAGTGGTAGAGTTGATAGCAAAAACAGGGTATGTGAGGTGAGGTGAAGTGTTTGTGGTGAGAATGCATTTATTGATTGTGGGCTGGTATAGGTGAAAGGATGGTGGAGAAAAGGTGGTAGCAGTGGCAAAACCGGGCAAGGTGGAGGAGTGGTTTTGACCAGATATTGATTAGGGACTAGATATTTTAGTGGAAGTATCTGCGAAATGTATGCCTTCAGCAGAAACCATCAACAGATTATATCTTCTAGAGAAACCATTGATTCAAATAGAATCACAATAGGCTTCACAGAAACCATCATCATCGCAGAATCAAACTGTTTCACTCTTTTATACCGATTCATATAAAACACATTTTCATGATATTTGTAACATTTATATGGTCATTTGTGTGTTTTTGGCTATTTTTGTGGGTTTAAACAATGTAAAATATATGTGTTTTTAGACACATATCAGTACTCACACATAACTCATTTAGATCACACTCGAAACACCCGTAGATCTATCGTCTCACCAAAACTCATTACTCTTCCGCTCTTATGCTCATACATGATCTCTCACATGTTAAAACATCTAGCTTTGGAAATCTCTCAAAACTAATCATCCTTACCTCAAAATTGGTCGAAATTGATCAAATTCTAGTTTTTTCATCTTAAAGATTTTAGGATATCCTCCAAGACATTATCCTAAGTTACTATCTGATCTCTAGGATCATTTAGCTCCATTTGACACTCTCAAATCTTTAGTGTCATCTTTGGTCACCCATTGGTACTCTTAAAAGTTCCAATCTCTTCCATAAAAGGCAATCATTAGCTACATCACTCATTACCCTTAAGTATTTAAGTACCTCTTCATTTAAGAAACTTAGATGGACTGAAACACTCAAGAAAAAATAGGCATTAGACCTTACAAACATCATTGCTATCTTCTCTTAGCTGCTGAGAGACGGATCCCTAGGATTAGCCTAGGCGGATCCCTCATTGGAGGGAACTGTAGGATCCGTATGACAGATTCATGTCAAGTCAACTCTAGCTAAAACAATCATTTCAAGCTTATCTTGCTAACTTAAACACTCCATCTCATCTTAAATGAGTTCCTAGATCAGTACAACTCTGAAGTTGACTCTTGTGCATGTTAATCATCACATTCCAATGAATTGTAGTGGCTTAAGTCTTGAATGCACTTGCCAAATCCCTTGCTTTATAAACCACATTGTTAGGACTCCTAAAGTCATCATATTCATCCTCATTTTCAGCACTTAGAAATCTTTACGAAACTCTTGAAATCATCTCATCATGAGGAAGGCTCCAAGTGGTAACTCTTCCACCAAAGGACCACCCAAGAAAATTGCTCGTGTTGTACACGAAATCTCTTCAACCGAATCATCTCCGGTCAAATCTACAAATGCAAGGATTTCTCCTCCACCAATCAAACCAATCCTTAAAAGGAGAGTTCCCACAAAACTACCTATGCCAAGCACCACCATACCCCCTAAACCAAACAATCCCATTTCCACTAAACCATCACCATTGGTGCCTAGAGCTATCTCATTCACGACTCTACTCTCATCACCACACCTCTACAATCTAGAGGATTTGCCTCCTAGGTTGTCTCATCCTCCTCCACCGGCAACATTCTCCTCATTAGGAGGAATAATGGTATAAAATCAAAGTGTTGAGTCAACACTAGCTCCGGCTTCCTTTTCGCCGTCACCATCAAATAATCCCATTTGGATTATGAGAAATTATCAAAGTCAACCACCCGACCATATGGAAGTTGACACTTCTCTACCACCACCATCATTCTTGGTCGAGCCATCTTCAAATGCGCCTCCACCAATCCCTCCGTCGTTTGAGACTCCTCAACCCGCTCCACTTGATCCTTCACATCAAGCAATTTCCTTTCTTCCACAACCACTACCTAGCCATGAAAAAGATTGTTATCATTGGTAACATGTTGAAAGTTTGATACATGAAGTACGGGAAGATCAACGTTTCATGTTCTATCACCTCCTCGAACGTTTCGACGAGATTAAACCTAAACAAACTTGAGCTAGAGGATTTTAGTGGTGTCCTAGTATCAAGCGTTACTTAGATGAGTCTAGTAATTCCAAGTCATGTATTGTTCATTTTCTTAGTCTTTAGAGTCATGTATATCATACCTCTAGTTTTATTAAATGAAATTACATGATACTTGCTATATTTTTGAGTATATGATTATGTTGTATAATACATATCTCACTTTGATGTTAACATTATTTGTTATATCACCATTGCTGACTTTAGTCATCAGCCAAACGGATCTATGATATTTGCCTAGACGGATCACCCAAAGGAGGGAACCGTGGGATCCGTGCAACAGAAAACTATTTTTCTACTAACTTGCGTTATATTTACAGGAAATTATGCATTATACTTGTTTTTTAACCTTTGTTTTGTAGTTATTCAATTTACACATGAAGACTTTGACACCCTAAAGCTAGGGGGAGCTTTGTGTCAAATCAATACATTGCAAAATCACTTGCAATATTAGGATTACATTTAATGACGTCCCTTTGCAAAGTTGCAATCATCAAGCGGGAGCATATTCGTCACATAGATGAAATCTTTTGCAAACTTAGTTGCAAATGAACTAACTTAGTATTATTTCTCTTGGCGCCCTCACATAGGGATGGACTCGTCAAGGGGGAGTTAAGACGAGATCTTTTCCCGTTACTTGCTCTCCATAATATTTTTCTTTTCTTTTTCTCACATGTTTTTCTTAAAACAATGTGTTAGTTTATTTTCGAAGCTCTTTTTGTTTCGACAAAAAGGGGGAGAAGAAAGTAAAAACTACAAATTCAAATTTTTACGAATTTTAGCTTTTCCTTAAAATAATTGTATGTTTTGTCATCAACAAAAAGGGGGAGATTGTTAATACACATAAGTCGTAAAAACATTTATTTATATTTTACGATCTTCTAATGTTTTGTCGATAACAAACGTAAAATCATTTTAACGAAACAAATAAAATACGTAAATAGTTTGAGCCAATAGTTTTCTAACACACTTACGTTTTCACATAAAACACTAAAACAAGTATAAGTGATTTTATGATTTAGTAATACATATGTACAACAACTAGTGTTTACATATTGGGCAAACATATACATAACTAACATGTATTATAAATGGGTAAAAACTACAACCCATGGAGCATATCCATAACCCATGGTATTGACCCATACCCATTTGACTAGATGCATTGCATCTATTAGATACATTGTATCTAATGAAAGACCCATGGATCAACCCATAACCCATGACCCATGACCCATAACCAAAATAACCATGGGCAAAGAGGAGCGTCCCACGGATCCCTAACAATACACTAGACGGATCCCTTGAAGGTGGGATCTGTGGGATCCGTAGAACAGTAGACATTTTCTCTCTATAAATAGTGAGCCATTTCTTCATTGTTTTTCACCCCTTTCTTACATACTTTCTCTATGAGTTAAAAACTCTCTAACCTCAGATCCAAGTGATCTATGTATGTAGTTTTGTTTTTGTGTGATCCTCAAGGTTCCTCTTAAAGGTGATATCACCACCGTTGAAGTCAAGCAAGCTCAAGTCCATGAGTTGCCATGCTTCCTCATCATCAAGACTACTGAAGTTATCTTGTTGATGGTTCTTTTCTTTCTACTAAGAAGTGTAGTGTTGAAGACATTAGTGAAAGATGTCTCAAGTGTCAAGACGAAGACATTAGTGAAGGGTGTCGTTCGGGTTGTAGGCATTAGTGAAGGGTGCCTAGAAGTCAAGTCACAAGGCATAAGATGTACATTCGATATGGTGTGTTTCGATGTACAAGATAGATTAGTATTGGATCCAAGGATATTGATATCCTTGATGATGTTGTAATAAGGAGTTGGTCTCCTTTGGGATTAGGTGTCGTGTAGTGTTGGGTAGTAGTTCCTCCATTGTAATGGAACTCGGTACTAGCCTAGTACCGGATAAAGGGTAGGCGACGTTGTGGTAGGTGTGGTTCACCTTGGTGTAAAGAACCCGTGGTTAGCCTAGTACCGAAAAAGAGTAGGCAACGTTGTGAAGGTTTCTCCACCATAAGGAGTCGGTGTTGTGTAGTGATTACGAACTCTCGAGTAGGTGACTCGGGGAGTGGAGTAGGCAAGGAAGGTGTCCTTGTAGCCGAACCACTATAAATATTCGCGTTGTGGTTTTGTGCTTCTTACTCTTTATCTTTCCATTACATATTTATATTTCTATATGTTTGTTTATCAACATCCAATACACATCCAAATAGATTGACATAAGTCGATCTAAATAGTTTAAAACGAAGTTTTAATTGGTAAAACTATTCAACCCCTCCCCCCTTCTAGTTTTTCACAGGAAGTATAAGATTCAATACCTTCAAGTATTTGCAGGAATAGTTTCCGGCTCATACGAAATCTTCTACGAAAATTCCGGTTTGAATACTTACAACCTTCAACGAAATAATCGTTGCAGACGTTCTTCCGCAATCTCACGTTCACGATATATATGGCTAAGAGCACAGTAGGATGTTGAGATGCTTCTTCTTGTTCTAGCGAAGGTGATACTCGATCGCGGACGCCATAAATTGAAGTCATCTTCGTCATCAACGTCGACCAATGCGGAGGAATTTCATCAAATTGATTCGGATCCATTGTGAACGAACTTGATTCTTGAATTATGGAAGTGTGAGAGGAAGTATATAAATTGTGAATTTGAATTATAGAAGTGTGAAAAAATGGTGTTTTAGTTGGGTATTTATAGTGGTAAAAAAATGTTTTTGATTTTTTTTATTAAAACTAGCCGTTAGGGGGTTTTTTGTAATTTTTGTTTAAAAAGTAACGGACACTAGCCGTTGAGGAGGTGATTTTGTAATTTTTTTTTTATCGCCTTTAACGGCCGTTGCTGAGTTAACGTATAGGGACTAACGCCGAAATAACGCGATGGGTCCAACGGTTTAACGCCAGTTAACGGTGTTATCCCGTTACGAATGGACATGCTCTAAGAATGAGATGCCTTCGTGCATTATAAATTGTATAGATATGTGAATAAGAAAAATTAACTAAAAGTAAATGGAGTGGTCATATGTCAAACTTTATTATATTTTTAGAACACCTGCAACGCATTAAAGCTATTGAAAATTTCAATCATTTTTTTTAACTATTTTACTCTAGTGCAGAAAAGCCTTTCTCAACCTTTTCATCACTCATCCTTAATCACTCAATATAAATTTATAACCGGTCAAAATTGCTCAAGTCATTTCAAATATAACATTTACCAACTATTGGCAGCTGTTCATCTACATTGGCTTTTTTTGTCGTCTTGAATTTTTAAGGTCGTAAAAATCGCAAATAGGTAGTTGGTTGGTTGACGCCTTTATAGCTCGTAATTAGTCTATGTGAGATTAATCGGATTGACATTTTCAAAGAGTTTGGATATTTTAGGTGAGTTTTGGGTATTTCTGCAAGATTTTCCTAAAAAGCAACTTGTAATGGACATAAACAACGACTATGAGTGATTAAACAAATTTACGACGAATTTTGGTATTTCCGGCAAAATTTGCAAGTTTGACCTTCGCTGACCACAAGTGATCGATTTACACAAATAAAAAATGTTAGTGACCAATTAGCGTCTAGACGACAATTAATCGGTTTTGTAAGCATTTTTTTTGCAACAATTAAATATTCCATAAGTAAGCTTTTAATTTTATATAAGTACAAAATAACCCCTAATTTAATTATATTTTTAAATTCGGTACCTACATTGTCCAAAAACACCCATTTACATTTGATAATATCTTTTTTGAACTTAACATTTGATAATATTACAAAACACTTTTAAAATTTTTTAAACTTTGTATTATAACAATAGCGATATTCAAAAACACCTCTTAAACCAAATAATAATACAAAATACTGAAATAGCATGTGACAACACCAAACTCTAAATCACAGACAGCAGGCACTGAGTCGACTTGTGTCGTCACATTTTTCTCTCCGAACGACCGACGACGACATAGTTCTTAGCATTGGTGGCCCAAGATTTTATTTTATTTTATTTATTTATTTATTTTTATTTTTTTTAAATTCAAATATTTTTAAAAACAAAATTAAACTTCATTAATAAAAATACTTAAACATTACAACAATAATTAAAAACTTAAACTAATAAAACGTAGACATTATAATACTTATTAAAAACTGAAACTAATAATCTAAGTTGTGTCGTTCTTTGATTGTTGCATTAAGTTGTTGAAGTTCTTGTAGTTGTCGTGCGGACATATTTGGGTCGAGGGGTGTATTGTAGAAAATTAATTCTTGTGTCCGGATTGATTGTGCTGCCAATGCAAGTTGCTGACGTTGGATCTCAAGTTTCTCCCTTTTAAACTCTTCGACTCGCCTTGCCGTTGCCTCTTGCAGCTCCAACTCTTTTTGCTTCAAATTTAAGTATTCCTCTTCCATATTCTGATTTTTTTTCCTTACTTGACGGCCTGAACTTGAAAAAGTTCTTGGCCATCGTACTAACAAATGATTTAGGTGGCTCACGAGAGGAGGCATGTGCTTTCTTCTTGGATGCGTCATGAACTTTTGGTCGTGATTCTCGAGTCTCGTCCTCTTCAAAATCATCTACGTCTTGGGGGATTAAAAGGAACTCTTGTTGACCCCGAGGTGGTTTCCGAAGTCTTTGATTTCTTCCGACTATTCAGGGTGAAAGAAAGCATCTCAACAGTTTTCTAAGCAGAATGCTTCCTCAAAACTTTCCAACACTCCTTCAATGTAAACTCATGCTTGTGAATCACACGGTATTCTTTACAAGATTTTTCATAGTCGTCTTCGTCATTCTCACCCACTTCCGTAATTCTTCTTGATATTATCCATAATTGCACAAAAGAAACCAACCCTAGAACGAATCCTACCCTTCTATTTGGTCGTGATGGAGTCGTAGGTTCTTTTTGAACCTGTTTCTTGTTCAAAGTACGCTATCACCTCCTCCCAAAACCCATTCCGGTTGATAGCGTTCCCTCTAGCCGAATTTTCCGACACATGTATCCAAGCTTTACAAAGCGCGACCTCTTCCTCTGTTGTCCATCGTTTGGCCTTTTTGTTTGCAACATTCTTGCCCTTCTCCTTTGTAGCCCCTTTTTGAACCCTTCTTTGATTTGACGGGTGACGTCTCTTCGACATCGTCTTCAAGACGAATAGAACCGTGGTATGAACCTTGCCCCATCGAAGCATCTTGACTCGCGTATTGTTGAGACATATAGTTTTGAGGAGGGTATTGTTGAGACGAATAGTTTTTAGGAGGGTATTTCATAAAATCTTCAAAATCCATATCAAGATTAGCACCATGAAGCGGTGAAAACGATCGATTTGGTTGGGAAGATTGGGAGAAATCCATGTTAGGATGATATGACGACCCGTTTGGTGATTGGTTTTGATTGATATTAGGATGACCCGGTGGGAAATATGGACGATTGACGTAAAATGGGTTTTGATTTTGGTTGGGTTGTGGTAGTCTTGTTTGATATTCAAAACCGGGTGCACGAAAACGAATACCCCGATTTTGCGGTGGTGTTACACCAGTTAATTCAAACGGTGGATTTGGTGAGAAATTCAAATTCGAGGAATTTTGGGGAAGTCGGGATCGTCGATTTTTTGATGTGGGAGTCTTTTTTTGTGACATGATGAATATTGATGAGAAGTTGTTTGAATTGTGTGTTTAGAAATGTGTTTGAGATTGGTATTTATAATGTTGTAAAAGTGGTAACGTTTAATTTTTATTTTATTTTATTTATTTATTATTATTATTTTTTAATGCAAAACGGTACAATTCTTTTGCTTTACAAATCGGTTGCCGAAGCAACCTAGTTCGTCCAAAATGCTATGCTCGACTGACTATCACCCAACACCTATAATGGGACAACCGACCCTCGACCGATCATAACTCACTAGGTCGACCGACCCACTGTGGGAAGCCTAAATAACAAACTAGCCTCAAAACCCATCAAACTCTATGTTCTTACTACTTTACATCAGTTTCTTTATTATTGTTAACACATTTTATTCGAAAACAATATTATCGTTAATAAAGAAAAATTTCCGTAGCTATAAAATTCTCCCTCCGTCCCAATTTATTTGTCCATTTTTAACTTTTTTTTACATTGTTGACATTAACTATTTTCAATTGTGTTATATAACATTTGATGCAAAATATATGAATGCATTGGGTTTTAAATATATTTTCATTGATATAACTTTATTAAATATTATATAACACAAACAAAAATAATTAATGTTAAAGTTGAAAAAAAACCTCAAAAGTCAAAAATAAACAAATAAATTAAGACATAAAAAGTAAATATTTTTGCACCCGCTGCAACACGTGGACGACAATATATAGTTTTCAACTTTTTGGCCAATGACTTGAGTTTTTCTCAGCCTTTTTTTAACGTATTCCTAACTTAACATTGGACACGCTCATATGGTGATGAATTCCCGGTCAATATCTTTTCCCACTTTCGATGTAAGACTTGTGATTTAAATAGTTAATTAATTAATATATCCCATATGAACAACGATAATACTTTTATTACGAGTGGATTTTGAAATTGATTTTTTACTGTATATGTGGTCCATGTTTCATTTTATTTCAATGTCAACATTTTTTGTTTTCTAGCACACTTGGCCTTCCATCGTTAATGTGTAAGGGTGAGCAAACGGACCGGACGGACCGGATCGACCGGACCGACAGGGCCGGGCCGGACCGACCACATTCGGTCCGGTCATGATCTCGGCTTTTGCAATCGGTCCTCGGTCCGGTCCCGACCAAACCGACAAAAACCGACGAATTGGGCGTTTTGACCGGACCGATCAAGATCGAGATCGGACCGACCGGACCGACCAAATCGGTCGGTCTCGGTCTTGGCTTTTGGCCGAACTCGGTTTTCGGTCCGGTCCGGTCCTGGCCGGTCCGGTCCGGTTTTCAGCCGATGCACACCCCTATTAATGTGTATCTTTGGTCGTTGTTAAATGTTAAATGCTCATGAAGTACTCCGTATAAGTTATGATTAATTTATTAGGAAATTGCAAAAATCGTCCTCGTGGTATAGCCAAATTGCAGATTTCGTCCGTACTGTTCATTAAGTGCAAAACAATTCAGATTACTGCTGCTTTGTTTGCTTTGGTCCTAGTCGACTTAACTTCCAAGTTAAATGACCAGTTAGTAGCTACACTTTAATTACTTTTAACTTACCACCGTTCAAAGACACATCCTTCAAACCACAAGGACGATTTTTGCAATTTTTTTTTCGAATTAGAAAAAAAAAAAAAAAAAATCCTACGTTTTGATTTTTAATTGTTTTTTAATATTTTTTTTCAAAAATGTCTTTTATATAAAAATGTTTTATATAAAAACGTTTTATAAAAAAGTTTTTATATAAAACATTTTTATATAAAGTTTTTTTTATATAAAACGTTTTTATATAAAGTTTTTTTATATAAAAATGTTTTTATATAAAAATATTAAAAAAGTTTTTTATTTAAAAACATTTCATATCAAACAACATTTTTATATAAAAACTTTTTTATATAAAAAACATTTTCGAAAAAAAGTTACTTGACGATAAAAATTATTCAAAAAAATAAATCGAACAAAAACGGACAAACACGTACTTTTTTTCCCGTTTTTATCCATTTTTGTCCGTTTTCATCCGATTTTGTTTTTCTTACGATTTTGTTTGTTTTTATCCGTTTTGGTTTGTTTTGTCCGTTTTTCTTACGGCTGTTTATTTATATAAAAGTGTTTTATATAAAAACGTTTTATAAAAACGTTTTTATATAAAAAGTTTTTTTATAAATCTTTTCTATATAATAATGTTTTTATATAAAAAATTAAAAAAGTTTTTATAAAACGTTTTTATATAAAACATTTTTGTCCGTTTTTATTACGTTTTTGTCCGTTTTTGTTCGGTTTTTTTTTGAATAATTTTTATCGTCAAGTAACTTTTTTTTTCGAAAATGTTTTTTATATAAAAAAGTTTTTATATAAAAATGTTTTTTATACAACTTAAGAGTAAATTGCAAAAATCGAACAAAAAGTTACTTGCCGATAAAAATTATTCAAAAAAAACTTTTTTATATAAAAAACATTTTCAAAAAAAAAAAGGTTACTTGACGATAAAAATTATTCAAAAAAAATCGAACAAAAACGGATAAAAACGTAATAAAAACGGACAAAAATGTTTTATATAAAAACGTTTTATAATTTTTATCCGTTTTTGTTCGATTTTTTTTTGTTAATATTTTATCGTCAAGTAACTTTTTTTCGAAAATGTTTTTTATATAAAAAAGTTTTTATATAAAAATGTTGTTTTATATGAAACGTTTTTAAATAAAAAACTTTTTTAATATTTTTATATAAAAACATTTTTATATAAAAAAACTTTATATAAAAACGTTTTATATAAAAACTTTTTTATAAAACGTTTTTATATAAAACATTCTTATATAAAAACATTTTGAAAAAATATTAAAAACAATTAAAAATCAAAACGTTGGATTTTTTTTTTTTTTTTTTTTTAATTCGAAAAAAATTGCAAAATCGTCCTTGTGGTTTGAAGGATGTGTCTTTGCAGCGGTGGTTAGTCGAAAAGGCTAAAGTGTAAACTAATAACGGAAATTCATTTAACGGCGGTTAAGTCAAAGGACCAAAACAGACTAAACAGTCAAGTCAATAATTGACTGTTTTGACAATGAGCAAGATTTACGGACGAAATCTGAATTTAAAACCATGAAGACGATTTTTGCAATTTACTCATTTATTAGCCATTCACCCATTTTATTCGTTTCTAGCTGTATCCAGTCGATTGACTTCCATTCAATTTGGTTAGCCCTTATAAGTTATAAAATTTATAAAATGTGTTTTGGTTATATCGTACTATCTTCACAAGTTTGAGTTTTTTTTTCTTAGTCTAATACCGATTTGACCACTTCAAGACACGCACATTTTGTTTGTAACTTTCTAACTAACTTATCTTTTGGAGCAGTAGATTTTTTAACCAAGTTTTTTTTATCCAAAAGATTTAATTTGCCGGGGAATTCTTGCTCCATGCATTCTTTATAGGTGTCGTCTGGCATTCTTCAATGACTTTAATTTCGCGAGAACGAAGACTATTTCAATGGCCTTAATTAGTGTGTTGATATTTAAACTAAAAACTATTTCTCTAAAATCTCTCATTGACTGGTTCACTTGACGTTTGCGGCAGGGAAGTGATACAATGGGGGCAATGTTTCGATGGTGAACCAACTTCTCTTTGGGGGTGGGGTGGGGGTTGTGGACGTGAACGACGACCCTTCCTGCATTTTGTATAATTCGTCTATGCGGATGAATCCTACTCTCTTTTCAACCTCTATTATGAAAACCACATATACATGTGTTGAACAAGAACACCATGTATGCTCCATAGCATTTACCGTGTTCCTTAACCCAGTTGATCAAAATAATTAATCCATTTTAAATAGTTTTGTAAATAATAAACTTGAACACATGAAGACAGAAACATAAGTAAAAACTTAAAAAATATATATATATATATATATATATATATATATATATATATATATATATATATATATATATATATATATATATAAAAAATTACCAACACATACATATATCAAAACTCTTCTACTATTTTCTACTCAAAATATAACATATTACAAATTTGTCACATTTGATGCACAAAAGATGATGTTTGCACACCAAATTCCAATAAACATACCTGAGGCTTACATGTGCCCCTAGTTACCCAATAATTGCTCACAAAAACTTTAATGCCCATTAAATGTATGGTGCGCAAAATATGGTCATTCCGCACCAAAGCTGACGTGTCATCTTCTAATTCGTTAATAAATTAAATATGATGCTCCATTGTTGGTCATTTTAGCATATTAAATGTTTGGTGCGCAAAAAATGATGTGTGCACACAAAAATAGACAAAAACAAAAATACAGTTAAAATGATGTCATTTATGAAAGTATACTACAAAATACATTTATATCTGAAATTTTCACTAAATAAAACGCCTAAGCTAATATTTTGAGTTTAAGCTTGTGTTTATAAAGTAGCTTATGCTGATGATGAATATGCTTATAAGCTAAAACTAAGGGTTTGAATTGACTTATATTAAATAGGTGGAGAAAAAATTATAGACTTGGACAAGCTCAAAAAAAAAAAAAATAAAATAAAAATAAAAAAAAAAAATAATAAAAAAAACTTGTCAAACCATGCATATAGTATAAGCTCATAATATGAATTAAGCTTATCCAAACATTTTAAGACTATGCACAATGGAGTCGATCATTTATTGACCGATCGGTCGTCCATAATCGTCCCGTTGTTGAGCATGGTCGTCCTATTGTGGATACTCGGTCGGACTTGGTCGTCGGGCCAAAAAAATCACAACTCGATCGTTTTGTCGACCTAGTTCGTGTGCTTGTTTTGTGACTGGAAAAAAAAAAGATTATTTATGTACCGTTTGGCAACTTTGTCGCTGTTGTGGCAACTTAATCTTTTGAAAATCACCGAAAAAAAAGCTGATGTAGTCAGGCAAAATAAAAGTCAAGCTTAGTCACTACTGCGCATAGCCTAAACACCCCTGAAAAAATGTGAATCAAGCCTGGACAAGAGAACATTATGGTTCATATGAATGGTTGTTGGAAACTCATGACCTAGACACGTGCCCAAATAAATTTGGAGAGGTTAAATAATGGAATCTTGGTGCATGATGAGTTGCCCCACTTTTTTCAAATGTAACATAGAAACAAAGATTTTATGTAAATAATAACTTTGTATAACATCCTAATTTCGCGTAAAATCACAAATGACATGATGCAAACTTGAAAAAGTATAACTTCGATATCCATTTTTGTCGATCTTTTTGTCCTAACTATAGATGGGCAAAATGACCGAATGTCTCAAATATGTGGCTAGTTCGTTAAAAAAGGACCTCGTAAAATTCAAAATTTGGTAAGTCGTAGATTTTTTTTTTCAAACGATGAATTAATATCTCACAATATAAACACAATAAATCTATCTTGTATATTTCTCAAAAAGACAAAAACTCACTACCATTTGATTGTAGAACTTTTCACATGTACCATTGGTAAATTGTTTGGCTTCTCATGCTAGATATTTTTACTTCAGTTTCTCGAGCATAATAAGGTTTAGTTGAATGACTTTTGAATCATAATACAAGTCAATAATTTATAAGATACCATTAAACTTTATCAGATAAGAATAAAAAGACATGACACCAATGAATGATACACGACACTATTAACATTTAACAATAACATTCGCCAAAAATAACATGATATTTCCTTGTCTCATAGAAAGAGAACTCCACAATAAACTTCAACGAAATTTCATATTAGTTACACTGAATTATCAAAGATAACATGTTAAAAAAAAAAAAAAAAATTATTAATTTTTTTAAAAAGAGGAGACAAAACAATCCTTATCAATCTACTCTTGTAGCATGTGAATAAAATGGATGATATATATGACCTCCTCACTAGGGTATCTTTTGTCCCATTCTCATATTCTCCCAATCTTTATTATGGGAATCTTCTTTCAACATTGCTTCACACATAATTTATATAAAACTACAACAATTTTTTTTTTTTGTTATATATATAAAAGTATGTGTTAATAAGTTGACAAAGGAGGAGTTTAATTTTTTTAGTTTTACACTGAAGCTAGGGCGAGATTTCTTTCAAAATGGTGGAAACCATGCAGATCATAAAAATTATATTATGAGTTGATACTGAAACATGACTTCTATGTCAAAATGTCAATACAGATAGATATTACACTATTTCGAAGAAGACAAAATACATTGTAAGAGGAATTTACGTAGACGGGACCATAAATACTTGGAATTGTTGGAAGTATTGAAAAAGTCCCATGCGAGAGAATAAAACCTTTTTTTCCTTGAAAATGAACATGTATATACATACACTTTACATTTAGATGTGTGTTAGTTTTATCTTGAAATATTGATTTGATTTGTAATCTCGACACGAGTCATGAAAGCCACCTTTGAAAATTTTGTTTTGATTCTTTTGATCGATTAGGTTTGAGATTAGAAGCAAATAATTTATCGTGTTATGAAATCAAGTCGATCATAGTATCAACAATATCCACATCATTGCCAGGTCGACAACGAATAAGCTTCTTATCATGTAACTTACGTGCTGAAATTCTTATCGGTTCTGTACTTTATACGTTGTTGAGGACAATATTGATCTTCACAAGGGAAGTTTTGTTTGATCCAAGTGTATATATGTTACAGTATACCTACATGATTATCGTTCAAGGTTCTAAAGATTTGGATATAGTTTTATTGTGTTCTTTGTTCACCTCTTTCATAATTAGTTAGCACATTGCATGGTTTAGTTTCAGTCCAATGAATTCCACCCACTTTCTATTCTTTCTTTAGATCTCAAATGATGTTACATTAATTATTAACCTAAGGTGTTAAGATTAAGATTAATGAAATATGTCAGACGAAAAATAGGTTAAGGGCAAACGATTGTTTATTGATCCGTGTCACAACTTAAAAATGAGTCTAAAAAAGTACTAATTTCACACAATTTTCACAAAATAAACTTCATATACATATGTGCCAAGTGAAATGTAAATATATTAAGTTTTCTCTTTCTTTTTTTTCACTTCCTATAATTAAATGACACATATGTGTGAGAATATGTTTTTGGGAAGATTTTGTGAGCATGACATTGCTCGTCTTTATTAAACGATTTGAGATTTATTAGTGAGCACTAAATTGAATACTACTGGTATTTTGGCTATTATCGACCTTTTGACCCATTTAATTTTTAGCTATTATTGTCCTTTAACAATTCGACTCTTTCATGTAAATTGTGTCAAATTGTCACATATACAAATAAAAGTAGCTATTAATTATATCCGAAGTTCTTTTAAACTATAATTAGTAAAGTTAAACACTAGTTTCAGCAATATATATGACCCTTTGGATTGGCATTTTAAAACTATATTAATAGTAGAAAAATGCACCAATCATGACATATCTCACTCAGATTAATTTTGTGTTGCGTGACTCTCTTAATGTTTTTTCAATCATTTCTAATACTTGTCGTACTCATTGTAAACACGGCACAACCTGATAACGCTAAATTAATTGAAAAAAGAGTCATGTTGAAACCAAACTATTATTATTCAACTATCATGTTTGGTTGAGTTCTTTGATTTAACAAATTAATTTAAGTTATGTTCTCTATATTTATAAATGAAATTTTAAATTGATTAGATTCGTTTATAGTAATTTGATAAATATAACGACTTACGTTTGTTAATTATAAGCCTAATGGCTATTATAAGCTACGATTACAATGTTTAAAGAATTTTCAAATAAAAATTTACAATGTTTAAAGAATTTTCAAATAAATATGAGGGTTGAGTCTATTAAATAAAAACGTATTTTCAAAAAGTAAACGAACATTTTCATTACTCATTCTATTATAAAGGAACTGAAAATTATTCTTCTAGCCACATCCATTACATTATTCTTGGCCAATTCTTTTAATACACCCCCCACCTAGCAAGTCATGGTAAAGTAACTGAAAATGTATGCGATATTTATTTGGATAGTTTAAGTAAAAAAAGGCAATGATATTTTGGTGTGTTTGGTTTTTGTTTTTCCAAAAGAAATTAGGTAGAAACAAGTGGGTAAAAAAGAAAGATTCTGGAGTGTGTCGGCCGTAGGAATCGGTTCGCCACATACCAACGGTTGTGAGTTTGTTGGTGGGTCCCACTTTCAATTCAAAAGCCACCCCTCCATTTATCCCTTCCAACAAGCACTGTCCCTTAAATCATCCATTATCCTCTTCTTTTTCACCTTGCCCATTATACCCTCACTCGCGCCACATATTTACGCTACTCGTGTTCGAAAGAGAACCCTCTTGTTTTCTTAATCTTTGGGATAGTCATGAATCATGATTTAGCTCTTTATGTTAATTTTCATATTAGTTGGTTAATATCGCCATTTTAGATTTTTAGTAATACTCGTCACCAAAGTGGAGGGCTTTTAAACAAGCGAAGGGTATATGTGTGTGCTTAGGTAAGAGCTTATTAGAGCTTGGGTTTTTGAATAAACCAGCCTTTAACGTACAGTTTGTTTTAGAGCTTTCAAAATCCATAAGCTCTTATTTTGGAAGCCACTTAAAGGAGCTTTTGAAATGGCTATGAGCTTGTGAAATAGTTAATTACCTTAATACCCTTCAAATTATATTATTTTTGTTTGAATATTCTTGTACGTCCTTTTACACTCTTAAGTTCTAACTATCTACCTTGTCACACATGTCCTAAAATAGAAGTTACAGCTCTCAAAAGCTTCAGCTACTATAAGTTCCAAGACCAACTTTAGCTACCGCTAATTTGCCGTACACAGCCAATATTCATGTGTGTACCCGGTGAATATAGGAATTTATGCAAAGTTTAAGCTTAAAATACAAGTTGCGTAATTGCTTGTGTCTAACCTTATGTTATATTGTTAATAAACATAAGCTCCATAATAATAATAATAAAACCCAATTCGAGTAGCTTTTACAATCTCCGGCTAATTTTGCCAAATATATCATGTAAACTAGATTATCCAAGCCAGAGTTTAATCAAAACCAAATCATATGATTACTTGTAATAAAATGATTAAGAATATGAAAAGTTGAGTAAGTTCATACTTTTTAGACATCATATTGGAAAATCAAAAATGCATTTAGACAGCTTCCCCCACAGAATAAACAAATTACATGTAACTGGTCTGAAAATTAGATAGTGGGAATGAAAATGATTAGTATTGAACTATTGACTGACTTAATGGTACAAAGTTTTGAAATTGGAGATCATATCCTCAGAATTAGGCATTTTCCTTGCGTAACAAAAGCCCAAAGGGTGGGCGTAGATGACTCAGACATTTTCCTTGTTATGTTTCCGATGCGACACCTACCCACCTTTCAACTATAATATATATACCACACACAATCGCCCGTGGTTGGAACCACGGGCTGTTTGACAAATGGCAATGAATGGCCAGGTGGTATGTTGATGAATGACGACAAATGGCTACATACCATATGCCCCTTAGGGTGGTGTGAACCGGGTGAGGAGCGGGTTGGCTGGCCATGTGGCTACACCGCCACCATCGAGGATCGAGCGGGCTCATGTTGCAGCGGGTAAGAAGCTCGAATCGGGCTAAGCAAAAAACGAACGTTGAATTAGGAAGTGTCTGAAATCTATGGTGAGGGTAGGGATACATGGTTCTACTAAAATCATGGTGAGGGTGGTGTGGGGATGAGATGAGTTGGAAGAATGTTATTGGTGGATAGTGAGGATGGTGAGGATGGGAATGAGGGTTGCCACCACCCTTAATGAATTTGTACCCACAATGATTTCTTTCTATTTGACCCATTAGCCAAATGTCGCCTTATAGTACATTTAGCCTACAAACTTGCTTAAAAAGAATACATAGAATGAGAATTATTTGAGTGGAAGGAGCATGGGCTCTTTTCTTAATGCTGTAATAAATCATGAAGGGCACCAAAAGGCTAACCTAATCAATAGCAAGGATGGGAATTGTGCTTATAGTCAAATGTACATCATGCGCTACAAGTTGTATTTTACCAAGATTTGACCAGTATATAAGCGTTTCATGACTCATGGTAAAAGAGCACAACAACGTTCAATATTACATGATAAAAGCACCCTCACTTCGGTTCTTTAACTACTCATAATCTATATTATATCATTAAAAAATTAAGTTGCGTGTTTTTTGATGTATTGGCATGTGTGTATGACATGAATTATGAGTGAAACTATCATGATCCAGAGACAACACTTGAATAAGCATGAACAACAAAGCTTGAATAAGACACTGTAATTGCTAGTAGAAGTGGTAGCTTTTGTCAATGATGTTAAACAAAAAGTGGAATACACCATTGATTAAGTGGTTAGCAATCTTTAGATATCACATATCTACACTTTTTCTGCAACAAAATAAGAACCCAAAAAAAATGGCTTACCTTAACAGAAAACCATATGACTATTCTTTGATGAAATGAGCTGACAAAAGCTTTGAAACTGTGAAGCCAACAAACTTGTCAACTTTAAATAGTTCTTTTAGCTTATCATCACATAGGATATTTCGTTTGTCGGATGGATCCTGTGGAAATATATCCAAAAATAAGAAAATATGAAACATACTCAAAGTAGAATATCTTTACCAATATGATAGGGAGGTTATATCATGGGTCAATTTTTTACCTAGAATAACCATGTTGGTGACATTTGTACAAGGTGATTAACTGATTATATCATGGTAATTAATATTTAAAATGTAGAAGTGATTCATGCAAACTGAAAACCAGGACTCCGTTTGTCAAATGCAACTCTTTGTTTTTTGAGATTCGTATACAAATTAGTTAAAATGAACTTGGAAGAAGAGTAAATAGACACCTGAAGGTCGTTATCTTTGATATATTTCCACATTCTCTTCACAACTTCAGAACGAGAAAGTTCACTTTCATCTGTATCAAAGAACTGCATCAGCTCTTCTGATATCGGATGCGGAGATGTAAATCCTGAGCCTTTTGTTTTTTGCGGCTTATCCTTTTCCATTGGCTCCTCTGAACAACAAGTACACAAAGGTTAGTAACACTTTAGGAACAATAACCATAAAAAAACAAGTTAGTTTAGTATGCTGCAAAATATGATATCCAATAGCTTATATTACCTTGTTTGACACGTTTCTTCGGCTTGCTTTTCTGTGGAGGCTTGACTGTAGCTGCAGTTTCTGCAGTTCAGAATAAACAGCTTGTGTTCATCTAATGATTTGGCATTCAACACACAGCAAAACTATTATTATAGTAAGACATTCTTCAAATAATTTTTGTTTGGATAAATCGCATAAGGTCAGAGAAAACCATTGAAGTTCAAAAGCTATAGGCTAATTACCTAAAATAGGCATCACCTCAAAAAAACTCAACCTAGCCAAAACACTACTGACACATCAGCAACCACATTATCAATTTTACCCGCTCCTGGGTCATTTTACTTTACAAAAATATTTGAATCTTCGAGAGCAAAAAAAAGGTTGATTACATCTTTAGGCAATTAGTCCTTTTTACTTCAATCACATAACTAGATTGATAGACAACTAGTATATGTGAGAGTTTTAATTAGTATGACGTATAACCATATAGATAGACAAATAAACTCAATACCATACTCCTCGTCCAGTGGCCATATATGTTTGCTAAGTGCTTTATTCATTTGAAACATGTCAATGGACTTGACACGGAAAATTTCATGTAGGGTATCGTCGCATAGGATTTTTCGCTTGTTCTTTGGATTTTGCAAATCTTTCTCTTTAATATAAACCCATATCTTCTTGACAACCTGGCCATCAATCGAGAAGAACCCAAGTTAAAAACATACTTTTGAAGCGAATTTCAATAGAGCAAATTGTAAAATACCTCCGTTCGGGCCATTTCAGGCTCTCCAACAAGCTTTTGAAGTTGGGGAGAAAGTGCACATGGTTTGCTAAAACCCCCTCCTCCTCTTTTCTTTCCATTTGGAGTTGTCTTCTTGCGTTTACTTGATAAGACAATTAAACTACATTAGAGATATTTAACAGCAACATGCAAATATAAACTCCACTCAACCATTTGAGTTACTCAAAAAAGCAAATAGTTTATCAAGGTTAAACCAAACAATGTAAGGTAGTCTTTCTATGATCAACCAAGTCATACATTATCATACAATCGTAAAGGTGTAAACTTAGTAATGTCATGTATCATGAATCCTAGCATGCTGAGGTAGAGGGTTGGTTCTTAATCTTCTGTGTATATCTTAGCATTAGTATTAAGAACTTCGCATTGACGATTGAAGGAATGAAAGTGCTACAATACTACTTTTTGAAACAATGTGTCATTAAGGTTGCAAAAATCGTGAATCGGTAGTCGGGCGGTCGACCCCCTTGTAGCTTGTAATCAGTCTAGGCGGGATTAATCGGTGATTAATCGGATTGGCATTTTTGGCAATTTTGGGTATTTTCAGCGAATTTTGGGTATTCCTGTCAAGATTTTTCTAAAAAACATCTTGTAATAGAAATATACAGCGACTATAAGTGATTAAAAGTAGTTTACAACGATTTCTGGGTATTTTCGGCAATATTTGCAAGTTTCCCGCAAGTTTGACCATCGTTGACAGTCGTTTACCGCCGTTGATCACGGTTGACCAATTTGTTTGACCGATTTACACAAATCGGAAAGGTTGGTGGCCCAGTAGCGCCTAGGTGGCGATTAATCAGCCTTGTAGGCCTTTTTTGCAACATTTCAATGCCCTTAAATACGCTCCTAGTGTCATGTTTCTGTGGTACTCTGCAGATTTTCATTATCTTTGGATATAAATAAAGATTCACCAGGAAAGCTTCATTGAAAAAATTATCATAAGAATTCGAGCATCTCCAGTGACTTCACTATTACAAACGTTTTTTTAAAAGCTTTATTTCATTAGAGCAGATAGCGTTTTTGGCAAAAGCTTGAGAAACTCCAAGCTTTTTTCAAGTTGTAAATATTACTATTATTTTAATTTGTTATATCTGCCCTCAATGGTACTTGTATGTATACTAAATCATCACACACTTTTTTGAAAAGCTTTTTGCACCGAAGTATATATTTGAAGATAGCTTTTGATAAATAAAGAAATAATGAAAAATTGAGTTAGCAAAGGTACAAAGTCTTTTAAAGCCTTTAGAAATTAGCATTGTAGATGCTCCATGATCAGGGAGGGCAAGGCACAGAATAATATTAATGATGTGTTACGGTTTGTCTATGTAATTTGAGACTAGCCTGTTTGATATTAACTTTTACTTGTTAAATGTGGATTTAAGTTATTTATATTAGTAGTTATAAATATTCATTGGCCATACATTGGCTTTTTAATTTCCTTTCTAGCTTTACTAAAGTAATTCAGTATAAACAGAGTTGTATCTCCATGGTACAAGGATATCATTATGATTTAACAAACATAAGGTTTTTTTTTTTTTCTTTTTTTTTTTTTTTTTTTTTTTTTGTCGAGTGAATCAGTTAAAGGCTCTATCTTGGGAGTTAATTTCAAAGGTTACAGTGTTTTCCTGGTTGGAAGCCTCTCAAATGTGGCTACTTCTATCATTCACCCCCAAATCTTGTATAAAAGAGCACTTTCTGAGTCAGTGTGGCTACAATACATAAAACTCACCTTCAACATCATTAGAGTATGTACTAAACTACTTATCATTCTTAACTCTTCAGCGCTAATACGTATGTGCACTAGACACCAGTAGAAACTGGCATTGCTTTTAAGACGGGAAATGATGACTATCGACACTCTAATAAGTGCCATATTTCCATGATAAAGGATTCAAAAATGTCTTATAAGTATTTGCTGTTTACTAGTTTACAAACAACCACTCAGCCTTCATCAAAGTTTAATTAGGTATTATTTAATTAGGTATATATGGGTATAGTTTAAAAGACAGACTCCTATGATTTTCGTGTGCAAACCAGCGTCTTGAGCAAGTTTTGCCGTGCAATAAGAAAACAACTCAATAATGGTGGGAGAAACTAAAAGTGACCAGCAGAAAAGCCCATAATATGGATTTAGCTGCTAATAAGAGCCACGGATGCACAGGGGCAGCTTGTCTATTTGGTAACTAACCAAACTAATAACTTTCAATGACCAATGAACTAAAATCAAAGTAATCTATTTATTCAGGTATGCATTGCCTTGATGATAAAACATGAACCTAATATCATGGCCAGAAAAGACACTATGCTCCTCTACAATTTCTACTTCTGAAAGCCTATAAATTAAATATACGCATATCCTTCGATTAGTGACGTGCCTTGTGAAGAGGGGTGACAACCAAATGAAACGGGGCTTGGCAAAGCAGCCACTAGACATTAACATTTCAAAGTTATTTGAGATAAAAGTCTTTAAATGAGACATAAAGATATAAATTTATAATTTCTAATGGAATGACATAAACATCTCATAAAACAATGACCCTTATCTCATTTTAAAAAAAATCCATATCCTGGTGCTTAAATGTCCCTTCTTCAGGCATTGATCCACACCTTACATTTTGTCAAATCCATATTTTATCAATAACAATCACTCATTTTGAAGAATTCCCTCATTTGTTGGTCAATTTAATGTCATCAACTATTTATGTTATTTTGATTAACTAGAAGCCAAAGGGATTTTAGGTTAAACTCGACAACGGGTTAGGAGGTGCAGAGTGCACACTTGTGTGAGCTTAGCTAATTTCACCCATGGCGAATGGCAGAGATCAAGGGTCAGCAGCAAAACCAAAACTGACATGTCTATTATCCAACACACATCATTTATTACATACAAAAACTGACATAATTGTCAATCTATTAATAACAGATGTTGGTCTCATCCCATTACAAATTTTGTGCAACAGGCATTCGAATAGAGTCAAAATACTGTATTAGGAAGCTATCAAATACACGATTTAAGAATTTATCCAAGTGCTTTTTTATATTAACTATGCCCAAAACCACCAACGATTTAAAGTAACCTAATCACAATAGAAAAGAGCATATATTTTCAAGAACAAGCCTTAAACTAATTGCTTCATTAAGGCTTCTAGTCTAAATTCTTCACAAAATTCCTTAACAAGACCACTATCACATTACACCCTATATTACTTGCAAAATTTAAAGGGGATAACTAACCACCACCAAAGTGGCCTATTGGTAAGAGGTCTAGGGTTGAAACCTCAACAAGTATACATTTGGGGGTATACCTTGGTTAGGCCACGTACATCTGAGTCAAAGACTCGCCCTCCCCTTCCCGGGTAACCTAAAAGGAAAAACCTCGTCCATTTAATTTACGGATAACTAATTCACATTTAAATCGATTACACCCAAAATCAGTCACATATAAGCCAATCACACAAAATAAACACCATTAACAACAAAACACATAATTGACTAACCCATTACTCTTCAAATCCTCATCATCACTTTCATCCTCACTCTCGTCCTCACTTTCGCCCTCTTCGGACTCCTCGTCTTTCGCCGAACCACTCCCACCACCACCATCATCACTCTCCTCCTCTTTCACATTCCCCAAATCTTTTTCCTCCCCCTCCTCCTCATTCTCCTTTTCACCTTCCGGGTTATTATTATTATCATCATCATTAGTATAATGAGACTGAAGATACAAATCAATTTGTTTCCTAATATAAGTCTTCTTATCCGACAAATCAATATCCAACTGTTCTTCTAATCTACGGCGCACGGTGGCGGCGGTTGCCGTGTCTAGGTCGGATGTTTTCAAGACATTGTGGAGGTGTTTTAAAAGCTCTGAATCTGTCAACATTTTTTGTTTGGTTTGGGGGCATGCAAATGAAGGAAGGTACTATGTGGTTTGGAACAGGATGGAATGGGGGTTGGTTGTGTCTCAAACTAGGTTATAAGTGGGACATTCAACAATAGATAATAGATCATCCACGGGGCGTTTGTTTGGGCGTAGGTTACTTTGTTTAAAGCTTGTATTGTATAAAAGGTTATTGGCACGAAAAGATATTATATTTGTTATTTTTTTGTCATTTTTTTATTTATTTATTTATTTTTTTTTTACATTAACTTTTTAAATTTGTGTTATTGTGTGTACTTTGCGATCATTTCAGCTACGAAAATGATCATTTTACTCTTACTTTTTTAAATTTTGAAAAGTAAAATAGTCATTTTTATGGCAGAAATGATCGCAAAATACACACAATAGTATTAATTCAAAAGATTAGTGTTAAAAAAAATGTTACGTACAATAACAAAAAGTGATAAGTATAATATTTTTTTTCGTACCAAACCCTTTTATAATAGGGCAAATAACCTATTAACATCATAAATGTCGGTTTGACGTAATGAAAAAAAAATAAATTTCTTACAGGCATTAAACTTGACATGTTTGTCTTCAATTGAGTATTATGACCATTTTACCCTTCCAAATTACATAAATGGTCCCGTGGGTTTGCAAATTGCATCCATCGTCCCTAGGCTAAATTACAAAAATAGTCCCCGTCGTTAAAAAATTGCGTCCATCATCCCTTACATAACGGATCAACAACGGATTCTATAACAAAATACAAATCAAAAGATAACTCCATGAAGGTCGATCATCCTCGACACTGATCGACTCCAAAAGATCACAAAAGGAAAAAAACAACGATGATGGAGTACATTTCTTTATAGATCATCATAACATACGAAAAGAACCATTATCAATATATCTTGACTAAAAGCAACATATGACACGCAATATCCACACATTCATTGGAGGGCCTCAATCACTTGAATGAACTCCAACATTGGTTGATGTTTTGATGAAGATCAAGCCGAAGACAAAAACTCGACATCTTAATGGTCATGCAACGACGGAGGTGAAATTTCCCAACCTTCTTCACGTGTTCAATGGCAGCAGAACCTCACCAAGATCAACAAGAAGTTCTATCACAATCATGCTTGACTCAATTTCCAATAGTAGATGTGCAATCGAGAACCAAGTTTGAAGCGAGAATAAATTGACCCGCAAGGACATGATAAATTAAAAGTCTCGGTTTTGACTCGTTTATCTATACATGATCCGATTTGAGTTATGTATATAAAATAAAAAAATACGATGGCTAACAACAAACATGTCTAATGGGTCGAATCGACTTAGAAGTAGTGATGTTCACCTACATGAAATGACGGTGGCGGTCACTTATTAAATGGTGCGGAGAACCGCAAACGTAACAAGTGAAGTCCACCGATATCCACCGATATTCAAAGAACAAAAGCACCCCTTTAAATTTGAAAAATTCGACAACAAAGCGCACCCTTTAAATTTGAAAAATTCGACAACAAAGCGCACCCTTAGGGGTTGAAAATCAAGACAAACTATAACACCCCAAAATCACAAAGTGACAATGAAGACTATTTGGGGTATTACTTAGAGGATCATAGTCTCGAGTTATAGAAAAGCGACTCTAAAGAGGCGTTTTAAATAAGAAGTTGTTACCATTTCATAAAATTCAAGGTTTTGGGAACACAAAGTAAAATACCACATGTTTGAGATTACATAAAAGATAGTTTTACGAAATGATAACTTTAATTGAAATATAACACCACTTCAAGTGTCCCATGACGTCCACTCCACGCCTTCATGAAAGTCTAATTTGTACACGAGATGAGCATGCTTAAAAGGTCAACAAAATGTTGAGTGATATTCATAGGTTTAAATAATTAGTTGAACACAAGTAAAAGATGATAATTGCTTCAATACAATCACCATGGAAAACATAGATTATTATTATCGCTAAGCTCATGACACCAAACTAACTGCATACACCTAATTATCGTGTAAGTAATAATATTGTTCTCGGAGATGGAATTGCCAATTCCATAGTTAACCAAATATAGTGCGCCTTGTTATTTCCGATAACCGAGTCGGGTCGTTAATCCCCATAGTACTATCCACAATATTCGCTCCACTCGCAAGTGATTAATGGTTCATGATGTAAGGGACTTATGGCGAGCAACTTAGGCTATAATAATAATGATCGTGCAACATCAGATTTAAGAAAGACTTGTGTTCTAGTTTATAGCATGCATCTCCTCAGGGGTTTGAAATAAATAAGTAAAGGCGAGGCTATGAACTCACCTTAGTAGAGCGAAGATCCGAGTAGTAAAGAAATCAAGTAAGTGGTGCACCGAGTACGGTCGCGCGACCTATAATTGTATACCGATGCTTTAATTAATCCCTTTGTATTTTGACTTGGTAATATTCATGTATATATATCAAAAGTTTAAGTTATTTAGTGTATCGTTTATTATTGCACATGATTAACTTTGGCTCATGGAAGTACTTAGATATATATAAGAGTATGAAGAAAACGAGTGAGTTTTGGGTTCGTCGTAATTGAAAGATGATGTACGGAAGATATCGCAAATAAATAATAAACGTATTTAAATTACAAAAACGTCGCTTAAAATATATGTAATGGGAAAATAATAGTTTTATTATAATGGTGAAAATAAAATGAATTCCGTTTTATAAGTGGTAACAGTCTTTTAGAAGAACGGGTATAGTTCGTTTATATATCCTAACGTATGGTTTTTGCGAAAATGACATTATTGTGAAAATACCCTTTGTTTATATGAGTATACATGTATATTTATATATATAAGTATCGGAATTATTTGTGTCGTAGATACTAGTTGTTGTAGTTTACTTTATAAAGATTTTCATTACGAAATAGTTGTTGTTTATCAAAAACATAAGTTGTGATTAAAAGAAAATGCTTTGTTTATATTTTGTAAGGTTATAGAGTTTTTGTTTTCAAAATCTTAATGGTTTTCATACCATGTTTAGCAAGTTTGATTTCCGCTTGGCGACTCGAGGTAGGCGCGACTAGTGTGGCGAGGAGGGGGAAAATGAGTTGGGCCCGATGTAAACTGAATGGACTTCAAGCTAGTTGCGCTGGCCTTGCAAAATTTAATTCAAACTCATAAGATTGGCGTGGGCCTCGTGGCCCAGAACCCAGCCAAAAACCAAACGCAACTCAGCTAATAAACTTGGAAATGTTTGTTTTTGAGCTACTTGAGTAACTTGACATAAGAGTGAATACAGTTGCAGGTAAACAAGTGTTAAAGAAAGTAGCATTTGGCTCGTAAGTAAGTATGGATTTTATAATGGTAAGGAAAAATGGAGGGTGGAACTCTTCTTGCTAAATGGAAGATGAACACACGTTCATTATTAAGACCGAACTAAATGGAGTATTCAAATAACACGGCAAGTCAAAATTCACATGCTAATGTCAATTTAAGCATGTTATAAATGGACACAAAACTCATGACGAGGGCACCCGTCAAGAGGTCAGTGTTCAGGCCGCGCTCTGCACACTTTGGGTGGTCAGTAAATAAGCGAAACAAACACCCGGTTGGAAGTGAATGCGTGAACAAACACACCAATATGGTGCGAAATCGTGAAGAACTCGCCAAAGAACGCACCCTTTGCTGTACCAAACGCACCCTTTTGTCGGGTGAAAATAAGCCGAGACGAACACCCCTGGCTTTGAAAAGACCGGGTTTAAAAACACAACTTTTACATTATGAGAAGTAGTTTTCGAGGGTGCTTTTGTGATGAAAACAACAAAGGAAAGCAACTAACGCTCGACAACAAGACTCGATTACAACTCAAAAATTCATCCGGGATCTTTAACCCATCAATTATTTAGTTATTAACACCTCCTTTTATGTTCCAAACACTACTTTGATGACAACTTTTAGCAAAATCCAAAGGATACAAAATGAGCGTATTATCAGGTTATGGTTATTGGTGTTTTGCCACAGTGGGTACAACCCGGCTTGGCCACTCGACTCTTTGCCCTCGTGGGTTTTTACTTGAGCCGAGCCACCCTTAAATTTGCCAGTCAATCCTAGGATGGGTTAGGCGAAGCAACAATTACCCATCGTGGGTTTTGACCAAGTACACAAACAAGTAACTATGCTAGCACTTCCACAACCAAAACTGGTTCGAATGACTTCTTCACACAAGATTATTAATATCAACAAATTGACTTCCACATTTACGTATATATGATCAACAGTAACACGAACTAACCCACCAAAAACAATTATGATTCGCCAAGTGTTTTATTCCTTCTTTAATGTCATGTTTTAACCAACGTTTATAATACAATAAAAATCAGAATCAACATAGAAACTAGGTTAAGGAAAACATAGAAATTGGAAATTAGGAAAAGACCTTACAACAAGAAGAGAAGTGTCTATCGATAATCAAACAAGGGTAGAAGCAATCCCACCAATGAATCCACAAGAAACCACAAGCACTTGAATACTCTTCTTAGTTTTGAATTTTGAGTTGTGAGTTGTGGCATCAAGTGGGAACCGCTTGGGGGGTATATAAAGGGATGAAGATAGGTAGTTTGACTAGTACTCTCGAAGTGGGGTTGAGATGTTTTTCTCCTTTGAGCAGCGGCGTCAGGGTCTTCACATGGCTCTCTGTCCTCGTCTTCAGGGGTGGTCCAAAAGATGACAAGGGTTTGTCGACTTCTTCCATAGATAAGCCAAAGGATCTCTATTCTTGGTTTGAAGTTGCATAAGGTGTCGGGAAGGAGTTTGGAGGTTATCTTCTTTTGGAGGAGGAGGAGCGTGTGCGAGGGGAAGAAAGGAGGCGAATGAGGAGGAAGGGAGCGAGGTTGTGGGCGTGGGTTTCGAGAAAGAAGAGGGAGATGGGTAACTAAAAAGATAAGGTTTTGTTTTTAGTTTTAGTTTTCTAGTTATTGTATTAGTAATTGTGTAATATTTTGGATATTAGCGTATTTTGTACTCCGTTGTCAACTTGTAACCGTATAACTTCAAACGGAAAGTTGTAATATTTATCTTTCTAGACGTTATAAATAAACCATCACGATGACGAAGTTTTAGATTTTTATTAGTTCGCTTTTATTTCTCGCGTTTTCTTCTATTTTAGTTTGGTACGCGTGCGGACTCATAAGACAAGAAAATATTTCTTGTGAGACCGATTAGAATCGGTAAAGATCGAGCATAATTAAATAAGACTACTCGGATAGGCATAAATTTTATGCAATAAAAGATGAAATGTACATGCTAAATGCTCAATTTAGATCAAATAAATTTGATAAGCAGTCTAGTTCATAAATATGAAGATTTAAAATAGCGAAATTTTCGGTGACAAGCATTTCTTGATTTGAGGCGTGAAAGGTAGGATGAACTCTACTAAGTTCTTAGGAGATCAAGTTTGTAAGCAACCGGGCCGATTCTTTCGAGAATCTTGAAAGGGCCAATGTATCGAGGATGTAGCTTTCCTCGTTTTCCGAATCGGACCTTTCCCTTCCAAGGTGATACTTTCAACATAACTCGATCACCAACTTGAAATTCCATGGGCTTTCTTCTAACATCGGCGTAACTCTTTTGTCGATCTCTAGCGACTTGGAGTCGTTGACGAATTTGCACAATCTTCTCGGTTGTCTCTTGGACAAGTTCAGTCCGATGAGTTGGGCATCTCCAACTTCACCCAACAACGGGTGATCGACACTTTCGACCATAAAGTGCCTCGAATGGAGCTGCCTTGATGCTCGCGTGGTAACTATTGTTGTAGGAGAATTCTGCCAACGGTAAGTGTTTATCCCAACCTTTTCCAAAGTCGATCACGCAAGCTCGAAGCATATCTTCCAGGGTTTGGATAGTCCTTTCACTTTGGCCATCGGTTTGGGGATGATATGCGGTACTCATATCCAAACGAGTACCTAAGGCCTTTTGAAGAGATTTCGAGTGTGAAGTAAAACGCAGTCACGATCGAAATGATGGAAATTGGTACTCCATGACGAGATACAATTTCCTTCAGGTATAGTTGAGCAAGGGTTTCCATTTCATCATTTTCCTTGATGGGTAGGAAATGAGCGGATTTGGTAAGACGATCAATGATAACCCAAATGGTGTCGTAACCTCTAGCAGTCTTCGGTAGTTTGGTTATGAAGTCCATAGTGATCCTCTCCCATTTCCAAACGGGGAGTTCAGGTTGAGTTAACAATCCGGAAGGTTTTTGACATTCGGCTTTGACTCGAGAATAGGTGAGACATTTTCCAACGTACGTTGCAATTTCGACTTTCATGTTTGGCCACCAATAAAGCTTCTTGAGATCTTGGTACATTTTGTCGGATCCCGGGTGAATGGAATATTTAGACTTGTGAGACTCATGCATGATGAGTTCCCGTATTCCTCCACAAAGTGGTATCCAACTTCTATCGACAAAACATAAGGTTCCATCCGATCTTTGCGCAAGTCGTTCTCGTTTCCGGCATTCCAAAGATTCTTTCGTTGGGACGGTTTTCGGGTTTGAGGGCTTCACTTGAGCTTCAAGGATTTTGATGGAAGGGTGACTTAATTGTCATTCCCAAGGATCTTACTCGAAGAGGTTTAGGTCGATCCTTTCGACTAAGAGCATCGCCTCGACATTTGCTTTTCCCGGGTGATAGCGGATTTCACAGTCGTAATCACTAAGCAATTCTAGCCATCGGCATTGTCGCATGTTTAGCTCCTTTTGATCGAGAATGTGTTGGAGACTTTTATGGTCGGTAAACACCGTACACTTGGTTCCATATAGGTAATGTCTCCATATTTTGAGAGCGAAAACCACGGCTCCCAATTCCAAGTCATGGGTAGTGTAGTTCTTCTCATGAGTTTTGAGTTGTCGTGAAGCATAAGCGATCACCTTGTTTCTTTGCATCAATACCGCACCTAACCCTAGGTGTGATGCATCGCAGTAGACCACAAAATCTTCCACTCCATCGGGTAAGGCTAAGATAGGGGCTTCACAAAGCTTTTGTTTCAAGAGTTGGAAGGCTAACTCTTGTTTCTCTCCTCATCAAAGTTCTTCTTTTTACGGGTTAGTCAGATAGGGTTTAGCGATTTTCGAAAATCCTTGATAAATCTTCGATAATAACCCGCAAGACCCAAGAATTGGCGTATCTCGGTAGGGGTAGTAGGGGCGACCAATCTTTGTGACTTCGATTTTTGAAGGATCAACATGAAGACCATTACTATCTATCACGTGACCAAGGAATTGAACTTTTGAATCCGTAGTCGCACTTGGAAAATTTAGCATCTGCTTCTTCTTTCTTGAGTAGCTCTAGGATGGCTTTCAAGTGTTCCGCATGCTCTTCCTTGTTGCGGGAATAGATGAGAATGTCGTCAATGAACACAATTACAAATTTGTCCAAGTAAGGTTTACACACTCGGTTCATTAGGTCCATAAATACAGCTGGTGCATTTGTCAAACCAAATGGCATCACTTGGAACTCGTAGTGGCCGTATCGTGTTCGGAAAGCAGTTTTCGGAATATCCTCCTCCCTAACTCTTAGTTGATGGTAACCGGATCTCAAATCAATCTTTGAGTAGACGCTTGACCCTTGCAGTTGGTCAAACAGATCATCAATCCTAGGCAATGGATAGCGATTTTTCACAGTTAGTTTGTTCAACTCTCGGTAATCAATACACATACAGAAAGATCCGTCCTTCTTTTTGACAAATAAGACCGGAGCTCCCCAAGGCGAAGAACTCGGTCGAATAAATCCTTTTTCAGACAGTTCTTGAAGTTGGTCAAACAATTCTTGTAGTTCGGAAGGTGCCAATCTATAAGGTGCTCGTGCCACGGGTGCCGCTACCGGTACTAGCTCGATTTGGAATTCTACTTGCCGAATAGGAGGAAGGCCAGGCAAGTCTTCAGGAAATACTTCGGGAAAGTCTCTAGCCACGGGGACGTCTTTTAGTTGTTTCTCATCCGCTTCCTTCTTCTCCGTTACTTGTGCTAGAAAAATGTGGCATCCTTTTTCTATGTACTTCGCCTTAACGCGAGATGATGTTCAATCGGGTCTTACTACGATTACCCGAATGACTAGAGTTTCGCCATCGAGAGGAATGTGAACGACTTTCTCGTCACGAGATGATTCTTGCACGATTCTTGGATAGCCAATCCATGCCAATGACGACATCAAGCTACCGAGTTGAATAGGCATAAGGTCTATATCGAGCGGGTGATTTGATAAAGATAGGTTGCAACCTCGAAGGATAGTGTTAGTTCCTACTATTTTTCCATCGGCTAGCTCTACTTCATAAGTGGTATCTAAGGTAGTTGGGGTGACTTTTAACAAAGGTGCAAACTTAGAAGACACAAAGCTTTTGTCGGCTCCATAATCAAATAACACTTTAGCTAAATGATGGTTGAGTGAAAACGTACCCGTAACGACATCCGGGTTCTCTTGTGCATCTCCATCTCCTAGCACATAAGCTCTTGCTCTAGCAGGGTTGTTGTTGTTATTGTTGTTGTTGTTGTTCCCGTACAGCTTTGGGCATCTACTTTTGACATGTCCAGCTTCTCCACATCCAAAGCAAGTTATCCCAATAGGTTGAAGGTTACCTCCAGTAGCAGGGCTTCGGCAATCACCTTGTTACACTTTCCACACTTAATGGTGCAACGTCCCACATGATGCAGGTTGCATCGAGTGCACAAAGGGTGTGGTCCAGCATAGCCTCTTCCAGTGGCGGGGGTAGCAGTATAAGCCCTCGCAACTTCTTGCCTACGGTTTTGTTGGTTATGGTGATTGTTTCGGTTTTGGTGGTATGAATTGGGATTGTTGTTGCGGTGTTGATTGTGGTTGTTGCGGCCTTGGTTGTTGTTGTTACGGTTATTGTTGTGATTGAAAGAGTTGTTGTGATGGAAGTTGTTTGAAGTGTTGCCTCGGCGGTCATCAAATTTCCTCTTGTTGTCATTGTTGCCTTGCACGGATCCATGTTTCAAAACTTGATCCATGAGTTGATAGGAAATCGTGATCACTTCCTCCACGGTCTTGGGCTTTGATGCGTAACATTGCCCTCAATGTTTCGGGTAATCCCCAATGAGATTCTCCAAAGAACTTAACCTCATCGAAACCATGGAAGGGCATAGAGCTTTCAATTCTTGGAAGCGCTTGAAGTAGGTTTTGAGATCATTGCCCTTAGTAGTCGGATGGTAGAACTCATCTTCAAGTTTCTTGATCTCGGTCCTTGGACGATGTGCTTCATCATCAATTGCTTTAGTTCGGTCCAAGTGGTTTTGTAGGCTTCTTCTATGCCAATAGGTTGGGCATGAGCCTTCCACCAAGACAATGCATCTTCCAATGAGTGTACCGGTAGCAAACTTCACCTTGCAATCTTGAGCAATCACTTAGAAGAAACACGGTTTCGGATCTTTCAAACCAATGGATAAGGCCAACAGCGCCTTGGTTCCTTTGAAGAAAGTAGGTTTGCAATTCATGAATTCTTTGTATCCACATTTGCGATTCACCACACTTGATTCGGTTGGCTTGATTTGGGGCTTCATTTGTTCGAGCTGCCTCGGCGGTCTTGCGAAAAAAGACCAATTTCATTTGTAACTAGCCTCCGAATTGCTTCCGGTCATCTCGGGAGTTTGAGTAGGGGTAGAGGTAGTTCTTGTTCTTGCCATTTTCTAAAAACATACACTCGATTTCGAGAATCATTCAACATAATTGTGAATTATTATAAAATGGTTTCATAATAGTCAAGATCTTCACATTACATCAATAGAGTATAATCATCGTAAAAGAATCACAACATGTCGAACCACATAAGAGAATATATAAAATGATCACTTGATTCACATAAACCGATAAATAGGAAGATCATCATACATGAGAATATCAAGAAACAACAACCATAATGCCATAGGTTCACCATCCACATGGTGATACAATACCATACAATGTCACATAATCGACTTGTTCGATGGTTTACAAAACATGCGAATACAAAGCCTACATTAGTGCCACATGCGGCGGCTAAGGTACTAGAAAACTAACTAGATGAATCACTAATCTAGAGGTCAGCCGGGTGTGCCTCTCAATCGGCGCCATGAGTCACGGACTAGCTCGCCGACTCATCCACCTCTCTATCTCGTGCCTCCAATCTCCGCTCCAAGCGATGCACGAGTCTCCATGATAATCATCCTCTCCGACGTAGTCGTCAACTCCCTCAATATCTCGACTCTCATCCGGCGGCCCTAATCTGTCGACTCCATCCTCTCTCTAACACTATAATCGCTCCGCTAGCTCTCTCACTGGGCACCAATCCTATCAAGTGCTCTCTCCGTCGTAGCCCTCCCGTTAAGGAGCTCTCCAACCTCATCCTCGATGTTCTCGATACGTACCAACGGAACCTCATCAACAAATGCCACAACATCCTCAAGTGATCCTCACTTCGCAACACTCGAGGCGACTAACAACGGGATGGTATGATGAAGGGTTCTCCGTGACAGGAGAGTCTCAAGAAGAAGAAACGGTGCTCTCAAGCTCCACGGTGCTAGGTGCGCCTCCTCCCGACCTCCACCGACTAATGAGTGGCATCATGTAAGACCAGCGTCTAGCATCGACCCTCCTACGGGCTCTCGGCTCAGAGGTAGCAAACATAGCCTGGTAATATGGGTCCGAAGGTGCGGGTGAGAGATGGACTCTCTCCCCAAGAGATGTCACCGGTCCAGTGTGCATCACCAAAGGTGACGATGCACGAGGTGAGGATGGAACCGGTACAGTGGTAGTCTGATAAATGAATGTGGTAGGTGGTGGTAGTGGTGCAACAGGTATGAGTGGTGGTGCAGGTGCAGCTGATGGTGGAAAAGCAGAGGATGATGGTATATCAGATGGTGGAATGAAAGTGATGGGTGCCCTTGCTCGTTTCCGAGCGGTATGCATGAAAGTAGCACCATCCTCACGGTAACGGAATGGTCGACCAAATGGCGCGGGCTCGTAGGGTTTGAGAACCCTAGCTCGCCTTCGCCTTGGCGAATAAGCGATGGTGATGGGCAAGAAATGAAGATACGGAATCGGTGGATGAGTGTGTCCGGGACATAACATCGAGGGTGATAGCCACCGCCGTGACTCAAATATCTCTGTCATAAGTGAGGGACCAAAGGCGGCGGTGCTCGGTGTGGTCAAAGCGGTGGTGACAACAACTTCACCCTCCTCGAAGGGCTCGATCTCGAAGACATGGGTGTGATAAGAGCGGTGCGAGGGGTAGGGCAGAGGACATAGTATCCTCCATCTCATTTGTCCGGAGGTCAAGTCGATAGGGTGAGTAGCGATCGACATGGTATCTGTAACAACCCAAAAGAAAATGTGCACTTATAAGTAAATCAAGTCATGCAAGAAATAAGTTTTAGTTAGTCGCGCATAATCTGCCACGCAAATCTAAATGCCTAACTAAATGAAAGCTAGCATTTATAAGTTTTTATCATGCAAGTTTTAGTAGTTATGTACTATCCACTAAGCGAATCTCATACATGCAATCGGAACGAAGTAGGCGCGGAGGACATGAAGTGGTGGTGTAAAACGGTCCATTTGAAAACGTGGTTATTGTGACAACTCGCAATTTCAGGTCATTTCTCAAAACAATTCATGCTTCACAATTTCAACATTTATCGTAAACTAGGTTTACGTGTTCCAAATTCGCGTAACCTTTATGGTTTAGCGGCGAATTCATGATCATATCATCACGAACATTTCATATGGACTAAGTTTAGTCTACATTTCATTAACATCATTTGCATCATGTTAGTTCATTCATGGCTTTGCATTTCACATTAAGCGCGTAATTTTTTTTTATTAAATAAACGTTATCGCGTAATTAATTATTTTGAACAATTGATCCATAAATTCCAAAAATCATCCTGATATATTTTTTTATACTCATATTAAGTTATAAAAATAATATTATGAGTTTACCCATTGTTTTAAATTTATTTTGTATATAAATTGTTAAATTTATATAATTACGACGATTTTAAGTAAATTCAACCCGATAAATATTTATTTACTCAATTCTTGTAAGAAATGTATTTTATAATTTTTATGACCTCAATATATTTTATCTTGACCCGTTAAAATTTATTTTTAACTAATGTGACCCTAATGCTTAAATAAATACACAAGATATTAATCATTCTTAATTAACTACACTTTTCTACTAACACATATGTACTTAGCTACTAAAATTTCATCTATCATTTTCTTCTTTTAATTATGTCGACACCCACAATGGTGAGTCACATAACTTGCCTAAATATCTTCTACTAGTTAAAGTATTATACTCTTACAACTTATTCACTTCATTATTTTAAAAGCAAAAGATCAAACACTCATCTCTTCCTCTCTTCCACACATATTCGGCAGCCAAGGGACCCAAAAGAAAGGATTATCCAAGTTTTCAAGTCAAGCTTATTTAAACACTAGTATCATTTGTTGCAAGGTTTTGTAATATAAACCTCAAGTGATTAGGAAAACCTTTTGTCCATTAAACCTCATCATATCACTAGTAAGCATTCCTAGTCATATTTTTATTTCATATTCATTTTTGTGGTCATATCATTTTATTGGTGAAACATGCAAGTCTCATGATATTTATACCATTTTTAAGATTTTTAAGGTTTTTATGTGCTATATATATATAATCCATCTTATAATTACTCCTTGTTATATTTTAGTTTTGATGATGTCTAGGAACCCATGACACCCTAAGAAGGTGTATGGTAGGATTAGATTAGCTTTGGAGTTGATTTGAAGGGATTAGAATAGGTTTTGTCCGAGAAAAACTATTTTCGATAACTATAATTTATGTTCTGTCCTTAATTCGATTTTCTGGAAAAACCGACAGTTGGTACAAAACTTTGGCCTTGATATTTAGAAAATATACTTTAAAACGAATCCGTGGCCGCTTGAACGGATAAAAACGGACTTATAACGAAGAAGTTATGGATTTTTAAAGTTTGACGACGAAACGTATTATTTCGTAATTTTCAAAAACTGTTTTGACATTGTTTGGGTCAAAACGAGCCTTAAGCTTCACAAATTATTTCGACTAGTCAAAATATATTAGTTTACTTCGATACGAAGCTAAGGACATATTATCGTGAAAACGGATTTAAAGCGACAAAGATATGCACGCTTTTCATAAAGTTGCCGTAACTATTATTTTCGAAAAAAAAACTATATTATTTTTACGATACAAGTATTTTAGTAGTCATAACGTCCATGTTTGCGGCTGTTTTAACCATAATGTGAAACTTTTGGAACGAATTGTCTTCTAGTAAAATCAAGTTCATCGGTCATATTTTTCAAAACGACAAGCCGTTTGTATAGCGGAGTTGTAGTAAATTAATTACGGATGTTCAAACTTGGCCGAAACTCATTTTCTGCTCAACAATTAGCCAAAATCGCTATCTTTAACCCTTGATATCTTTATGATCGAGACCTTTTGGACGAAAACTGAAACTTCTAGATATCGATACAAACTTTTCAAAACCGTCGAGTTCGTTCTCTAACGATCGACGTACACCATTTTACGACTAGTTTTCCAAAGCCATTTTGTTACTTTTATAAAAATTTCCGACGACTTTATTTTACGATTTAAAAGTGAAAATTTCACCATAAATCATTATAAAACCATTGTAGGATGACATTTTGACATAAATACTTGTAAAGTGATTTTGATGGGTCAAGACGTCAAAAGAGTATTTTTCGACGATAAGTAATATTTTCAAAACTCGCAAATGGTATAAATAACATACGAAATGCATGCATAACATTACATTGCAACTCATTACATATCATATCATTCGTAATAGGTCCGATTGAAACATCACGCTATACCTCGGTGTACTCACTCTTGTCATCACACTGTCTACCAAGTGAGTTCATAGCCCCACTTTACTCTTTTAACTGCTTTACAAACTCTTGGGGAGATACATGCTACATTTTAATCGAACACATATGCTTTGAATCAGTATGCTATATCCGAATGTTTTATTGTCACTAAGTATTTGCCATGTTCAAGTCCCTACATCATGAACCATTAGTCACTGCGGTGGCGCGAATATTGTGAATAGGCCTATTGGAATTAACACTCCCGCTCCTATTGACCCATTTAGGGAAATCAAGCGCACTATATTTGAATCATTAAGGTAAATTGGCAAATTACCTATTAGGGCGGCGATGAAACGATGATTACCAATTTTTATTGGTGCGATGTTTACGCTTTGGTGTCATGAACTTAGTGAAATAAATACGATTTTGTTTTTAACGATGAGTGTGAAACCATTTAACTCACACTACGATTATTGTGTTCAAACGAATTACTTAAACCTATGGATTTCACTCAACCTTTGTGTTGACCTTTTAGCATGTTTATTCTCGGTATCTAAGGCATTATCATCATGGCATGGTTAAGGAATCACCTTTTGTCGCGGGCGTCGACTTACATCATTGTACATTATGGCACTTTCTTTTAAAACCATCGTTTGGACTTGTAATATATTTATATTTCCGCAAACTTTGTAAACTTTTGGGACCTATGTTGTAACTCGATTATTTTATTAAATCAAACGATGTATTTTCCAAACGACACTTTAGGTCGTTCAATATAACTGTGATTGTGATGCTATGACGATCAATCCCGTGAATTCCATTCATTGCAAAACAGCAGTAATTTGGGGTGTGGCGGTTATAGTCCAATTTGTTTTGAAAATACAAGTTGGTTCTCTATAACCTAGGCTCTTGATACCAATCTATAACACCCCAAAATCACAAAGTGACAAAGGAAGACTATTTGGGTATTACTTAGAGGATCATAGTCTCAGTTATAGAAAAGCGACTCTAAAGAGGCGTTTTAAATAAGAAGTTGTTACCATTTCATAAAATTCAGTGTTTTGGAAACACAAAGTAAAATACCACATGTTTGAGATTACATAAAAGATAGTTTTTACTGAAATGATAACTTTAATTGAAATATAACACCACTTCAAGTGTCCCATGACATCCACTCCACGCCTTCATGAAAGTCTAATTTGTACACGAGATGAGCATGTTAAAAGGTCAACAAAATGTTGAGTGATATTCATAGGTTTAAATAATTAGTTGAACACAAGTAAAGATGATAATTGCTTGAATACAATCACCATGGAAAACATAGATTATTATTATGCGCTAAGCTCATGACACCAAACTAATCGCATACACCTAATTCTTTGGTGTAAGTAATAATATTGCCCTCGAGATGGAATTGCCAATTCCATAGTTAACCAAATATAGTGCGCCCGGTTATTTCCGATAACCGAGTCGGGGTCGTTAATCCCCATAGTACTATCCACAATATTCAAGGCCACTGTAAGTGATTAATGGTTCATGATGTAAGGGACTTATGGCGGCAACTTAGGCTATAATAATAATGATCAGCAACATACAGGTTTAAGAAAGACTTGTGTTCTAGTTTATAGCATGCATCTCCTCATGGGTTTGAAATAAATAAGTAAAGGCGAGGCTATGAACTCACCTTAGTAGAGCAGTATCCGAGTAGTAAAGAAATCAAGTAAGTGGTGCACCGAGTACCGTCACGCGACCTATAATTGTATACCAGTACTTTAATTAATCCCTTTGTATTTTGACTTGGTAATATTCATGTATATATATCAAAAGTTTAAGTTATTTAGTGTATCGTTTATTATTGCACATGATTAATTTTGGCTCATGGAAGTACTTAGATATATATAAGAGTATGAAGAAAACGAGTGAGTTTTGGGTTCGTCGTAATTGAAAGATGATGTACGGAAGATATCGCAAATAAATAATAAACGTATTTAAATTACAAAAACGTCGCTTAAAATATATGTAATGGGAAAATAATAGTTTTATTATAATGGTGAAAATAAAATGAATCCCGTTTTATAAGTGTAACAGTCCTTTTAGAAGAACGGGTATAGTTCGTTTATATATCCTAACGTATGGTTTTTGCGAAAATGACATTATTGTGAAAATACCCTTTGTTTATATGAGTATACATGTATATTTATATATATAAGTATCGGAATTATTTGTGTCGTAGATACTAGTCGTTGTAGTTTACTTTATAAAGATTTTCATTACGAAATAGTTATTGTTTATCAAAAACATAAGTTGTGATTAAAAGAAAATGCTTTGTTTATATTTTGTAAGGTTATAGAGTTTTTGTTTTCAAAATCTTAATGGTTTTCATACATGTTTAGCAAGTTTGATTTCCGCTTGGCGACTCGAGGTAGGCGCGACTAGTGTGGCGAGGAGGGGGAAAAATGAGTTGGGCCCGATGTAAACTGAATGGACTTCAAGCTAGTTGCGCTGGCCTTGCAAAATTTAATTCAAACTCATAAGATTGGCGTGGGCCTCGTGGCCCAGAACACAGCCAAAAACCAAACGCAACTCAGCTAATAAACTTGGAAATGTTTGTTTTTGAGCTACTTGAGTAACTTGACATAAGAGTGAATACAGTTGCAGGTAAACAAGTGTTAAAGAAAGTAGCATTTGGCTCGTAAGTAAGTATGGATTTTATAATGGTAAGGAAAAATGGAGGGTGGAACTCTTCTTGCTAACTGGAAGATGAACACACGTTCATTATTAAGACCGAACTAAATGGAGTATTCAAATAACACGGCAAGTCAAAATTCACATGCTAATGTCAATTTAAGCATGTTATAAATGGACACAAAACTCATGACGAGGGCACCCGTCAAGAGGCTGTGTTGCAGCCGCTACGCACCCCTTTGGGTGGCTGTAAATAAGCGAAACAAACACCCCGTTGGGGGGGCTGAACTGCAGCGAACAAACACACCAATATGGTGCGAAATCGTGACAACTCGCCCAGAGCGTACCCTTTTGTTTGTACTAAACGCACCCTTTGCTGGCTGAAAATAAACCGAGACGAACACCCAAGGGGCTGAAAAGACCAGGTTTAAAAACACAACTTTTACATTATGAGAAGTAGTTTTCGAGGGTGCTTTTGTGATGAAAACAACAAAGGAAAGCAACTAACGCCGACAACAAGACTCGATTACAACTCAAAATTCATCCGGATCTTTAACCCATCAATTATTTAGTTATTAACACCTCCTTTTATGTTCCAAACACTACTTTGATGACAACTTTTAGCAAAATCCAAAGGATACAAAATGAGCGTATTATCGGTTATGGTTATTGGTGTTTTGCCACGATGGGTACAACCGGCTTGGCCACTCGACTCTTTGCCCTCGTGGGTTTTACTTGAGCCGAGCCACCTTTAAATTTGCCAACAATCCTAGGATGGGTTAGGCGAAGCAACAATTACCATCGTGGGTTTTGACCAAGTACACAAACAAGTAACTATGCTAGCACTTCCATTAACCAAAAGCTGGTTCGAATGACTTCTTCACACAAGATTATTAATATCAACAATTTGACTTCCACATTTACGTATATATGATCAACAGTAACACGAACTAACCCACCAAAAACAATTATGATTCGCCAAGTGTTTTATTCCTTCTTTAATGTCATGTTTTAACCAACGTTTATAATACAATAAAAATCAGAATCAACATAGAAACTAGGTTAAGGAAAACATAGAAATTGGAAATTAGGAAAAGACCTTACAACAAGAAGAGAAGTGTCTATCGATAATCAAACAAGGAGTAGAAGCAATCCCACCCAATGAATCCACAAGAAACCACAAGCACTTGAATACTCTTCTTAGTTTTTGAATTTTGAGTTGTGAGTTGTGGCATCAAGTGGGAATCGCTTGGGGGGTATATAAAGGGATGAAGATAGGTAGTTTGACTAGTACTCTCGAAGTGGGGTTGAGATGTTTTTCCTTTGAGCGGCAAGGCGGTGGTCTTCACATGGCTCTCTGTCCTCGTCTTCAGGGGTGGTCCAAAAGATGACAAGGGTTTGTCGACTTCTTCCATAGATAAGCCAAAGGATCTCTATTCTTGGTTTGAAGTTGCATAAGGTGTCGGGAAGGAGTTTGGAGGTTATCTTCTTTTGGAGGAGGAGGAGCAGCGTGTGCAAGGGGAAGAGAGGGAGGCGAATGAGGAGGAAGGGGAGCAGGTTGTGGGGCGTGGGTTTCAGAGAAAGAAGAGGGGAGATGGGTAACTAAAAAAAGATAAGGTTTTGTTTTTAGTTTTAGTTTTCTAGTTATTGTATTAGTAATTGTGTAATATTTTGGATATTAGGTGTATTTTGTACTCCGTTGTCAACTTGTAACCGTATAACTTCAAACGGAAAGTTGTAATATTTATCTTTCTAGACGCGTTATAAATAAACTGTCACGATGACGAAGTTTTAGATTTTTATTAGTTCGCTTTTATTTCTCGCGTTTTCTTCTATTTTAGTTTGGTACGCGTGCGGACTCATAAGACAAGAAAATATTTCTTGTGAGACCGATTAGAATCGGTAAAGATCGAGCATAATTAAATAAGACTACTCGGATAGGCATAAATTTTATGCAATAAAAGATGAAATGTACATGCTAAAATGCTCAATTTAGATCAAATAAATTTGATAAATGTCTAGTTCATAAATATGAAGATTTAAAATAGCGAAATTTTCCGGTGACTACACAACGCACCCTTTAGGGGTGAAAATTAGCAAAGAACCGCACCCTTTAGGGGTGGAAAATCAAAGACACAAATGCACCCTATTTGAGCTGGAATTCACCGACAAACGCAACCTATTGGAGCTAAAATCAGCATACAAACGCACTCTACTTAAGCCGGAAATCAACCTACGAACGCACCCTATTGGGCCGAAATAACAGATTCAAACACGCCTTTTAGAGGTGAAATATCGACTTGATACATGTCCTTGTTTGTGCGTAAAATAAGCAACAAACCGTACCATTTCCGTGCTCTAGGTGGTGGGTTGAACCTAGAGCAACAACTACTAAATGCACCCTATAGTACTAGTCGCAGAAACCGGGTTACACGGATAAAATAAAGTACCCAATCACCCGTTTCCCTAATTTGCGAGACTTTTTCTCCAATCTCACCAAAGTTATCTTCTTGTTTTACCGAAAAGGTTCAATCGTTTAGTCATAAGTTTATTACATCATAACTTTTCAAACACAAACAACTGATTATAGGACTAACACAATTTGAAACATGAAAAAACGCATCCAAACTATATCTCCTAAGATCATTTTAACTATACAACTTCTACAGTTAGCAAAAGCAACATCAACCAACAGATGTTTGATTGCTTCTCAAAGCCGTAAATGTCCCTAATCAATTACGATAAAGAGGAACCTTGTGGACCAAAATCAATGCCATAAATGATCCGTAACGACTACTAGTGAACAAAATGTTAAATTTATTAATTGGCGCCACTGACTTACTTGTTAATGTAATAGCAAGGGGCAATAAACTTCACACTAATTTTTGGGTTCCCTTCATTTTCTCCCGAGAATCCGCAATGGCCATTCGAATCCATCTTGAATGGCAGAGGCTTAGCTCTATCTCTCCTCCCGTAACTCGCACAATTATTCAAACCATTTCTTAGTTTCTTCTAAAATTCTCTTTCTTTTCAAGTAAAAATTTAAGAAATGAGTTTATGTCTAAGTATGAAGGATTACAATTGTTCACCTTGTGATGGGCGAAATCAATTTGGTGGGCGAAATCAATGTGTGAGGATTACAGAAGCTTGGGGATTACAATTGTTCACCTTGTGATGGGCGAAATCAATTTGGTGGGCGAAATCAATGTGTGAGGGTTACAGAAGGTTGAAGCTTGGCGAAATCAATGAAGCTTGGAGATTTGACTGAAACTTCTTCATGAAGCTTGGGGATAGATGACGGCGAGAGAAGAGATGGGGGTGTACTGGTGTAGGGTTTGTTGTGTGTTAAATTGAGTTAACCGGTTATTTATATAGTTGGGACAAATGATGCAATTTTTAAAAGTTCAAGGGTAAAATTGTCATCACAATTTTGTATTTTATCTTTATTACTCAATTGAAGACAAGAATTTCAAGTTTAATGTCTAAAAGAGTTATTTTTTTTGTTCGCTACGTCGAACTGACATTTGTGACAAGTATGATGCTCTAATAGGTTATTAGCCCTTTATAATAATAAGCTCATTTTTATGGCTTATTTTAAAACTTTTTCACTTATATAAGTTTATTTTGTTATGGCTTATATAAGTTTATTATGTTATAATAAAATTATGTTAGATTATAAATATTAAATTAGTTAAAAAAGTGAGCTTATGAAGTATAAGCTTAAAATCAAATAAGTTATAAGTCGGACGCCCAAACATACGCTCCTTATATTTCTTTTTTGTCTTTGCGAAAATGTTGTATGCTATTTTTATTTAGAGCATCAAGCTGGTTCAGTAAGGGGATTCAATCCCCTTACTTTTCACTGTCACGTCAACTTTCTCTCTCCAACGACCTTCAGGCGATTAGATGCCCCAGTAAAGGCGACCATGTTCCATTTTTATTTTTTTATTTTTTATTTTTTTAAACATTTTTAACACAAAATAAAATTTCATTAATAATTAAAATGTTACATAATAATTCTAATAAAATAAAAACATTACGAAACTTATTAAAACATTACGACACTTATTAAAAATCTAGGTTGTGGCTTGCCTTGATTGAGTCTTTGATTTCCTGCATTTTTTGTTGTTGTAGTGAGGGCAAAGATGAGTCGATTGGCGTGCAATAGGATATGATATCTTTATCATATTTCTTTTGTCGATCAAATTCAAGTTTTTCTTGTTCTAGTGCCAATCTTTTGTCTTCCCTTTCTGATCTCTTTTGCTCCAGCTCCAACTCCTTTTGCCTTTGATCCAGCTCTTTCTTCTTCAAATCATAGTATCCGTCTGCCAGCTCCTTCTTCTGTCCGAATGCCTTGGACTTAATGATTTTCCATTTCTCGGCAACACCTTCCATGTAGGTAGCTTTGGAACACTCCGAAGATTCTTTTTATTCTTCTTAGCGGTATCACGACCAATTGGTCGATCAGGCACAGACACAGGCATATCCGAGTGCACATCCGAGTCGGTTGAAGTCCTTGCTTTTTTGCGACCCTCATCTTGGCTTAAAAAAGTCGGCATCTCATTATCCTTCCAAACCGAATGGTCCCTCAAAATTTCCCAACAATGCCCCAAAACAAACGCATGATTATACACTACTTGGTATTCATCACACGCCGTCTATAAACAAAGAGGTCATTCTCACCACTTCCGTAATTTTGTAAGCATTGTTGTAAATGGCACAAAATTGACCAACTCTAGGACTAATCCTATTTTTCCACTTGGTAATGATAGAGTTGTACGCTCTTTCTCGCACCAACCTCCTTCTCAAAGTAAGCAATGACTTTCTGCCAAAATCCCTAGCATTTTGGTTGTTTCCCGTTATACTATTCTCGGATACATCACGCCAAGCATTGTACAAGGCGATCTCTTCTTCTTTGACCAAAGCGACGAATCATTCTTGGTTTCTTTCTCGACAACCTTCTTCTTCGCCTTTGTAGCTCGTTTCTTCGGTTTCACCGGTGACGTCTCTTCTCGACAATCTTCTTCTTCGTCATCAATGTTAACCGAATCGTGATACGATCCATGAGCCGAAGCGGTACCCGAACCGTGATACTCTTGAGCCGGATAACCCGAACCGGTTCCAACATAAAAATCAGGATTGTTGTATAATTGTTCTTCGAAATCAAAAGCATCAAGATTGATACGGTTAACCGGAGAATATTGTTGATAATTTGAATATGAAGACGTTGATGAATCCATTGTTGGACGGTACACAGATTCGGGTGAGCCATACATAGATTGTTGGCTTCGACGGGAGTGGCTTTGTTGTTGTTGTTGTTGGATGTTTTGATACGGTGGAACAAATAGACGATTCATATGATGGTTTATAAAAAATGGATTGTTAGTTTGTTGTTGTGGAGCTTGTTGGGATTGATAATCGAAAGCAGCGGGACGGAAATTGATGCTTGGTGAGACACCGGTTAACCGAAAATTCGGATCCGGTGTTAAAATATGCGGGGCATTTTGTGCCAAACGGGATTTTCGGTCTTTTTGTTGTGGTGTTTTCTTAGACATTTTGATAGAGATGATTATGAGATTTTTGATAGAGAGGATTGTGAGATTTGTGAGTTTAGTGTGTAAATATGTTGTGTATTTATAGGGTAGTTTAGTAGTATTTTTTTTTTTTAAATACACAAACGGTACAAAATATTTTGCAACGGTATGATACTTTTTTTTTTGTTTGGATATGCAACGGCACAAAAAAATGGATGTTTGTGGTTTGGTTTTACTCGATCGAGCAGAGGACCATTTGGGTGTGAATGTTGGGCGATCGATTCCCTCCACACAAGGACGATCGATGAGGAATCGATCGAGTATATCGATCTCACCTCTCTATTGGAACCAGCCTCAGGCATCTAGTGGTGACCATTGACCAACATGATATGTCGTCAATTCAACGTCACATCACTTGTTACTTAATTAGTTATTATTGCCAACATCACCATCAACAACATACTATTAATAATATAACAACCAACATTATCATAAAAAATCCCTCACTTACACACAAATATACCCCACATCACAAGTAACACACACACGACCACCATACAAGTCGGTCGGACTATCGACCAAGTTTTGCATTTTCTCGCACTAATCGAGCTCCGTTTGATCTCCCAAAAGCGTAAGCTGAATTAGTTGCGGGCTATAATGTAGAATATGCGCGCGATGCGATCCTTAATAGTTCACTGTTGGCGGAAGCCAATGTCCCGGGGTCCGGGAGACTCATCCTGACAGGGTGGGGGAGGCATTTTATAAGGAAGACGCGTCTTGAAAGTCATCAATGCGTGAGTGAACTCCCTATTACACTTAGCCTTGGGTTTGATGGCATGTCAAAATCCTTTTTTTGTGTTTATTAACTTAATATTCTTTTTAACATAACCCTATTATTCACACATTTAAAAACTTTCTGTTTCATAACATGTCAACCAACCCCTTTTTGATACACATTCAATTTTATTTTATTTGTTTTAACCAATTAAATTTTATTCATCAAAAATAAAAAAAATGATAAAATTACATAAAAACTAAAAAGAAGTTGTGAAAATAGAAAAAGTTGCATAATCTTGAATAAAATAACCTTGTTGGTGTTGCCAAAGATCTCCATAAGATTTTTTAAAGACTTTAATGTGTTTGTTTGAGTTTTTTGTTGTTGCAACGTTTGGTAACATTCATAAGCTTTCATCAAGAGAAATGACGCCTTCATCATCGGAAGGTATGAATCGGCTACATTCACTCTGCAAATATTGTAAGCTTTAATATTGAAAATGCAAGTGATAAAAGTTGTATGTACAAGGTTGTGTATGTAGGGGTGTTATTCGGGTTGACCCGGTCGGGTTTGGGTCAATTCGGGTCGGGTCAAATCGGGTCAAGCCTTATAAAAACATACTTGAACCCGACCTTGTTTAACTCGGTCGGGTCAATTCGGTTTGGGTCAACTCGGGTCGGGTCAATTCGGGTTTGGGGTCAACCCGAGTTTTTACATTGTAAAAGTGTTGTTGGTAGGGTTAGTCGGGTTCGGTCGGGTCAAGGCTAAAAAACATACCCGAACCCGACCTTGTTTAGAACTCGGGTCAATTCGGGTTGACCGATTGACCGAATATAACTTTAATCGATTGACCCGACCGATTGATTCGGCCGGCCACTGAATGACACCCCTATGTATGGGTATTATATAATGATGAAATTTGAAAACAAAATAAAACAAAAGAAAAACAATTTTAGCTGTTGCACAGTAACCGGAAAATATAGACATTTTCGGACGTCATAACGTGCACCATTGCCATAGCTCAAGCCATGGGGCGCGCCTTTCCACATCGAGTGTGTTTTCATGGCGATATTATGACGCGCATCATAGTGGCTTGGTGCCGAATGCACCGCCACGGTAGAGCATCTACAATTTTACAACGGTTTTTAGTTATGTTCATATAATTATTGCATCATTTTTCTTATAAATTTTATATTTTTTAATTTTGTACTTTTGCAACTGATAATCGGTATAACCGTTTAAAATGTATTTCAAGTTATGCTCGAATATTGACTAGTTTTGACGCTTTTAAAGTGTCTTCAAAAACAAGGCAAAAATAAAATACTACGTATACTGTAACCAAAAAAATTCTCTTTTTTCCTAACATATCAGATATAATCCACATTTCGAAATACTGTAACATATCAGTGACTCAGTAGTTTTGGACCGGTGAAACCAATGAGCCAACTCACAATAGCACCATGTCCGAACACATTATATATCTTGTGCCTTTCAGAAAAGTAAATGGTGGTATCACGACACTACATGATACAGGGTTATTTTTCTGCAGTAAGTTCGAATGACATGACAGCGTATCCGTCCATTATAAGTGTTACAAACAAATTGATGATATTTACGCAAGTTACAAATGCATAAAAATCATTTGCTTTGATATTGGCTTGAGCAACTATTATATTTCCCAACTTAGAACTTATAAATGTCAGCAATTTGGCAATTGCAGCTCTGCAAAAGGGTTTTACCTTATATACTGGAGGACTAAACAGCCGGGATATATGTTATAACACCAGTCACACATTATAGAAGATCTTGTTCAAGTATCATAATATACAAATGATTGGTTCTAAAAAAAAAGAACCTTTGAATCGTTCTGAAATCATTGATGAATATTGATGCATCCACCGACAGTTTCCACTAGTGAAATCCCACCTGACAGGACAGGTTCAACTGGAAACTTTCTAGAACACTTCAACACTATAGATAACTAATATCAGTGCATAATGTCATAACAATCTTGGAAGGGCTCTGGAATATCTCATAATACAACTAAAATCATCTTGTAATGGGAATGCTTTTAGTTCGCGTACCTAAAACTGCCTTCGAGAAGTGGTGACCCCATATATAAAAGAAAACTCCCTCATTCGGACATGTATAGGACCCCGAACACAGATAAAATGATGAAAAATGGTATATCTAACAAAATAGTAATTTGGTTAGTCAACGAACAAGTAAACGAGCTTTCATTTGAGAGATAGGTCACTACCCAGAATAAGGCTCTACTTTCTGATTCAATACTCCTTTATAATGATAATCAGCATATACGAAACATTGCTTAACCAGTAGAATAGTTATACTAAATACCAAAATTACCCATCACTAGCTGCTTTGGGCCTAAAAGATGTTCATTGTGTTAATACTGTACTTCATAACGAGTAATGAGATTCAATGACTCTAAATCGTGCATTATATACGAACTGTAACAATAACTATTCACAAAATGACATTTTATAAATAAGATCACACCATCACAACTCAGAAAATCTTGGATGTTGGTGATATGCCAAAAGATATATCATTAAGTAAATCCGATTAAGAAGCTAGTATATGCCTCTGGTCAAATGCACATCATCAGCATCAGGCCCCGTTTTCAACCTGCATCCAGAAAATAATAAAGTTCAAAACTTTGAGTAATGAATGAGATATAGTCCAACAATTCCATGTATAAAAGAAAAGTGTAAACCTGAACCTGAAGTACTAGTAAATTCAACGAAAACATTCATGTGTTTTCACTGGTATTTTTTGGCAGTTCAAATATATTCATACCTTAGTGTCACTGCAGCACAAGAAATTTGGTAGCGGTTCTTGCAATCCCGCTTCTTGCCCATTTTGCAGCAACCACGATTATAACAAAAGAAGTCCTACAATGCATCATCTTCACTATTATCATAATCACTTCTATCAAAGTCAATAGTTCGGAGGTCTTCCTTTAGGTCTGGCTTTACAAGATCTTTTAAATCCCCCACAATGTACGGATCCACCAATTTCCAAAACCATGTTGAATTTTTTCCAAGTAAACCTATCCAAAACAATCTCCCCTTGCGTTTGACCTTACAATTCAACGACTTTTTACTGTAAGGCTTTAACAACTTTGTCAACGCCATCTTCACTTCCTCTAATCTTCAACAAAATATCTCCAGATGAAGTTCTATAACCACCATACATGTACCAGTAGGCAAGAACTCGTGGTGACAACCACCGATGGATTAATTTTGGAATTACAGGCTGACCTTGTGGCCAAAACTGGTCAGCATAGAACCCAAAATAAGAGTGTGAAATCGTGGTGACTTTGTCATCTTGTTTACTAGATAAATCTAACCACTCTTTATACTCGCTGCTTATATGTCTCTTTAAAACCTTATGTACATCAGAGTCCTCATTAAACTTAAAAACGAGCATATGATTCTTTCTTTCTTCATCTGAATCAATCTGTAAACCACCTAACAGTAACCCCACAAGACCTTCTCGTTGTTCTTTGCTAAGCTTTTTAGTTACAGGGTTCTTAAGCGCTTCTTTATTTGCTTTCAAAACCCGTTCAAGATTTTCCATCAAATCAGGTTCGATATGGAACTTTTTCTCACTCATTAAATCATATATCTGTTCTACTTTAGCATACTCTCTACCATCTAAATACCCTCTTAAAATAGTGTTGCAGGATTTGGTATCGACACCAATATCCTCAAGATTCTGCATTTCACGTAATATCTCCTCAGCCTTACCAAGGTTGCCAGTATGTACAAGTGATTTGAGATATATATTGTAAATGGTACGATTGGGGTGACATTTCTCAAGAGATTGTAAGAAAGTATACTCCAACTTATCATGCATCCCTAATGTAAAATACATGTCCATTAAATCAATAAAGGACGGCATCAATGGCTTCTTACCACTTTCAATAAATTCTTCCATGACAGACCCTGCAAGTTCTGCAGCCTGCGCTTTAGACAATATTTCTATTATTTTATGAAATCCTGCAGTGCTAGCTGACCCTAACTGTTCTTGCATACTCTTAAATACCTCGAATGATCTCATATGCTCACCATTCTTTGCATAAACTTCCATTTTATAAACATAAGCTTGAGAAGGAATGCTACTCGTTGAGCTAAGAAGCTTTTTCCATGTTTTCTCAGGTTCCTCTACATCCCCTTCTTTGGAACAAGCTCTTAAAACTGAGACAAGCACTTCTTTACTTTCGTCAAAACCTGATAACTTCATTTCAGCTCTTAGTGACGAGATTCTCTCTACATCTACCTTATCCTGATAGCTATGAAGCCAAATAAGACCACTATAAACATCCTTATGGATCTTGAATCCAGAAGTTACCATTTGATGAAATATGAATTCCGCTTGATTAACATACTGTTTTGAAGAGTCTACAGGTGCTGTCAAAATAGCTTTAAAAAGCGAATTGTGCAAGCTAAGCCGGGACTATAACCTCCTAACTGAATCATCCGATTATAGATAGCACACGCTTCATCTAAACAGCCACGATTCGATGAACTGAGATAGGATACTATCAGAATATGAAAAGTATATTCTGTCGGAACTAACCCATGATTAATAATATCATCAAATATCTCCCTACATTTTAGATACTTTCGCTCCTTGCCCATGTAATCAGCTAGCTTAGTAGCAAGTGAAAAATCGAAACGAAACCAGTGTTGTTGCATCATCCATTTATACACCTAAAATGAAAAAACATAATGACATAACATTCAATTAAACAAACATAAGATATTACAGAATCAAGCATTAAAGGTCTATATCAGTGGGCATATAAAAAGTCCAGAGTCATAGAAAGCCTAAAAAAGAGGCTGTTTTGATTAACAAATGTAGACACGCTATTTCTGATGCTGCAAAAGTTTACCTGTTTTAATAAACAAAAAATTTACATTATTGTGCATCCAACAATGATGATTAAAAAATGTTTAACACGTTAGAAAGAACTTGCTTTAAGTGTGCTGTGCAAGACGTATGTTGTATGTACATAACATAACTAACAATGAAAAAAGTAATGTTCATCAAAATGGATAAGCTTTTAATTCATCAAAAGCCCCACCCGTTTACGTTTGTTTATCAAACATCCCCCTTTTTAAGCTTGCTACAACTCGAGCCTTTTCAATTAATCCTAAGCGTCAACAAAAAGAAGAAAATTTTACCCTAAACCCAGTTTCATTTTCGCGAATTCTCATACAATGAACAGTCACATAAGTCATATCATCTTGATTAACCCACTTCCGTTGCGCATTCAATATCCTGACAACCGTAGCGGGCTTATGCGACGGCAACTCCTTACACAACCAAGCCAGCTTAGACCTCCTCCATTGCTCAGGCAATTCATCAAGCTCCTTCACATCAACTTTCAATCCCGTATCATCTTTCTTAACCTCATCACCACTCACCCCAAAACACGTATCAAAGCTAAACCTCTCATTATCAGTTTCAAAATCCCGGTTTTCTTCCTTGCACGCCACGTGTTCGACGAAATGCCTGACTGAAGAACTTTGTCCAAATGGTCTCAAAAGCGAGATTCGAGGTGGGTTTTTGATAAAGATGCCGGTGATGACGTGGCGGTGGCTATGGTGGAGTGTGCGCAAAAGGTTCAGTGATGCTCGCATGGGTGTTGTTTTGTAGGGTTTATGGAGGGTGTATGATGGTATTGGGAAGATGATAAAGGGTTGTGTATATAAATCTTTAGTAGTGTAGATGGTGTTTGGTTGCATTGTTTGTGTTGAGGGTTTTGTGACGGTGTGAAGAAGGATATGATATGGTCATGGTTTTTGGAGGTTTTACTGTTTTAGAGATTGGTTTTGTTATTAAGGAGGGTTCTGTTTAAATTTATTCTTTTACTTTTAAGTGTGTTTGAGATCGCTTTTTAAGCAAGTATACTTGGAAGTCTTTTGTCATTTGAATTAGTTACATAGTTTGCAATAAAATACTTCATTTGTCCTAAAATAACTTTTCATAAAAAATTAAAAAAAAAAAAAAAAAGCAATTTAAACATTGGCGAAAATACACATTTAGTGAATGGTCAAAGATATAGTTTACTTCAACATGAATGTGAGAAAAAGCAGTTTTGAGTGTACATAGGCGCCACGCCCAAGATTTTCTTATTACCATCCCCATAAACGGCCAGGCAACATATGTCACCGCGAATATCGTCTTATCCTTAAGTATTGCGCTTTACGATTCCTTTATTTCCGGTTTATGAGATATGCCCAGGTTGTCGCAAGGCGTGTTTGGATTCCTTTCGGGAACATGCAACTCATTGCAAAGAGCCCCTGCTTCAAGTATAGACACGATATGGTTAGGGATGTCCTTTCGACGCTTGTAGGCGTGTTGGGATCTCCACAAGAAAGAAACACCTATGAACTTTTTGGTCGAGCTGCTGGATGGAAGATCCATACTCGGACCGGCAGACGCTTGGTGTTTGGATGGGTTGGAGGAAACACGACGTGTGGATCTAACAGGTTTCTCCTCCGTTGGTTTGAGTAGCGGGTTTTCTGATGAGACAGTCGCTTGAAAGCCGCCTGCTCAAAATGGCTAAACATGAGAAAGCGTCATTGAAAATCAACATGTTTTTATTCATTTCGCATTTGATACATTTGCTTTCCTCAGACCGAGGTCATGGAGCTCCTCAAAAGAGTCCAACGATTTATACATAAGAACGTTATGACACCTAAATCTACAAACATAGTTTAAAAAAAATGACTCAATTCAAAAAGTTGTGACGCAATTGTTGTTGTCATTTCGACTTCTATGTAAATCGAAAGAATATATAGTAACATCATTTTAAAAAAAAATGATTATTATTGTTTTCTTTATCTTATTTTGCAAAATGACATTTTTATCATTAAATAATTAAATTAATTTTCTTTTTGAAATTTGTAATAATAATTTCAAGAAAGGTAATATGATAAATTGATCAAATTTACCTATTTATATTTTGTAGTGGAGAAAATTGGGACATAAAAAAATAATAAAAAACCGCGAACAATTAATTCGAGACGAAAAAGTAAATTCTTTCTAGTTAAAAGGTCGGTAAAACATTTTCTTTAGGCAAATGATAAGTACACGGAATAATTTACTTGGCACATGGAGGTTTGAAGTGTAATTACTTTTACCCTAAAAATTTATCTTCTTCAATTAGTGACCTCGTTTATCTCTTCCATCCTTACACAAGTTTCAACTGTGACATAGATTACTCATTTGTATAATATACTAAAAGACGTCATCAATTCCCCCAAAGAGGTGCATTAATTGCAATGTTTAGCAAAATGGCGAAAATAAATTGAGGTGCTTAAGTTTAAGTTCATTTAAGTCTTTGTAAGTTTGACAAAATGGCAAAATAGTCCCCGAGGTTTAAGTATGGCAAAATAGTCCCAAGTTTATGTGTCGCTGCAAGCTAAGTCCTTTGTAAGTTTGGCAAATGGCAAAATAGTCCCCGAGGTTTAAGTGTCAATCATGTTAAGTCCTGTAAGTTTCACAACACTCATGCATGAACGCTACGTGTCACCCGTCAGATATACTAAATATGGGAGAACAATTCACTCAAAGTAGGGCATTAATTGCTATCTATGGAAAATGGCAAAATAGTCCTTAAGGTTTAAGTTGTCGTTCAGCAAAGTAAGTCCAGTAGCATTAATTGCTATCTATAGCAATTTGGCAAAAAGAGTCCCTAAGGTTTAAGTTGTCGTTGAAAGTAAGTCCTATAAGCGTTAATTGCCATCTATAGAATTTGACAAAAATAGTCTCTAAGGTTTAAGTGTCATTACAAGTAAGTCCTTGTAGCCACGAAAATAGTCCCTAAGGTTTGAATTGTATTTGCAAAGTAGGTCCTTCAAGGACTAACCAAATAAAGTTTGTAGCATTAATTGCTATCTATAGCAATTTGGCAAAATAGTCCTGGGTTTAAGTCTTGCTTCGCAGTAAGTCCTTTGTAGCCACGAAACTAAGGTTTGAATTGTCTTTCTGCAACGTAGGTCCTTCAAGAACTAACCAAATAAATAGACAAACAAATTTTCCGGTCATTCATCGGTTCCAAATTCACGCCTACAAAAGAATCCCACGATCGCGCGTAGCCTACATATTCGTTCTCCTTCAATAGGTACTATATAGTTAACAACATAGATATAAAATTAGCTAAAATTGAAAAGTATATAATTTTTTTTTTTTTTTTTTTTTTTTTTTTATTTATTTTTATTTATTTATTTATTTATTTTTAGAAAGGCATTAAAAAAAAAAAAAAAAAAAAAGTTTTAATAAAGTTTTTAACAACACCATGTTGAGGACGATGAATGATGGAAAATTGAAAACTAAAGCTACAATTATGTGCATTCTTCTTGACAAAATCTTCTCATATTAATTATATAAAAAATTGGGATGTCATCACCTTTTTGTGTTTACAAATGGCCGCTCATGTTTTCGAGCAAAATATATCAAAACATCATACTTTATTACGGAGTATCTGGTAGCACAATCCATGAAATTACACGTGGCATTTATTCTCAACATCAGTTGAAATTCGACTACTATTTAAGATTTCTGTATAACAATTGTATGATCTCACAGTTATAATGATAATCATCAATATCGGACTTTGGGATAAACAGTCCCCGGTAACTAAATTTCGGAAATGAAGTGCCAAAGGTGTATCGACAATTGTGTCTCCTTCAGAGACATTGATGGTGGATTTAAGTGTTGGAAATTGAAGGAGAAACAAAACATAATCAGTACGAAAGGGTAAAACCTGGTTGTGGGTTTATGACATGTGAGGGTATTTAAGTCATAACACAATAACTTCCGTGTACCAAGTGAAATGGACAGTGTACATGCATATCAATACCCTTTTCTTTAGGGTGGTGATTCTTTCACGGATGAATTCACTTCATCCACGGATTATTAATGTCATTTGACATTTATACCCTCACTAACCCTTTTACACATATCTCCCTCAGCTTAATCCCACCACCCACTTTTAAATTCCCATATTAGCCATACTTCAAGTCTTTGCCTCACCTCTGCCAGCTCGTTGCATTAAGCACGTTATAATCGAAATACCACGTTTTTTTCTTGTATGGAAATCCATTGCTGCTATTTAAAAGTTTCATATTGAAATTAAAGTTACTTTTTAAACTGAGTTGTTTAGCTCATGATTGGCTTGAATCTTCTTTGAAGAAAATGAATGACTATAGACAATGTTTGGCCTCGACTCCAATGCGTTCGATTTTTTAGAGTTACCAATGAAAAGTGTTTTTCAACAACATAGAACACAACCTCATCCATTATTTGCAAAATTAAGCTTTTAAATAACCATTTTATTATGGAATGGGTGTTGATGTTTGGAACAAATATTTGATTCTAGAAGAGCCGAAGAGGGATAGTAAGCAACTATCCCAACATTAAAGTGAATGAGGTCTTCAAACTTGTATCAAGATCATCAAAATCATTTAATGCGCAGTACCAAAATTGTATCGAGCCGACATCGTTAGGTTGATATCGGATTTTTATTTTTTTTTGGGCAAAACTTCATGGAACAAAGGGTATTTCCGCTAACCAATTTAGGTAAACTGGATATCGGAGCGATTACATAGACCGGTACCCGTTCGGTTCTGTTTTTTGGTTCGAAAGGTTCATCGCCAGATTAATAGAAGCAAGCCAAGTATTCATATTGGTCGCATGTTAATTCATCCTTATTTATACAGAAGGTGGTGGAACTGAAAAGATTGAGAAAGCCGATGATCGAAATGTCGTCAGATTCTAAAGAGTGTGTAAGGCAGAAGGCTAACAGAGTTGGAGATGATAATCATGATATACGTGAATATAAAATTTGTGTGCTTAACTGTTTCAGCGAAATGGTCAAAAGAAAGGTTAAATGATAAAAAGGGTATAAATGTCAAACATCATTACTCATCCGTGTGTGCATCAAAAGAGTCCGTAGAAATATCACCTCCCTTTTCTTTATTGATTACTTGAAATAAATCTGGAATTAGTTTCCATTATGTTACATATCTAGGGTTAAAGATTTAATTTCCTTTTGGAAACGTCTATAACTTCTAAAAATCAACGTCCATTTGTGAGTAAAGTCAAACATATTACATATCTAGGGTTAACGATTTATTTTGTGAGTAAAGTCAAACGTGTTACATATCTAGGGTTAACGATTTAATTTTTTTCATTATCTTTGTTATCTTAAAATCAAATATTATCAACCACTTTTACCTTATCTCCGTGACTAGAATTGGCCTCTTCAGCATCGAGTTCTCTATTGATTTAACATGCAAATGTGAGAAATATATTATGATTTTTCGGGAGCAATATCTTACACTCCTTTATACAAGCTTAAGCCAATTAAGATTTCAAACAAGACCACTCTAAGTTCCAAATTCGATTATCATTAGCATGAACCCCAATATTTTTAAACAATATTAGGGAAATTGAACAACTTAAAAAACAATGAAAATGAAGCAAGAGGGAAGAAAAACTCACAAGTTCTCCTGGTTATTGCCAAGAAATGCATCATCATTAATTATCATCCACATTTACTTCATCTCAATGATTATGATTGACATCTTGAGCGTTGAGTTCTCTGTTGACAAAACTTGAAAATATGATAATTATAACAAATTTGAATATTTACATGCACCAGTTAAGAAGTTTGGAAACTTTTCAAAGATATCTCTTAGATAGTAGAAGGTATCCAAAATCTTAATTCATGTAGAATATTTTTAGAAACATCTATAACTTGCATTTATTTAGTGATTTTAGATAGCACGTATTGTTCATTGATCTAGCTTTGATCATGCCATCCATTTCTTTGGAGGTATAGCATAAATATTTAGTAGTCACATTTGACAAATAATACATTTTCAAAAGTTACTTGTAACTTGCACATCTCAAACTATTTAAATCCCTATGTTTCTTTTAAAATTGAGGTTTGCTAACAATAGTTTTTATGCTTAATTACAGAAATTTTTGTTAAAAGATTATACAATGTCCAAACAAAATCTCCTAAATCACTAATCACTCCTTACAATTCCTTAAATACAAATACAATCCACTTTATCAATTATCACACAACAATGTAGAAAAATAAATAGTTATTTGTACGTGCGTTTCTTGCGGGTAGATGTTACCCCTCCGTCTCAAAATTATAGTTCATATTTTTTTTCTGGATGTTTCAAAATAATTGTCCATTTTTATTTTTTAGTAAAAACTAGAGAATATATTAAAAGAATATTCTCTTTGAGTGGTTGAGATTTATAGTGGTCTCATTTTTATTAAACTTTGTGATTTATATTTTTTGACAATAATTTTGAGACGGGTGGAGCAAAACATATTTGGTCCTCATGTGTGTCAGTTCACACCATTTTAGTCCAAAATTTGTACAATATTTTAATATAAACAAAATTCGGAGATTTTAGGGTGCATTTAGTTGTGGGGAAAACATCTTTGTGTTTTCACAAAATGTTTAATGAAAATAAGGAAAAGAGATCATGTTCAAATCAACGTTTCCAAATTTTTTATTATTTTTTCCTTTTTTGGTTTTTTTTTTGGCAAAACACAAAATTATCTGTTTTCTAACTTAACAAGAAAAATTACAAAACAAATTTTAGTTGTTTTTTTTGTTTTCCTTTATAACCCACAACCCTCCCTCACATTCTTCAAAATAGAAAATATAAATATCAACTAAACGCGTTTTCTATATTTTCAATTATTTTGTGGAGATAAATTCCCCATCTAATTTTTTACAAAACTAAATATAGAAAACAAGAAAAAAAAAATTCTAACTAAACACACTAAGGCCTTGTTTGTTTTTTAAAAATAAGAGCTTCTTGCCACTTTTCACTTATTTCCTCTGCGGGCGCGCAGAGGAACATGTTTGTTTTTTTTCAGACAAAAGAGCTTCTTTCCTCTTCTTTTCTCTTCCAAGATTCAGACATAAACTTCCTCTTCTTACCTCTTCATTTGACAAACCCTACTCCCATCACCAACCCATCCCAGCCGCCACCACCACCCCATCCACCATCCACCACCACCCCATCCGCCGACCACCATCATCTCATCCGCCGACCACCATCATCCCAGCCGCCGTCGCCACCATCTCAAATTACCGCCATCTTCTCACCGCCATAAAAGGTATGGGTTTTCTTTCATTCTTTTGTTTGTGGTATGTCAAAAATGAGGTTTTGAACTTTATCCCATGATATTTGAGTACCCATTTCATCATTAAAGTTGTGGGTATGTTAGAAATTAGATCTTTGTACCTTTTAATGTCATTTATTAAGAAATTGTTACAAGTATATGTCGTTTGAATGATATGTTTTACCATCTCACCACGGACACCACCTCGATCACCGGACACCACCTCGACCTCCATACCACCACCGCAAAAGGTAAGGGTGTTTTGATGTTTGTGTTCTTTGTTGTGATGTTTTGATCTTGTGGGTATGCTTAAAAAATGGTTATTGGTTAATGGTGATATGCGTTGCTCCATGAACAATGATCATTTGTTGATCATCTATTTGAATTTTGTGTGTAAGTAGGTTACTAGTTAGGCTAGTTTGGGTGATGTATATGCATTGTTTAATGATTGTTACGTTGTTTGTGGTTGGGAATACGGTTTTGTATGTGAGATGTAAGGTGGCTCGTGGTTAAGTACTTGTGAAGAGTGTGCGTGGTTAACTTCGAGATGAAGATTAACGAAAACTTAACAGCAATAAGAAGTAGACAAAGAACAAAAAGACTATTTAAATGGAGCTTTGAAATTATGAATGAATGTTATATAAAAATAGAGGTTTGAAAAAGTAGTGTTTAGAATGTGATTTTTAAAGAATGATAAAGGTTTTATACTCGAGAATTGTAAGAGATTTAACCTTCACTTGCTTAAGTAGTATTTTTTTAATCCAAATATCAAATTTGTTATGACATACAACAAAGCATATATCCTTTCCAAGGGGGCTTCCTGGTGTCCCTTATTCCGAATCATTTTTGTACATAGCGGTTCGATTTTTTGAGTTTGTACGTGTTAAGGGGTTGATTTTAATCAAGTGATGTCTATAAACGAAATACCAATTATAATTGACTAAAAAGCATTGATCACATGTACAGCTTCAAGTGATGTTTATAAGCCATTAACACATCTATCGTGTAGTCTCAACATAGAACATAATTGAGATCTCGCTTTGGTAGATATTAGATGGTCTAGCCATCTAGGTGCGAAAAAGGCGTGGTCATGATCAAATTATTGTTGACTATATACGCTTATTTTGGTGGCATTTCTTACGAATTATTGTTTGATTTTGGTCACTATTTTAGGGGTTTAAGGTATACATTTGACCATGACCTATCTCTTTTCTGCAAGTGTCCTAAAGTGTTTGTTTTGTAAAGAGTGTCTGTCTTTTTTCTTAAGGGATTGTCTGTTGTGAGTTTGCCAAATTACGGTCCAATAGTCATTCTTGTCGTCATCTTTGTGGCACATGGCTTGGGGAAAAGTGGACACAACATGATACACTTCATCAAATTGCTTTGCACGCTTTTTTCTTTGGATTGTCATCATTATTGTCCAACTTACGATTAGATGGTCCAAATAGCGGCAAGCCTAGTCCGTTTATAATTGGTATTTAAGAATCTCAAATAAGATGTTTATTGTGTGCGCTGTTAAAGGCTTTGCATTTAGTTCATCGAATTTTTGTTTTAACTAATTTGTCACAATTATATGATAGGTGTTTAATTATTACCTACTAACGGATGTGGTGGTTCCGTATGAATAACTTCTCAGTAAATGTACATTTGTTGTAGAATGAATTGGTTCAAACTTTATTATAGAAACATGTTAGTTAAAAATACCTTCATACTAACAAAAACACTTTAAGGAATAAAAGCTATAATTTATCAAGTCTAGTGGAACAAAAAGACGCCAAACCGAACAACTAGTTAAATATTAGAACAAGTGTATATGCTATGGAAAATTGCTTTGGACACTTTTATATTACGACAATTCGACATGATATCTCTTCATAGAGGCAAAGTTTGAGTAATTATGTAGTTCTTTGGGTAACTTCGCTATGAAAGGTTGATTTGGTTCACGATGTTGTGATCCATACTATGCAATAGTGTATTTTTTATTGCCAAGTTGGTGTTGTTTTAGGTAGTGGCATTGCACCAGTTGTGTTGTACTGGCTTTAGGCGATCACTTTGCATGTTCTTATCCTTAATAGATTCGTTAGTCTCTTTTAATTCAACACCGCCGTACCTTTAGGATTTAACATCGTGAAAAGCAACTTTCCTACAAGCCATAGTGTATTGTTTCTAGTATACATCGCTTAACTAGCTTACTTAAAAATCAAAGTATATGAAGTATAATAATGATCTCCTTATGTGTATTTGTTATAGCTACAATGGAAGGTCCCAAGCCACGCAAAAATTGGTCCAATGAAATGATCAAAGTCTTACTAGACACATGCATCGAAGAAATGAAAACGACCGGTAGAAATGGTGTTAGCTTGTATAGGTCGTCTTGGGTTAGGTTAGGCCAGGTGCTAAAAGACAAGTTCGGCATGGAATTCACACAAAAAGAAATGAAAAACGGATTTGATAATTTAAAAGCGAAATATATTGGTTGGCTTTACTTGAAGAACAAAACAGGAACATCTATAACCCATGAACAAAGATGTTTACCCTAACACCAAAGAATGGGAAGACTTCAAAAGGTGTGTGGTACTAAGATAATTAACACTTATATAATTTGTTTCTCTGAAAATAACTTATCTAGAAATTATTTGGAATTGGGTGCAGATTCATAAAAGGCGGGATCTTTGCAATCGAATCCATTACCATACCATGAACTATGTGAAATTGTGTTTCAAAGTATTAGCCCCAATGGTGATGGTCAATGGACCAATTCGTAAGGGTCCGGCATCGGCGTCTGCGACATCGACATCCGGGCATCCGCTATAAAGGAACGTGTTGGGGCAATTGATATCAACGATGACCCTTTGGTTGACGTGAATATTGATGATGAAGATGACGGAACTCCGTACACAAAGGCTACATGATGAAGCTAGGCCTAAGAAAAAGGCAAAGACTTCGTGTTACTTTCGATGACTGGCGGTGGATATGCAGGTGTGCCCGAGACATATTGTCAAAACAAAGGATGGGCCAATGCTAGTGAATGTTCAAAATTGAAGCTAGTTGGATTACCACGATTGGATCCTTTATTTTAGTCGCATTCAATATTTTTGGTCAATCAAGAGACATCACGAGAGGCATGGATGGCTTTACCATCGACCCGACATCTTAAAGGGCTGGATTGAGATGACGGGTAAAACATTCGGAATTTTCAAGTAGGGAGATCGTAAAGGGGTCGTAACGTGGTTTAGGTGTTTCGTATTTCGTACCTTATGTGTTTTTGAACCTTTATGTGGTTTATGTATTCAGTATTTTGAACCTTTATGTGGTTTATGTATTTGGTATTTTGAACCTTTATGTGGTTTATGTATTTGGTATTTTGAACCTTTTATGTGTTTGGTAGTTTAAAACATTATTAAGTTTTGTATGTATTTTTGAACCTTTTGAATCATGAGTTTATTCGGTATTTTGAACCTTTTGAACCATGAGTTTATTTTTGTTTTCTTTTATATTTGAACAGGTTTATCATGGATTATAATGAAAAACTTGTGCTTATTATTGTTATGTATACATATCTTCGCTACTTTTGGTCAAGAAAAGGAAAAAGAAAAAGAGATACTACTTCAGCAATGTCCGGTCATCAATTTACATTAGAGTTATTGCAAGGAAATGATAGGCAGTGTATTGAGTTGCTACGCATGTCACGTGATTCCTTTGTTCGTCTTTGCACCCATTTTAGAGTAAAAGAGTGGTTAAAAGATAGCAAGCATGTATCGGTTGAAGAAAAATGGCTATGTTCTTGATGATGTTAGGTCACAATCAACGGTATGTGGTCATAAAAACCGATTTCAACACTCAACACAAACGATTCACAAGTTTTTCATGAAGTATTGGATAAAATGGTGGAGTTTGCTAAGGAGATTATAATACCACCAAATTTTAATCCTAATCCAAACATTCCGGCCATAATAGGAGATTGCGACAAATATTTAAGGTAATTAGTAACTATATTAGTGATGTGATATTTTGTTTCACATTAAATTTCGACTACTAATTTCGCTTATGTAGGGAGTCGTCGGTGCACTAGATGGAACTTTGATACATGCTTACGTCCCTAAACACAAGCAACATTTATATAGAGGAGAGGAAAAGGAGATTGCTATCAAAATGTTTTGGCTATATGCGACTTTAACATGATGTTTACTTTTCTTGTTCTTTGGATGGGAAGGGTAGCTCATGATTCCGAATTTTATCGAAGCAATAAGAAATCCTAATGCACCGCTTCCATTACCCCTCCGGTACATACATACATACATAAAATATATACATGCATAGTTTGGATTTATTTTGAACTATTACTTAAAATTTTAATTATTATATAACATTTACGTACAAATATTATCTTTGTGATGCGGCTTATGCACACACGAGGGTTTATGGCACCATATCGCAATGTGAGATATTGGTTAGAGATTTTCGGCGTGCATTGAATAGTAAAGAAAAGTTCAATCACTGCATGCGAAACTTCGAACGTGATTGAGCGTGCTTATGGTGTCTTGAAAGCACGTTTTCCGATATTAAAGAAGATGGCACCCTTTTCACTCACGACACAACGAAATATTACGATTGCATGTTTTGCACTTCATAATTTTATACGCAAAGAGGGTTTAGATGATGAACTATTTTCAAGATATGAGCAATCGAATGTGCAACTTGAGAATGACAACGCATTAGTTGAAGTTGATGATGGTGTTGATGAAGAAAATCAAGTTGTTCAACCACAAGGAATGCATCGGATCGACAATATATGACTAATTTAAGAGATCAAATCGCGCAACAATTAATGCAAGTGATTGAGCGGGTTGGGTCTTAATATGATACATGTTTGTAGTATTTTGATAATTTATGTGCCGTAAATTTTATGTTTTGAACCCTTATGTATCGGTATATTTTGAACCATATGTATTGTCTTTAATATTTCATATTTTAAGCGATATTGGTATATTTTAAACCATTATGTATTGTCTTTAATACTTGTGTTTTAATTGATTGCTTGTTTTTCACTAAATAACACAAAAAACTAGTGAAAAAAAAAGGGAAAAAAGTTACTTCAATAGCACAAAAATAATAGTGAAAAGAAAAAGAAGAAAAAAGAAGAAAAAGAAAGAAGATTTGATAAAGAAAAACAAACGGCCTTCTTCTTGCGGATGAAGAGTTAAATGTACTCTTTCTTCTGCGGCATGGTTTGCGGATGAAGAGGTAAAAGCCTGAAAAACAAACGACACCAAGTGTTGATTACATGTCTGGGCATTTTAATCTTTGCGCCCTTCAACAAAAGTAAAACAACTAAATTGACATCGTCTTTGCATTGCAAAACACTTACTCATCAACCATAATGTCATCGTTTTCCTCTTGTTCGTTGTTTTCCTCTTGTTCATTTTCGTCATTTCTCCATCTTTATCCAAACTTTACAAAATTAAAACCAATTAATTAGCATTTCATCACATTATCTTTATTTACATCTAACAAACTACACAAAATCGACTAAAGCCAACACACACGGAAAACAATTACGTTCTTGAGCAGTATATATCAAGAAAGCAATAATTTTATATAGCATTATATCCGATTCAAATATTTTCGCCAAATGAAGATTCACGAACAACTATCAAACGAAACAACAAGAACGCATAGATTAACAATCGATGTTAATATTCTTGATAATTAAACGACATTTAAAAAAAAAAAAGAAGTTCAAACCCTAATCATTAAAAGAGAACTAAGGCAAGAAAATAAACTTACACGATGACGATATTGTTTACGCCATGATCGTCCTCATCGCTTTCTTTCTCCATTTCCATAATCACCATAATCTCCTCCTCACGTTGACATTGTCGACATCGTCTTTGTAATCGTGGCTATGAAAAGATAGTAACAATTCAAATATAAATCCTATCATCTCAGCAGTAAACAATATCACCTCGCTCGAACAACTATAATTGTACGTGTGATTAAAGGAAAGATTATAAAATAATTGTTGAAATTTTAGAACTAGCTAGGGTTTGAATTTTGTTAGATTGTTAATGATTTAAACTCTTGAAAACCCCTAATACACATGCATATTGTTTCGTTGTCCAATTTCCTTTTGCGTAAATTACAAATTAGTCCTTATGGTTTTCGCTTTTGAAATTTATGCTAATGTTAAACTTTAATTACTATGGGTGTTCACGGGATGGTTCGGGTAATTTATTTTACTACCCAAAACCAAACCGTACTAAAGCGGATAACCCGACATGTGGGTATCCGAAATGAAAGTTCTACTCACGCTTCGGTCACGGTTAACTATTTAGACGCTTAATCGAGTTTAACGTATGAACAATAACATGTTCTAGAAACTAAAATGTAATTTTAGTAAAATTAAAAACATTGAATAGATTAAAGTCATATTAAATTTATTCGGTTACAATAATTGTATTAAAATAACGACACATAATAGATTAACAAAAAATTTGTTCGACATTTATAAATTACGACCACATAACAATTTTCACACATAGATGGTTAGCGAATGTTTACATTAGGAACAAAATATCGTTATACAATAAATGTAGTGCAATAATATAATCAAATTATCTACAGCTTATTTGAATATCCGTTAAAAACTTCACGATATTATACACGATGCTGTTCAATTAACCACGAATATCTAAAATAAACACCGAACCGAACCGCTATAAGCGAGTTTTTCTGTTTCGGTTTCTTCAGTTTCAGGTTTTTTGAGTTTCGGATTAAGCGGTTTGACTCGATTTATCGATTTCTTGAGTTTTTTAACACCCCTATTAATTACATTGTATGTCACTAACCACACGTTTTCGTAACATTATATGTCCTTTTCTTGTCAACAATTGGTGAAAGAGCAATCAAATAATATCAATACCCTCGTCTTGCTCCGCATATAAATTTTAAGTTATTTTTAAATGTAAATAAAAAACAACAAGAACATTAAAAAGACATACCCATATTTTATCTTTTATATATTATATAATAAAAGAATTACATCATTTCGAAATGTTTTTGCAAAACACTTCTCATTGAAAAAAAAAATTAGACGATAGGAGGTTGATTTTGCCACGTAAGCGAAATCGGCGACGTGATTGGTTAATAAAAGTCAAAATTAAATTGATTTTAATTAACCTTACTGATTGGTGTAAAATTTGGTTGAGAAGAAAACACATAAAAATATAGGTGTCAAATTTGTGAAACAAAACTTTAAAAAGAAGGGGTAATTAAAAACTTTAGTGGTTAAATTTTTAAAATTGTATAGAGTTAAGTGTAATATTATAAGTTTAATGTTTTTAATAACTTTAAATTAAACAAATACCCCTTATATTTTATACCCCTATACCTTATAACTTAAAATACAATATATATGTTGTTTTAAACTCCAACATATAAATATACATAAGATTATCTAAGGACTCATTTATTTCATATTAAAAGTATGACAAATGTGGACACGAATTTGAATATTAAATACGGCTAAATTATTGAAAACGAGAATATAATTATCAAATTATAAGTACGAGCTACTGTAATATTATAAAAAAAATGTGATTGTACTTGTAACAAATACTCATGTAACTTTTATTTATTTATATAAGGATATGTAGAAAAACATTTTTAAAAAACTTTAAGGAGTATATTTTAACTTCATCAACGTTTATTATGTGAACTAAACTCGTGATCTTGTAGACATCATAATATCAATAGAAATTTAAATAGGATCATCAACATCTATATCAACTAAATATAGTTGAATTTTGAGTTATCTAACAATTTTTTTTACAAAATTTAATTATACAAGATTCTAATGGATATAATGAATAATCAAAACTCGCAGATAAGATATAATTATATAATTATCTTTAAAGACATAATATTTAGCATTGATATAAAATATTTTTTGTCAAAACCCCGCATGCAAGCATGTATTATAACTAGTAAATTTTTACATCAAAATCACAAACTTTCTTATCTTCGTCTTCTCATCACACTAAAGACAAAAGATCGGTGCAGAACACATTTTTATCATAGAACAAATGCTTCCATCTTGACCGTACGTTTCATTTACATCTAACGGATAAAAATAGAACCAACTTTTTCATTTATTTTGATCAGAGGGTAGGTTGGGAATTATTATTTCACGTCTAAACTCAATTAAACCGCTCATATCAACACACACACACACACACACTCACACACACTCTCTCTCTCACTCTATACATTCTCTCACCATCTGTAATACATCAAACCCTAACCTCCAATATTTCGATTAATGCTTTTTAATGGACATATGAGATGAGATATCAAACGCAAAAGGTGGGCCGTTTCTCCAATCGTCTTCATCGACACCTGCTGATCATTCTGGTACTGATTTTATTTATTTATTATTATTTATTATTTATTATTTATATATATTTTTTTGTTGTTTTTCTGTATGTTTTTTTTGTTTTTTGTTTGGTACTGATTATTTGTGTAAGTTTATTTTGATGAAAATGGAGTTTACTGTTTTGATGCAAATGAAGTTTAGTTGATTATATGTTTTATTTTGATGAAATGGAGTTTAGTAGTGTTGTTTAGTTGAGTATGTGAAGGAGCACATGTGATTCGTATATGAAGGAGTTTATTTTGATGAAAGTTGAGTATATGAAGGAGTTTAGGGTTAATAGACAAAGATGTCACTAAACTTTCGTAAATATTTGTCCTAAGTCACTAATGTTTGTATTCGTCATCTAGGTCACTATACTTTACGTAACGGTTATCGTGGATACCGATAGGAAACAACCGGTTGTTACTGGTTAAGGTATACTCGATAGTTTTGGCACATGTTATCTAAGGTACTAAACTTTGCGAAAAATTTGTCCTAAGTCACTAATGTTTCATTCCCGTCATCTAAGGTACTAAACTTTATAAAAATTTGTCTTAAGTCACTAATGAAAATTTTGTCCTAAGTCACGAGTTTTGTCCCATTTTTACGTCCGTTTTATATCGTTTTATGTTTTCATCCGCTTTTATATCGTTTTGTCTGCTTTTATATGGTTTTATACATTATTTATCGTTTTTCTTTCATCCGCTTTTATTCGCTTTAATCCTTTTTATACGTTTTCGTCTGTTTTCTTACGCCGCCTATTTTCTTATGTTTTCAAACATAAAAAGGGACGAAACGAATGAAACATAGAAAACGGACAAAACATAAGAAAAATGGACGAAACGTAAAAAGTATTTAAAACGATAAAACGGATGAAAACGAATAAAACGTATGAAACGAATAAAACGTATAAAAATGTACAAAACCATATAAAACGGACAAAACGTATAAAACGGATGAAAACATAAAATGTATAAAACGGACGTAAAAATGGGAAAAAACGGACGAAAACGTATAAAACGGACAAAAGCATAAAAAGCGAACAAAAGCGATAAAATGAATAAAAATGAATAAAACGATAAAATGTGTATAAAATCTTATAAAACGTAAAATTTTAAAGGTTCAAGAATATGTGCCACAACTCGTGACTTAGGAAAATCATTAGTGACTTAGGACAAATTTTTAGCAAAGTTTAGTACCTTAGATGACAGAATGAAACATTAGTGACTTAAGACAAATTTTTTCGCAAGTTTAGTGACTTGTTTGTATAGGTTTAGTTATGTATTGGCCACAACCGGTTACCAATCCTTCGAGTGACTAGGTGACACTTATAAAAGGTTTAGTAACATATGTGAAAAACCCGTGAAGTATAGTGACCTAGATGATGTAATACAAACATTAGTGACTTAGGACAAATTTTTTGAAAGTTTAGTAACATTTTGTATATTAACCTGTGAGTTTATTATATCTTGAGTTTTAGTATATGTCCAAAGTAAATGTAGTTTGTGATTGATTTTATTGTTTGGTAATGGTTAGTTGTTTAGTATATGTCTAAAGTAAATGTAGTCTGTATATGAAGGAGTTTACTTGAGTATATGGGTAGTTGACTATATTAGTGGTTCATTAGAGCACATGTGGTTTTGATTTGTTTGATTTTGTTTGAGTGGTTCATTAGAGCACATGTGGTTTTGTATCATTTCTGTTCTTTTTGTTATGTAGATTTTTTATTTGTTTTGAGTTTGTATATGAGTTAGCCTGATTCTATATGTTTTATGCTTTTGTTTTAGGTGCTTCATTATGCGGCGAATCTGAAGTTGATGTCATAAGTCCGGTTCTCCGTCCTCCACCCTCCTCGGTGGACAACTCGGTCTAGTATACTAAACCGACGGTTTTGAATCCTTCCCTGCTTTCTTGGTTAATCCGGCTCCTATGCATGTTCCCGTGTCGACGGCCGCATAATGTACCCAAGGATAATGCGAAGAAGAAGGTGTCCGAGGTTGCGAAGGAGAAGGTGTCCGAGGTTGCGAAGGAGCGGGATAAAGAGAATGTGGCTAAGGATGTGGCAAAGGTGAATGTTAGCCTTAATAGTTTTTATTAGAAGTGATGGTCATTCACATTTAGGAACTTTGTAACGTGTGTTAGATATCGTGATAGAATAGTCAACGGGCTCGTGGATTAGGCTAAGCTAAATGGTTAGACGTTTAGTTAAGCTAGCCTTTATCACTTGTTATCCAATCCAAGTCCACGAGGCTCAAACCCAAGCCCATTAGGGCGCTTAGTATTTAGTATAAATACCCCTCAAAGTCTCATTTGAGGGTGTGCTTGAGAATGTGTGTGTGGTGTGTTTTCTTTGGAATATTCAACTTATTGTTTTCATCTTTATCTTCTCACATACACGGTTTCATATATTCAAGTCACCATCATCTTAATCTTTCCTTATTTATTTACGCATAGTTTGTGTTTGTGTTGTTCGTGTTCTACGCAGAACGTGTTGGGTTTGTGATAAGGTTGATATATTTAAGGTCCTACAATTGGTATCAATCGCCTAACAATGGTTTAGGAGTGTTTGGTTGAAGTTTTTGTTTGTGTACGTGTTACGCGTAAGCTCTCGTTATTCAAAGTTGTCACGCTTAAAGCTTTACTTTTTGCACTAAAATCTTCAAGATTCTTATGGTTTGAGGTTCCTATAGTGTTAAAGAGTCTAGTTTTGGAAAAAAGTTCGAAGCTTTACGTGTTTTGGTTCAGTTTTAAACTCGTTGTTGGTTCGTAGTTCATTTCTACGCATAAGCATAAAAGGCATTTTGGGTGTTTTTGGTCAAAACTTTCTTGGTATTTGAGTGTTTTGGAAGTTGTTTGTGCATCACAAATTGTTTGATTCACTGGAAAATTTTTACGCTTAAGTCAAAACCCTATTCTTACGCGTAAGAAAATTCAAAACCCTAGTTTTCTACGCATAACTTTTTGGTGAAGAATCTTCGTGCAACAACGGTTACGGTGCTTCCTCACTTGGATAAGTGTGTGGAACACTTCGACTTTCGGATATCTTTTACCGTGACAAGGTAAAGGATTTTTGGTTTTAAACCAACTCTTACGCATAAGCGTAAAGCTTACGAGTAAACACTTCCACGATAAGTTAACTCTTACGCGTGGGTACTTTACTTCTACGCTTAAAGTTTACGATAAGACTTACGCTTAACCTTAGGTTTACGATAAGAATCCCACGCCTAAGCTCTTTACGCATAAGGACTCCTACGCATAAGCAATCCCACGATAAGCATTCATTTCTACACATAAGAACCGGTTTACTTAGTAAGATTTTGAGCAAAACTTCAAACGGCTATAACTTTTGAACCAGAACTCCGTTTTCAATGATCTACCCATCAAAACGACCGTGAGAACGAGGAGAATAGACCACCGAATGAACTTTCATTCGGGTCAACCTTCAAGTCCTAAAACGCTCCAACAAAAGTTATTGAGGTTTTAAGTTTTAGACCAAATTTTCACTACACCAACCGAGCTTAATCTTCATCCAACACAACTCCTTTATCGTTGAATCGATCCTACATCAAATTTATCATATCATACCTTCATCAATGGCAACTCAACAAGACATTCATGCACCGGTCGAAAACCGTCCTCCCATGTTGGAAAAAGGTGGTTATTTTCAATGGACAAGTCGTATGTTTGCTACATAAAGACCAAACCTAATGGAAAATTGATGATTCAATCCATTCGAATGGACCTTTCATACCTCGACAAGTCCAAGACCACGAAATGCTGATGCAACACCTCCCGTCCCACCATGTTTTCGTCTTCAAAAGAATCGGAATACTCAAGAGGATCGAAGCAAGTCAAGCGTATGACATGGCAATTCATATTGTCCAACTGGTTTACCAAGAGACATCTTTGTTCAGAGACAGCCAGAAACCGCTTTCGATATGTGGAACGTGTTAGAAGACTTTGTCATGGAACCGAAATTGGTCAACAAGATACGGAGAACAAGTCGCTAACCGCTGGGAAAAGTTTACATCTACTCCGTGAGAATCTATCAATCCTACTACGGAAGGTTCGCACTTTAATGAATGAGTCGATCGTAAACAAGTTGACACCCAAAACTATCGTGAGCAACATCAAGTTCTTGAACAATCTACCGAAGAATGGGGACGATATGTCACTATTGTCAACCAAACAAAAGACTTACATCAAGTGAACTTTGATCAACTCAACGATTTTACAAACAAACCAAAATGAAGTGAATGAAGTCGTGCAAGAAAGATTAGCAAAGAATCATGATCCATTGGCACTCATTGCAAAGACTCAAACCCAATGAATACACAACAAGCTTCAACATCTTCCACTAACAACAACTTGCAAAGAATACATCGATACGCTTACACAACGCGCTCGGGGTCAAAGGAACTTCCTTTTCATCGAGCAAGTTTTTAACACCCTAGGCAAGATGAACCTAATCGCTGTAGTGTAGTATTAGGTAAGCCACCAGTATTGATATCGCTTCTCTAGGGAATAGTGTCGTTAGGTCAAGTATATGTCGATTTAAGTCTAAAGATGAGGATGATTATTTTTGTATTTTTATATTTTATGAATCTCGGTTTTGAGGGAGGGTGGAATTAGTTGCTAGTCAACTATCCCAAAAGGTACTAATTAAATTAGGGGTCTACCAAGAACGTGAAGCGATCTACTTATGATGTATTACTCCTTGCTAGCTATCCAATTCTACCTATCGAATTGTCACGCCCTATTGATGGTTGAATTATCACGCCCTTATTCTTAACGCGTTGTGTGTCTAAAGTCGTAGGGTATGCGTTTATCCCTAACTCTTTGAACTTACCAAAGGGTCTCGCCTACAAAACCCACTAGGGATAATAAACTCTTAGTCTAAGGCACTCTTTGGATGGTTTAGCTTACAACTACTCAAGGAGTCATATTCTAAGGTTCACAAAGATTTAATCAAGCATTATACACAACGAATGACCTATCGCATTACTAGATCATTAATCAACTAAGATAAGAGACAACCAATCAAACAAGAGATGAGGATGCAAGAATTATAAACTAAACCAATTAGACTCATTGAAATTGTCACACCCTAATGATGAAGATAGACACAAGCATCACTAAGAAATCAATAAGATCTAATTAATTATATACAAGTTTCATACAATCATAAGCAAACACTAGGTGAATTAGCCAAGCATAATTAATGAAGAGCAAGCAACAATTATGATAATTGAAGACATACCATAGGATTGGATTAACAAACAAATCATTACACGATGTTTATGGAGTGTTTGAAACCCTTTAAGTTGTCGGAAAACACCTACCTAAACCCCGAATCGGACTTAGGGTTTCGGGCTTACAAAAGTGAAGTTATAATGTTATATTTATAGGCGATTTTATGTCGGTAAGAGTGATGGCGTCACACCTATAGAGTGACGGCCACGACCATTTTTCAAAGAATTGTATATTTTCTCGTTCCGATCGCTGGGCTTTTGAATCACCTAAACCGAGTTCAGATGCAAAAGTTATGGCCAAAACAATATCAACTACTTGGCACAAGATGTTGTGATAGTCTTGATCACCTTGTGACGGCATCATTAGGGTTTCGCCTGGCCACGTTAGTCTTGTGACGGCGTCACCTTATGCTTGTGACGCCGTCTCTTCACCTTCGCATCGCCCTGATTGAAACTAGGCCGTCTCGAGTTGCGACGGCCTACTTTTTAAAGCCCGACGCCGCCCTCCAAAACTAGCAATTTCTCTTCGTGTCGTCACAAATTCCTCCGACGGCGTCATAGACAGCAAAGGACGCCGCCCCTTGTAATTTAGCAACAGAGTGTCTTGATTCTTGACTTTGGCCATTTTCTTCAGATATCCGCGCTTTTCGTCCAAATAAGTGCCATTACAGCAGCTTTGCCTTCAAGAGACATAAAAGTGAAAAGGAACGATATTAAGCAATAACGGATACAAAAGTGATCAAATAAGGGCTTAAACGACCCTCAAAAGGTACATTTTAAAACCTTATCAAATATCCCTACACTTGATATTTGCTTGTCCTCAAGCAAATGTGCTTTTAGGCAATTAATTTATAAGTTAGGGGTCATGAAGCATTGGTTTAAAACAGTCCACAACACATATAAGCCCCAAGAAAGTCATAACAAGCACGGAATTACATACTAGCACCTCACATGGGGTGTTTGGATACTCACATCTCTCGTGTATATGAAATATAACAAATTGGAAATGGAAGATAAACACTCATTAACCGGTACTAGTACATAGATTACCATAGGCTTGAGAATAGATCAAACCTCCATCGCTTTGGCGTAGCACCTAGGAAAGACTATCAAAGAGGTCTTTAAAGGGTTGTAACGTTAGGCTTACTGTAGGAAACAAGGGTTTGGTGGGATAGGCTATTTAGTGGTGGCAAGTCAAAATCTCTTATGTTGCAAGTATACGAAGAATGGCGTTGCTATGTTTAGACTCGACACTCTAAACTCTAGCAAACCGAAACAAACAAACATAAATTTAAAGGATAGATGTAGGATGGTAGCCCGTATACATTTTTTTTTTTTTTTTTTTTTTTTTTTTTTTTTTCATACACTTTACTCTACCATCCTCTACGGTAACATCAAAATGATAGGATTTATAGTCACATCCCTACACTTGAGTTTTTATTACTCTAACACTAATTTGACCCGAATTGAAAAGATCAAACACTTGGGGTACATTATTACGCAAACAAAGGAATTTGAATTTAACGCTCCTTCCGTCATTTCATAAACTTTAACTTTTCTCATGAATCCTAATCGTCCCAAAATCAGATACAAAGGATATGACTCGACTTAGCAACTCATGCAAGCAACCGATAATTGAACTAAGGGTTTGGGTGATAACAATAATGCACTAAAAGTGAGTGCATAAAGGGTAGGCTAAGGCGATTTGGGTGTATATTCGGGGTGGGGTGTAAACAATGTTTTCATTGATATTTCGAAAACCGAAACATCACGAGAACCGCGAAAAGGATAGGCTCGAGGGTTAACTAGGGTATCGTGTACTAAAGATGAGTACAACGCAGCGTGGGGAATTACTCAACCGATGTGGAAGAAGTAATTATATTACGGGTATCAAACAAGGGTTATCCTAATGCCTCTTATCATTTAGTTATTCCTAACTACACAAGTGTAGTCTCACTAGCGATCTCGGAATGCATCACAAAACAAGTTCTAGAATCTAATATACTACTGGTTCACACTCTAAGCATTGAAGATGAATGCTTCAATTCCTACTAATCTAAGGGCGATCCTCACATTTTTGTGGAATTTAAGTGGTAAAGGGTTTTGCTAGTCATATAACTTTCTATCCGTGAGACGCTTTTGTTAAGACTAATGGCCCACTTCTATATGTCATGAAAATTTTTAAATTTGGTGCCAAAATTACCCTAACCGACATTTTCTCATGGTTTATTACACAAATACAATTGGACAAAGAAAATATTCAAGGATAAGCATAGATTCAAAGTTCCTGCTTTATTTTCCTCCCTACACTTAAACCGAACATTGTCCCCAATGTTCCCGAAGTATCAAAGTTATGATAAAAGAAGGTAATCAAAACGAAGAAACTAATACTCCCTGCTTAGCTCGGTAGGATCCGTGTGTGAAGTATTACAAATCATTTCCAAGAAAAATGTGCATGAAAAGCTCCTTCCAATCTTTTGTATCTTCTTCTTGAAAATTAAACCCGCACACTTGAAGAAAACAAACGAAACCTTCGCGTAAAATCAAGTAATAATATATATAAGACTTGATTTAAACTAGGATATAATGCTTGTGGAATGGATGTTTACGAATTTCTAAGAAAATTAAGACCGAAAAATCCAAAAATTTATAAGTAGTTCGTAAATGAGAAAAGTTATCGATGTTTTACTCCTTCCCGACGCCGTCAGTTGCAATCTCGACGCCAAAGTTATCCCGACAAAACTGCTCGCGATTTTCAAAAAAATTCGAAAATTTACATATTTAGAATCTGGAAAATTTCGCAAAAACATCCATTATGACTCGATACAAGCATTTGACTCTAACAAACAAACATATATATCTTTTATTTAATTGTTATTCTCATGTTTACGCTTCTTTTGAAAACGTGTAATCCTCCCTACACTTATCCCTTATGTAAAATACATTTATATGCAATTAAGACGAGGTTAAAACAAAATAAAGCATTTTACAAATTTAAACATGAGGATAAACAATTAATACAAGATATATGACACTAACAAGCAAACAATTAAGCATGGGTTGCCTCCCACTAAGCGCTTTTCTTTATTTAAGAGTCTTATGGCTAGACTCGTAGTCGATCCCACGCTTTTCCTAATCTTAGAGGCCCATTCGATCTCCTTAACTCTTCTCTCATCACGAATATATTCAGCCCTAGTTCAAGACAAGCAAAGTAATAAACTTTGTTCTTCTAGTCTACTTCGAATGCCGGAATGTTATCTACATCTAAATTATCCATGCCCTCAAAATTCTTATTTTTATGGGGCATTATATATTTAACATTCTCGAATTCATTTGAGAACTCGGTTATCCCTTTCTCTTTATCATAAACCATCTTAGACTCCTCTATAAATGGTTTCCCAAGTATCACGCCTCCTAAAACCCATCAATGATGCCCTTAACATTTTCCAAAATCATGAAATCACACCTATATGTGAAGTTACCTATGAACACATGCGCCCTTAACCTCCCCACATAGTTACTTGCTTTCCTAGGGCGAAAGGGGTCCCTCATAGGCTCTAGCTTTTGCTCATGATCCAATTGTAATAGAGACTAGACATTATATTCATGGGTGCCTTACAACAATGTAGGTGTGATCCCTATATAAGTATCCAATCATACACTGTATTTTGATGTTTTTAGGGTTTCCTCTTATGCGAGGCTCGAAGGTGATCTTGGAAAATTAACCACGTTATGGTGATAAGCGGTTTCCTTCCCTTTAGGTATGAATCAAAGTACTCCTAAGTTCTTCCTCCTCCTTACTACCCTCCATAATTTCTAACACCTTATAATCTCCTTCCTCTAGATCATCATCTGAATCACTTGTGGTCGAATCATTATCTAAAGGGTGATCGATTCCTAAGGGCTTCCTCGAGTGTATTCTCAATTATCATATTTAATTTCCTAAGCTCTCCAATTTCACCCATGATACGGGCTCGGGTTGGTTAGCAGAGGTCGGGTCAAGCAGTGGGTATTTGTTTGGTGGTGGAGCGTTGTTTGGTGGTTGGTTATCACCTTCCATGATGAAAAGTGATGGGTGTTACGAACAAAGGTCACGAAGAAGGGGATAGACTACGAGGAAGCTCAAATGAGAAAAATTTACTTGATAGGAATCAAGCAAAGAACCTAAACGAGGTGGACTACTAACTAGCTATTCTATTCTCGCAACGCGCCAAAACTTGATACGCTTACACGCTGCTCGGGTAAAAGGAACTTCCTTTTCGTCGAAAGAAAGTTTTTCAACACCCTAGCAAATGAACCTAATCGTTGTAGTGTAGTATTAGGTGCCACGGTATTGATATCGCTCTCAGGTAATAGTGTCGTTAGGTCAAGTATATGTCGATTTAAGTCTAAAGATGAGGATGATTATTTTGTATTTTTATATTTTATGAATTTGAGGGAGGGTGGAATTAGTTGCTAGTCAACTATCCCAAAAGGTACTAATTAAATTAGGGTCAACCAAGAACGTGAAGCGATCTACTTATGATGTATTACTCCTTGCTAGCTATCCACTTCTACCCATCGAATTGTCACGCCCTATTGATGGTTGAAATGTCACGTCCTTATTCTTAACGCTGCAGGTGTCTAAAGTCGTAGGGTATGCGTTATCCCTAACTCTTTGAACTTACCAAAGGGTCTCGCCTACAAACCCACTAGGATAATAAACTCTACTCTAAGGCACTCTTGGATGGTTTAGCTTACAACTACTCAAGGAATCATATTCTAAGGTTCACAAAGATTTAATCAAGCATTATACACAACGAATGACCTATCGCATTACTAGATCATTAATCAACTAAGATAAGAGACAACCAATCAAACAAGAGACAGAGGGATGCAAGAATTATAAACTAAACCAATTAGACTCATTGAAATTGTCACACCCTAATGATGAAGATAGACACAAGCATCACTAAGAAATCAATAAGATCTAATTAATTATATACAAGTTTCATACAATCATAAGCAAACACTAGGTGAATTAGCCAAGCATAATTAATGAAGAGCAAGCAACAATTATGATAATTGAAGACATACCATAGGATCGATTAACAAACAAATCATTACACGATGTTTATGGAGTGTTTGAAACCCTTTAAGTTGCCGAAAAACACCTACCTAAACCCCGAATCGGACTTAGGGTTTTGGGCTTACAAAAGTGAAGTTATAATGTTATATTTATAGGCGATTTTATGTCGGTAAAGAGTGATGGCGCCACACCTATAGAGTGACGGCCACGACCATTTTTTCAAAGAATTGTATATTTTCTCGCTCCGATCGCGCTGGCTTTTGAATCACCTAAACCGAGTTCAGATGCAAAAGTTATGGCCAAAACAATATCAACTACTTGGCAAGATGTCGTGATAGTCTTGATCACCTTGTGACGGCCATTAGGGTTTCGCCTGGCCACGTTAGTCTTGTGACGGCGCCACCTTATGCTTGTGACGCGTCTCTTCAGCCTCAGACGTCAGGATTGAATCTAGGCCGTCCGAGTTGCGACGGCCTACTCTTTAAAGCCCGACGCCCCCTCCAAAAACTAGCAATTTCTCTTACGTCGTCACAAATTCCTCCGACGGCGTCATAGACAGCAGTTGACGCCGTCCCTTGTAATTTAGCAACTTGAGTGTCTTGATTCTCGACTTTGGCCATTTTCTTCATATATCCGCCCTTTTCGTCCAAATAAGTACCATTACAAAGCTTTGCCTTCAAGAGACCTAAAAGTGAAAAGGAACGATATTAAGCAATAACGGATACAAAAGTGATCAAATAAGGGCTTAAACGACCCTCAAAAGGTACATTTTAAAACCTTATCAACATCCTCAACAACAAAACTATCCACCGAACAACAACATTACCAGAACAAGGAATCATCGATCTTGAAATGGAACCGTAAGAAGCTTTGTCACAAGCATTTGCATTCTTGGGTAAAGATTCGGAGGTCGCTATTCCACACCAACTAACAACAACCAAAGGATTTCATCAAACACTCGCAATGTAAAAATTGCACACCGGTGTGAATATAGGTCATCAAGGACAAATGGTTGGAGTTATTGGGAATCAAGCAGGATATGCTACCGATTTCGCATGGGTAATCAAAGGTTCCAATCGTGGTAATCGATGGGTCGTAATGTTGGGAATAGAGCAAATGGGTAATCGAATGGGAATGTTGCGCCCAATCGCTGGGAATTATGGAAATGTGAATCGTGGTAATCAAGTTAAGTGTTATAATCACAATGATTGGGTCACATGGCACGAATTGTCCTACTGTTTAAAAAGAAGGATCTTGCGATCTTCGTAAAGCTATCATGTTGGTACAAAAGGAACAATCTAGACTTCAATTGAGTGCCGAGGAACATGACTTCATGGCTATTATGGATGATTTGAAGACCTCGAGGAACTCAATGCAACCGCATCTTCATGGCAAATCTTCAGAGACTAAGCACGACATCGATTCTCGACGCACCTCCCGCCTATGACGCCAACGCAATGATTCGAGGTACCAATCACCGATCCATGCTATAACAATGTCATATTTGATGTGTTTACTCATGACGACCAAGATTCTCGCGACATCAAGACCTACTTATGATACATACCGGACAATCCGAGTTGTAGCAATACTAACTCGAGACCTGGATGTGGATCATAGTGAGACCGTGGCACAAAATATCGAGACCGATGAGGAAACACGTGCTTATTTTGAATCATTAATCAATAATCGTGGCATTGAAATTGAGAAAGTTAGAACGGTCAATCGCAGTTAAGGCCGCGAATGCTAAATTGACCGCCGAGCTTGAGAGTTACAAGGAGAACGCAAAGCCTTTGAATTTCAAAAACAAAGAATCGTAATTAGAAATTGGTTATCGAAATTTGGTTTCTAAAGAACAAATATTGCAAATCAAGTATAACACACTTGATGTGAATTTGAACCCGAAAATTAAATCTTTAAACAAGGAAATTTCGATTTAAATAACCAACTTTCTAAACAAAAGAAATGTTTTCTAATCTTGAAAAGAGAAGAAGTAGTTGATTATCGATTTTCAAAACGAGAAGATTCTCTTCTTGATGAAATTCTTGATAAAATGAGAAAATCCAAACTTTGGAAAATTTGCTTCTTAAACGGGTCATTCTCGCTCAAACAATCAAGATGCTTTCTAATCAAGTAAATCCGCTTTCATACTAATAATAGAATGGCACTTGGTAACTAATTCTTCTTCGCTCCTCAAGAAAGCTCGAAACCTCATAATGTGTTAAACAATGGCAATGCTTTACATGAACCCATTATTGTTCGTGATTCTCTTGAAACGTTAGACCTATCTGAGGAGAGTAGATCAAAAATGAAACAAAAGAATTCGGAAATCAAACCAATTGATTATAACAAATAGAACAAAATTAACGGAATTACTTTTGTTAATTAAAAAGAAAAGTCAAAGTTTTCCCGCTGGTTCAAGAATACCCAAACCCTTAATCTAGGATTTGAATAGAAAATAACCCAAGTGTTTAATCCGTTAACACTATCAGTCACCGAGTGCATAGTCTCTCGTGAGCCATCTTCGAGATACTCAAGATGAGGCGAAGAAGAAGCCTCTCCGCCAAAAAGGCGGAACTTAATGGGTGAAGACTAAGTCAAGAAGAAGATGGTGGATTCAAAGAGTGATGACAATAACTCACCGAATCCCTAAGACTCTCTCCAACTCATAGCATTGAAGACAAATCAAGGAAGAGATCAAGGCTTTGAAGATCAAGAATGAGCGGACTAGGCGGAAAAGTTTGCCCAAATAAAACTAAGTCCCCAAGTGCTTTACCCGTATAAAACTAAGTCCCTATCTACTAAAGCCATATCTTCCCATTTATAGTAAGCTATGATACTAAAGGATTCTCTCATATGGAAAGAAGTCACTACCGACTACTAATAGCAAAGTAAATGAATCGAATATATCTATATTCGTGATTACCGTGATCAATGTGTTTGTCTTCTAGGTTAAAGTAAAATCATACTTGTATAAATAGATAGAGAATGAGTGAAAAGTTTAAGCTTGTGAATTGTAAAACACACACACACAAGCCAACTTTTCACTCTTCCAAATACAACTTTATCCTTGAGCTAGCTTAGTGGGTTCTAAGAGTTATGCTCGACTTAGCCCGAGCTAGAGGAGTCACCCAAACTTTGTTTATTTCAATCCCAAGTACTATTCAAGTACTTGGGTAACGATTCTTTGATTTATTTCTAATAAGAATATGATGTTGAAAATTACTTAGTGTGTTTTACTTACGTTAATTTCACCATTATTCACTATTAAATTGTTTTAAGTACTTAATTGTTTTTAAACTATAGTGAATAGGAAACAACAAGTGGTATCGAGACAGTCGATTATAAAACCTTTAAGCCGCTTCTAAAAGTTTTAAATCGTGATTTCTATGGTCGAAATTGATGCACCCCAACTAGTCGATAAAAGGGTGGAGCTTATTCACCTGCTGCCCCTAGACTTGAAGTTGGCAAATTCAACAAATGGAAAAGCGATGCTTTGCTATTTGATCGATGGAACCTTATTATATCAAGTGTATTAATGAGGTCCATTTGTCCCAAAGATCGCCAAGGTTTGCCCAAACCTCAAGCTCGGGACTCAGGATGAAAGGAGAGGTCAACCAGACCAAAGACTCGAAAGTATCATCATATCATGTCTTCCTCGATGATATAATGGAGTCGCTTATAAGTCGTAACACGGCTAAACAAACCTGATGACTCGGTCCATAGCCATGAAGGTCCATCCGATACCAAGGAAAACAGGATAATGGACCGAAACTCGAGTATAATACCTTCGTGGCTAGGGATTCTCAAACTCTCTCAAACTTACACCCGTTACAAAACTCTTTAAATGAACTGCTAATGATAGTGTTGTTATCCAAACATGAGATAAATGGTTTTGTTAATTGTCTCCCGAGAAATGGTTGAACTTCTCGTGGACTTAGAAATGCAATCACATCCAAACTCTTGAACTTCCCGAATTTATGGGAAATTTGTCTATGAGGAAAACCTTATCAATGACGATACCCCGACTTAAAGAAGTCTCAGAAGTCAAGAAGTCCCCACCATCACCTCACCTATATCAACCGCCTTCTTTTCTAACAATGTGGTTCAAGATTTTCAAGAAAATTCGATGATGAGCCCGATGAGATCATGAGAGTACCTAAATGACCGAACGTTGAATTTCGTGAAAGGGCACCTTGCAAACTCTCAAGGTTTATTAAAAGAAACAAAGGTTTTCAATCTGCTAAAGCAAATGAGGACATCAATGCTTTATGTCACAAAAGAGGCCATTTTGCAAAGGACTGCTTATCAAAAACAATTTCAACCTCTTACTGCACCATCGTCAAATCAATCTCGTGCTTTAGCAAATTTCAACCTAAAATATATCGCCTCATCAAAACTTTCGTAATAAATCACCGTAACAAAACAATAGATTTTGAAACCAAGTATAGGAAGATCAAAGCTAAGCTTGCATTACTGAGGCCACCCTCGTAACCAAAAGTGTTCAACTGCGGTGGTAAAACAAAGGTCTTGTTGTCGAAACCTTCGATCGATGAAGAGCCGCCTCATCGATGATGAAATGGTGCATGTCAACAGACCGATGGCCCTCTCAGAGGAAGACAAGCTAGTTGTTGGAAAGAATCATGCCGTAAATGGAGAATGGGTCAACATCACAATGAAGAAGGTAAATATTCTACTTTCTATGGATGATGATTCGATTGGCATCCTATATGAACTATATCAATGTTGATCTTAAGTTTGCAGAGAGCAAAGACTAAATCTTTTTTAAGTACAACAAGTTAAGTTTTGAATTGAATAAGTGTAGGGATGAGTTACTTGTGTTAAAACAAACAAGCTTGAGGTTATCACCTTACAAATTCAAAACACCGAATTAGTTAAAAGAAATCGTGCTCTTCAAGATGAACTTAAGAAAGAAAAAGAAATCATTGATAGTTGGACTAACAAGAATCCAAGAGTCTTTGATGTCGCTGGTGCTCCCAAGAGCAAAAAGAGAGTCATAGTGAACATCATCTTTCCGACTCACAACAAAGACCGTAGTCCTAAACAATTTGTATCCGTGGCATGCTTACCAATATGTTGTCTCGATCCCAAGCCCAAGTGATTGGATTGAAAGACTTAATCCGAGAGTAAGCTTCCTAACTTTGACTCGAAGAATTCTAGAGCCTCGAAAGTCAAACCTAAAGAGCATGCTTGATTCCCTGATGTGCCCAAGTAGCATCGAACACATCTCTAAGTCTCAAGATGAATCTCAAGCACCACTTCCACCTTGGAACCTCTTCGTGGTGCTAATCCTAGCTATGAGCTTACACCATTACATTACAATCCACACTCTCCTAAAGAAAGGTCTGACTTGGTAGAACCATTTTGAAAAGACCATCAAAACCAACTCAACAAGAATCCACCCCACCGAAAATTCCACATCCTCTCGTCTCCCCATCAAGCCGATCGATTCAAGAATCGATCGAACTTGTGAGGAAGCTAACCGACAAAATGGAATCTATTGAAAAGGTCCCCGAACCAATCAAGGAGACAAAGTCGCTTCCTCTAGCTCCTCAAAGTCAAAAGCCACCACAAAAACAAGGTAAGTGTGATCAGTGCCACTATACCACCATACCAATCGACAATTGTTATAGAATCCTTTTGCATGATTCGTAAAAGGATGATCACAGGATCGCCGACCACTTGCAATATGTGAGCTCTCTCACCAAGAAAACTACACCAAAGTTGGTCATCGTGATGCTTCTTCATCCAAAACTCAAAAGTTGAGAGCAAAGCCTTTTCCTCCTTGCCCACACCGTGGCTTTAATGATCATCACCGATGATTGTCTTATGAACATATGTTGTGATATTTGCGGTAACACGTACTCATAAGATATCTCAAGATGACAATGTCATCCATGCAAGGAGAAGTTCAAACAACCAAAATCCACCGAGTCATTCTCGGCCTCTAAATGCAAAACTTGTGGTAGCTCATTGCACTCCACCATCGACCATGAATTGATTGCTCAATTCAAAGAGACCATGAGACCCAAGCCCACTAGTAAGTGGGTCACGAAGAGAAACTAATTCGGCTTTACTACTTGTGCAGTAGGCATGCCGTGAGCCTATCCGCATCTAGACAAAGGATGCTCAAGAAGCATGACCGTGTGAAGGAATATCTGCACAAGTATGTAAAGGAACCAGGCCCAAGGTAGTATTTGGTGATAACTCATCATGTCCCACGAAGGTTATGGTTCAAGAACCGCAATGGAATAGTTTTCTAGGATTGCTTATGTCAATGGTCTCAAATACAATCTCATCGAGTCACCACTATGTGATGCTAAGTACATTGTACAATTCAATGACAAACAAGGTACCATTTTCAATGCCAACAAGGAAGTTGTGTTGATTGCTCCTAGGAGACGATGTTTATGTCTTAGACATGTCAACTCTCTAAAGATGGAACTTGTCTCTTGCCAAAGCCACTAAAACTATCAATCGGGTCAGGCACAAGAGACTCTCACACTTAAACTTCAAAAACATCAACAACTTGGCAAAACAAAACAAGGTCCTGGCTTACCATCACCGGTTTTGCAAAAGATAAACCATGCTCACTTGTGAAAAGGAAAACATAAAGAGCATCTTTCAAAACCAAGCAAAACTTCTATCAAAGTTGCTTTTACCTCTTGCATATGGATCTCTTTCGACCAACATCCTAGATCAATCCAAAGATGAGAAGTATACACTTGTCATTGTTGATGAGTATTCAAGATACACTTGGGTATACTTTCTTCCAAAAGAGTCAGCAAACGATACTATAATTTCATTTATCGTGAACATTGAAAACCGTAATGACATTACAAAGAAACAAATCGAATCCGATAATGGTAATGAATTTAGAAATGCCGAGCTTGAGATGTTCTCTCGATGAGAAGGAATCTCCAAAATTTCTCATCTCCTTATACCCCCGAACAAAATGGGGTAGCCGAAAGGAAAAACAGAACTCTCATTGAGGTCGCAAGAACCATGTTAAATGGCTCACCCTTTCAAAGCATTTCGGATCAAGGCAAGTTAAAATAGCCTCGTTACACTCAAAACAGTCAATCATTGTCAAAAGACATAATAAAACCCCATATGAGATATTCAAAGGTAGACTTCAGACATCACCACTTCCATGTGTTTGGGTGTCCTGTGTTTATTCATAACCACAAGGATCATCTAGGCAAGTTCGATGCTAAAGTCGATGATGGATACTTTCTAGGTTACTCACGATCTCCAAAGCCTCCGTGGTATTTAACACAAGGAGACAACAAGTTGAGGACACCTATCATGTCACCTTGATGAAAGTATAGAAAGCATCAGTTCACCAACACTTCAAAGGAAGAAATAGTAATTGATAACTCATCAAGATATTGTCCCGATGAGTACACATCAACCAATTCCTCATACCAAGTCGATGTCGACATCTCATATTATGTCTTGCCTCACAACCCGCACAACCAACTATCGTTGAATTCATTGATAATCGTCGGCCTCACTGATAGGTAACACCGATCCAAATGATCGTGATCCTATAACTCAAGAACCTCTACCGTAACAAGTCACCTCAACAGATGATCTAAATGATCCCGTGGCTCTTGCACCGAACTCCCAAGTGACATCTTCAAGCTCGCATCCCGCATCACAAAGTAAGTGGACAAGATCTCGTGACATTGAGCTTGTAAACATCATTGGTGAACCCACCGAGGGCATGCTCACTAGAAGCATGGTCGCTAACTTAATCGCAGCTTCACCAATGAATGTCTATATGTCGATTACCTATCGAGATAGAACCCAAAAGTGTCACCGAGGCTCTAAAATATCCAAGCCGGGTTCGAAGCTATGCAAGAAGAATTGCAATAGCTTGATAAAACAAGGTCATGACCTTGATCAAATGTCCTCGTGGATGTAGTAGTCATAGGAATGAAGTGGGCTTTCGTAAACAAAACCGATGAAAACGGCACTGCTATTAAAAATAAAGCCGACTTGTAGCCAAAGGTTATAGTCAACAAGAAGGCATTGACTATGATGAAACATTTGCTCTCTTGCAATAATGGAAGCCATCAGATCTTTCTTGCATATGCAACATACATGAACTTCGTGGTCTACCAAATGGATGTTAAAAGTGCATTCTTAAATGGTGATCTCAAGGAAGATGTATATGTTCAAGAACCTCCAGGCTTTGAGAGTAAGTGAATTCGACTATGTCTCGCAAGCTTGACAAAGCCCTTTATGGACCAAACAAGCTCCTGTGGCATGGTATGAAACTCTCTCACCTTCCCGATACAAAACAAGTTTGTCGAGGAAAGATAGACAACACTGCTTGTCTATAGAACTCAATCAGATGTGATTCTAGTCCAAGTGTATGTTGATGACATCATCTTTGGCTCAACAAACTACAACTTTGCAAACAGCTTGAAAAACCGATGACAAAGAAGTTTGAAATGAGCATGATGGGGAACTCACATACTTTCTTGACTACAAATCGTGCAAATTGATAAAGGAATATCCATCACCAAGAGAAATACACCGTAAATCTCTTGAAGAAATATGAGATATCTCGACCGCGCCTCATGAAGACCCAATGGTCCCACCTAGAAACCTTGGACCCGATCTCACCGCAAATCACCAATCAAACTCATTTCGTAGGGATTGTAGGCTCACCGATGTATCTAATCGCCTGCACTGCACATCCAATTCTCGCCTCTAATAGCAAGATATCGCCCAACCTAAAGAATCCCATCTCACCGCAGCCAAAAGAATACTCAGTACCAAGGGAACCCCAAACCTTGACTCTATTATCCAAAATGCTCGTGGTTTGATCTCGCGGTTACTCGATTCGATTATGTCGGCGCAACATGGATAGAAAAGTACCTCGTGGTCCCACAATTTCGAGGAAAACTAGTTTGTTGGAGTGCTAAAAGCAACAATCGCTGGCTATGTCCTCATCTCGTCGAATATGTAGTCAGCAGCAGATGTTGTGCTAATGTATTATGGATGAAAAGTCAACTCAGTGACTATGACATCCATTACAAAATGGTGCCCATCTTCCGTGATAACACCAATGCTATTGCAATCTCCAATAACCCCGCCTCCACCAAAGAACCAAACACATTGATATCGATATCACTTCATCGTGGATCACATAATGAAGGGAGACATTGAACTTCATTTCATCCCTACCAATATCAACCGGCCGATATCTTCACAAAACCCTTGATGAACCTACCTTCGTGAGACCGAAATCGAATTGGGAATGCTTGACTTTGAAAGTCGTATCCGAAAACCAATCTCGTGAAGTTCTCTCAAATGGTTCATTCTCCCCGAACATCCAAAACAAATCTCTCAAATGAATGAGTAAGACTCACTGTGGTCCCCGATGAAGCATTGAATGAGTAACTAAATTCTCCAAGTATTAGTTACTTAAATGTCCTAGGTTGGTAATCTCACCAATTTAATATAGGAATATATGTCTTATCGCTGTGGGTCTCATCACTTGGCATTAAATGCCTTCACACATAAAATATCCAATGGATATTTTAACGCCGCAAAAGTGCACTCTTACGTGCATTGCAACTGCTCCTTGAAATACGGATTTTATCGCGGGTAGTGGTGGGTGGCATTAAATGTGGAATTTCAAACGTTTTCAAAAATCGCCTTTACATATCCACGCTTATGCAAAACCACCCCTCTCACCACTCTATAAATACCTCCTCTCAACTAAGAAAACACACACAAATTATTTTCTCGCAACAAAACTCTCACAAAATCCTTTCTCAAATCCAAAAATTTGTGTGTTCTTAAAATCTTAAACCTATTTTTGAAAAAACCTTCCTTGTAAACATTTACAAAATTTTTTAATCACAAACTTGAGAGATCTTAAATCCTTGATTGTTCTAGTCAAAATATTTCTTTTCAAAACCCTAAAATCCTTTTATATGGAAATGGCTAGAACACAATCTCTCCGCTTGTTTCTCGATGGTAAGAGATCTTACAAACGTTGAATTTAAAACTAATAATGTCATAGGCAAATTTGAATACCTCAAACCGTCCCACCACAAAGATATTATGAAATTTTTATTTAACCGCCTAATCGAAAACGGTCTTTATTCTGTCCCACAATTGTTTACCAAAATCTCCTCGGGGAGTTTTGGGCAATAGCCAAGGCCTTTGACCCGACACCCCATCGATGAGAACAACCTCGCACCCTCGTGAATATCTCATCGATTCGCCTTCATGGGGCAACAACAATTCACCCTGGACTATAAAACGTTTTGCACTTCAACAGGGCTGGATTACAATAAAGGAGTTTATGTCGCCCATCCTGAACCTTCCACGATGAAGGATGCGTTAAAACAAATCATTTTGAATCCAACTTTTTTGGACAAGACCCCAGTCACCAAAAGCTCTTTTCCCGTGGCTTGGAGGATCCTATTCACTTTCGTGATTCAGGTCCTCGGCGGGAACCACTCATCCACGTAATGTTAACTCTATTCAGCTTGATGATGGCATACCGCTTGATGAATGGGTCACTGTCGACATAGGGGAGATCATTTACAAGTGATCTCGTGATCAAGCTACGAGCAAAACTAGGATGAAATATATTTCGATCCTAGGTTTGTCTCTTGTGCTTTGCAAGTGTTACTGGGTGCAAACTATCCTCTCGAAGAAAATTTTGGTGCTATACCGCATCCCGAGCCAATCAAATTTTCAAAAGACCCATCCCTTGTCACTCCCATCGAATTGACGGCCCACATGATTGTCAGAACAATCGTAGTGGATCAAGGTCTCCAAACCCCGCTCCCAAAGAGGGAAGTCTCAGATCGACTAAGACTAAACCAAAGTCTTAGGGCCCCGAGGCTTCGTGAACACCGCCTAAAAGGCACAAAAGCCCGAGACTAAACAGACACCCACCCACTGTGCAACATCCACCCCGGACAATGAAGGACACCGATACATCACGCCAAGGCCCTTGGTCACATCTACTACTCCCAAGATCCAAAGGGAAACAAACAACTCACCGGTAGGGGCGCCTTCCACTTCGCTCGATGATGACATTAACAAATCCAAGTCTTTGTCTATGGCACACCGATCAATCCCAAAGACTGGGGAAACAAACAACCCACCGATAGGGATACAACAATCATCGACTCGCCAAAGGCATCGGAAATAGGGTCGAGCAATCCCGACCGAAACCGAATAGTCCCGACTAACCCGACGAACCGACTTAGTCGAAACCGACCGAGAAAATTCGGTCGGGACTCGTATTACATTTTAAGGATTGCCGGATCGGGTTGGTCGGGATGAAAACCCACTTGAGCCCGAGTGTCCCGCTTGTCTGATTATCTATTAGGTTTAGGGAAAAAAGCGCCTTACTCTCTTAGTCTCTACTGAAAAGAAAAGCGCCTCTTTCATTCATCATTATACTAAGCAAAAAAACACAACATCACATATGAATCAAGATCAACCAATGGATCAACCTCATCTCAAAACACAACATATGAATCAATCTCATCTTCTATTCCTACATATGAATCATTCTCATCTCAACAAAACAATACAATACAAGTAAGTATTTGTAAATATTTTTATAAGTAATCGATTAGAAGTATTTGATTATTACTTTAGACTAAGTATTTGATTATTACTTTATAGTTTATAGTTTTACACAAGTATTTGATTATTTGATTATTACCGCTTTACAAGTGACCGATTATTACTTGTTATAATGGGTGTTTGATTATTTGATGACAAAACTTATGCCGTGAGTTTTAATTATTGATTTTCGTTAATCTTATGACAAACCGATGACGAAAATCAAGTGTTTGATTATTTAAGTTATGCATACTTGATGACAAAACTTATACGAAGTGTTTGATTATTTGATGACAAAACGATGACATGAACTTTCAAAATTTGATAACCGATGACAAAACTTATGCGTGCATCGATGACAAAATTTGAATATCGATGACAAAACTTATGTTTTGTGTTAATGTGTTTTTCGTGATGAACCGATAGACGTTGATATCGTTGAATGTGGTGACAATAAACGAAACGGAAAACCCCATCCAAACCAAGGAAAACGACGTCCGAGTGTTGGAAATACTTTGATGCAAAGTTTGAACCGATGAAAATGAGGACGCCATTAAGATGGCTCATCGCAAATGGTGTCCCGCGGTTTTCAAAGCCGACTGCTAAACATGGTACGCGTGCCTTGAATACTCATTATGTAAACCGTGATAATAACCCCGATGTTGAGAAACTTAGGAAACAAAAAAAACTAGCATTTAAGAAAAAGATTGGGGAGAATGATGAGGGTGTTAGTAGCCTTGGGACTTTAGAAACTTGGAAGTATGATGAAAAGGTGATTAAACAAATATTGATTGAGTTGATTGTTCTTGCCGAGCTTCCGCTTAAGTTTGTAGAACACCAAGCATTCATTAAGTTTTCCACAAATATGCAACCTAGATTTAATATGCCCTCTCGCTTTACTATTGCTAGGGATGTCTCAAAGTTTTATATTGACGAGAGGAAGAGCCTATTGAATTTCTTACAATAAGGCCACCATAGCTCATTTAACCACCGATACGTGGACTTCTAGTTGTAAAAGAATGAACTTTATGGTTTTAACCGCCCACTTTATAGATGATGATTGGGTAATGCATAAAAGAATTATTAATTTTAGACCAATTCATAGCCATAGAGGGGTGGATATTGGTAGGGAACTTTTGGAATGTATAAACGGATGGGGTATAAAGAATGTTATGACCATTACGGTTGATAACATTGCTTCAAATGACAAAGCTCTTGAAAACTTGGTAGAAAATTTACCAACTAAGTATGATGGTGGTAAACATTTTCACATAAGATGTATGGCTCATATCTTAAACCTAGTTGTCAAAGATGGTTTAAAAACATTCAAGAAGGAAGTGAATACCATAGCCTTGGCCGTGAAATACATAAAACATTCAAGCCAAAGAGTTACTAATTTTAAAGAAAGTGTTGAAAAGGCTTGTACTTCAAATAAGTTTTTGGTTTCAATGCCCTACAAGATGGAATTCCACACATGATATGTTGAAAACCGCTATTGAGTTAAAAGAAGCTTTTTTGATTTTGATTTTAATAACTCTTGTTTTGCTCGAGACCTTGAGGAAATACCTAAACGGCTTGATTTTGAGGTTTGTAAGAAGGTAGTTGCTTTTTGGAAAATTTAAGGAAACAACCGAACTTGTGTCAAACGATCATGTCCCATAGCTCATTTATGGTTTGAGAGGTACTTGATATTGATAGGCATCTTCGTGAGTGGCAAGACAATGCTTCTTTTAAGGTAATGATTGAAGAAATGAGAAAAAGTATGACAAATATTGGGGTGATTACAAAAAAATCAATCATTATATGTACTTTGCCAATATCTTAGATCCCACAATGAAGTCGGAAATAATTCGCTATGGGTTTAGAAATTTGATAGAAAATGGTTGTATACCCATGGAGGTCGATGAAGAAAGTGATGAGACGCCAATGTCGCTTTTAACCGATTTAAGAATTGTGTGACAAATTGGTTAAGAAGGTTGAGAAAGATATGGGGTCTTGTTTGCCATGTACAAAGAAAAATATGGCACAAACATATCAAATGACATACCAAAACCAACGTCAAGTCAAAGTTCTAACACTAGTCGTCATCGAGGTAATTCTTTCTTAAATGCGGTTAAAGATAAACTTGGAAATAAGTTGACCGGGGGTGAAGACGAGTTGACCAAATATCTTAAAGAACCGCGTCTTGAGCTAGAGAATGACGATGACTTCGACATACTTAATTGGTGGAAGGTAAATAGTCCAAGATTTCCAATTGTATCAAGGATGGCGAAAGGTAATAATTTATTTTTTTTTTTTATTAAATTTTAGATATCTTTATGCTTTGTTTTTATTTACTTATGTTTTTATTAACTTTGTTTTAGATATCTCAGGCATCCAAGTATCCACCGTTGCTTCCGAATCCGCCTTTAGTGCAAGTGGTCGCGTTTTGGACCCATATAGGAATTCTTTAGCCCTAACATTATAGAGGCTTTGGTGTGCACACAAGATTGGATTCGACATCTAGTAAAACATCACTATGGATACGCTTGAGGATTTAATGAAAGACGCACTTAGCTTGCTAAAGGTAAACTATTTATTTATAAGTTTATTGGTAATTTTAGTTAGTGTAATGTGGAATGCGATGTTTGAGTTATGTTGTCATGTTATTTCTAGAAATTCAAGAGGCGTTAGACAAACAAAAGGGAGAACATGGAAAGAGAAGAATTTTGCCCATGATTCAAGAATTGGACATGCCACTATTCGATTTCTTATGATTTGTATTTGTATGTGATTAGTATTTCAACTTTGATTTGTTATTCGTATGTCATGTTTTGACATGCCAATGCTTTGGTCTTTTGAGATGCTACTCACCATCGTTACTAATTTGTCTTGAGCTACAAAATATTGGATCCGCTACAAAATATTTTGGACATGCCAATTGTTTTGGACATGCTAACCGTTATGTCTTGAGTTACTAATACATATTCTTTGTAAATGGTTGTTTGCTTTTTATGTAGTCCGGACATGCTATATTTTGATTTGTTTTGGACCCGCTACAAATGGGCCTTCTTTATGTAACTGGCCTTCATATTTTGAATCGCTACATATAATCGGCTAGCTAGTTATACCCGACACCGACCGATCGGCCCGAGAATGAACCGACCCGACTTCTATTCGGTCGGACTCGCATGATTTTTTGGTTATTCGGTTTTGGGATTTCACGGACGGGTCGGGATCCGCCCGATGCTCACCCCCATCGAAACACCCACCAAAGTCTCAGGGGTCACTGGGATAAAGACCGAGGAAAGAAACAACCCACCGACACGGAACCCAAAACAAACTCGACCCGAGAAGGCACTGGAAACTCCCACCAAGGTCCGAGGGGTCAACGGGGACAAAGACTCGAGGATATATACCACCACGATATGGAACCCATCACCAACCCCTTACTCACAATTGCCGATGTCATCGGTATTCTATTCTCGAGGATGACCTTGCCGAATCAAGATGAAATTTTATCACTTGGAGAAGAAATGGACGTTGAGGTTCAATCGAACAAGAGCCTCACCGATCCAAAGGAGCATAATCGAGTCACCATTTCATCCGTAAGATAATGACTCGCACTCCTCATCATCCAAACTGGGAATTTAACCATTTTGACAACATTCTTCCAACATCGAAAGACAACCGTTCAAGGATCACTAAAGCCTCAAGGAGACTATACATCGGGTTATCAACAATTTTGAGATCAACACATCGGCAAAGAAATACCACGCCGATCTTCGATCCGATGTACTCACCTTCAATGAAAATGTTCATGAGCACGTAGATCTCATGTACCAACACCTTATCGACCGATGAAAACCTCGTTAAGTTTCTCAAGCATCTTCAACATGTGGAGTTACAATTGATGAAATCGTGGATGTCATAAAGAAGACCCATCAATAAATGCCAGTACCGAAGCCACCGAGGTGTATGTGAAAATTCATCTCGACTAACCAACTCGATTGAAATGCTCCAATTTGCAAATGTTATGGTCTCCAATCTTCGCTCAGCCTCTTCAAACCTCAATGGACTCTTTGAACACTCAAGTAGTCGCTATTGCTCAGCCTCATCTTCTATGGCTTGGAATCTTGGTCCCCGAATGATCGATTGGAGATCTCTCAGTTAACTCGATGCAAAGGTCACCGGTCTTCAAGCAGATACCGATATTATGCCAAGATCACCAAAATCTATCAGCCTTCAAGGGTCAAGCATCTCCGTCCCCTTCAAGATTAACTCCAACTCTTGCTCTCACCGAAGTTCCCAGAATGCTGAGGGGAGAATATCGTCAAGAAACCCTCTTCACACCGAGGGGAGCAACCCACCGCCTCAGTGAGCTTCCACATCATCCGCACATCGCCTCACCAATACCCATCTCCTCACTACCACCACAAACATCAACAACAACAACACCGATGGTCACAACATCAATCATGACAACAACACCACCCTTAGTTGCATCATCTTCCTCGTGCCAGACAAAGGCAAAGGCAAATGACAACCATCGAGCTCGAGAAGATTCCCTATAAAATCGGGCGACATCGAATACCGCCACACCACAACAAATGAGTAAACATCTTGCCAAAGAAGAAAGAAGAATGAAACTAGTCGAGGAAGAGAAAAGGAACAGAGAGCACCGCAAAGGTTGTCGTCAAGAAGCCGAGAACATGGGATTAGATCCAAGCAAGCTTCAAACGGTCGTGTGGCAAAAGTTCAAGGATGCTCAGTCGCCGATGGTCGCAATAAGAAAGCGCCATACGTAAAAGAAAGTCAAGTTGTCGCAAGAACGAATTGATCATTACAACCGACAATGACAAGTCAAGGAAGGAGAAAATCACTAATGTCAAAATCATCCCAACTCCAAACCACTAGCAATGAATGTCTCTGTGGGGTGATAAAAGACATTTCGAGATTCATGATCCCTTAACTTTCGCTGATTTTAGGATCACCGAACTTGATGAGCTTGGTCCAATCATTGAAAAGAAGCAAAATAAGGTGGTCAAGGACCCGATGAAGATGCTCAAAAAGATATGAAAGGTGAGAGATGCACCACCCAACTGGAATTCACCGCCTTGACTGCACCTCAAGGATCTCAACCACAAGCATCCACCGCAAAAGGAAAAGAGTTGAGTTTCACCGAGATCAAAGTGTCCGCTTAGAATGCAACAGAGCTACCCGAGGTGTGAAATTGTGAACTGCCTAGTGATTGAAAAGCCCGAAGAGGGCTATTTTTCATTGATGTCTACGGAACCCAAAGATTCCAAAGGTGGAGTGATATCGATCAGCAGAGTGGCTACTATGATCACTATATTCCAAAGGGCCTCTCGATCCAATCCTCAAAGAAACATCGTGTTTTGTCAAGACCGAATGCTAAGATAAGAGACCATCCCGACAGTGGAAACACTCATCACCAAGAAAGTGAAGCTTGAAGCACTGGAATCCATCCGACGGACATCATGTTATCTTTTCTTTATACTAGTGATAGGAACCATGTAAGATGATCAATAAAGATGTATGTTTTGTTAAAATACTCAAGTTCCATATTGTATTCATTAGTACATTCAAAGAAGAAGCCATTTGTTCACTTATTATCGATCAAACACTTAGGCTATTTGTATATCCAAATAAGGGAGACTGTTGGTTCAAGAATACCCAAACCCTTAATCTAGGATTTGAATAGAAAATAACCCAAGTGTTTAATCCGTTAACACTATCGTCACCGAGTGCATAGTCTCTCTGAGCCATCTTCGGATACTCAAGATGAGGCTAAGAAGAAGCCTCCACCAAAGAAGGCGAAACTTAATGGGTGAAGACTAAGTCAAGAAGATGGTGGATTCAAGTGAGTGATGACAATAACTCACCGAATCCCTAAGACCTCTCCAACTGCTAGCATCAAGACAAATCAAGGAAGAGACTCAAGGCTTTGAAGATCAAGAATGAGCGGACTAGGCGGAAAAGTTTACCCGCATAAAATTAAGTCCCAAGTGCTTTACCCGATAAAACTAAGTCCCTATCTACTAAAGCCATATCTTCCCATTTATAGTAAGCGGTGATACTAAAGGATTCTCACATGGAAAGAAGCACTACCGACTACTAATAGCAGTAAATGAATCGAATATATCTATATTCGTGATTACCGTGATCAATGTGTTTGTCTTCTAGGTTAAAGTTAAAATCATACTTGTATAAATAGCATAAGAGAATGAGTGAAAAGTTTAAGCTTGTGAATTGTAAAACACACATACACAAGCCAACTTTTCACTCTTCTAAATACAACTTATCCTTGAGCTAGCTCAATGGGTTCTAAGAGTTGTGCTCGACTTAGCCCCGAGCTTAGAGAGGAGTCACGCTAACTTTGTTCATTTCAATCCCAAGTACTATTCCAAGTACTGGGTAACGATTCTTTGATTTATTTCAATAAGAATATGATGTTGAAAATTACTTAGTGTGTTTTACTTACGTTAATTTCACCATTATTCACTATTAAATTGTTTTAAGTACTTAATTTTTTGTAGGATCACATGTGATTAGATAGAATCACATGTGATTTTGTAGATCACATGTGATTCTTTTAGATCACATGTGATTCTATGTAGAATCACATGTCAAAAACTTCAATATTACTTTTCATTGACATCATTATTGAAAACAAGTTTTGTTTAACAAACTTGAAGAAAAGCTTTGATATATTCAAAGACGTGCTTTGAAGTCGATATGGTAGAAGCATATTTGAAGTATGCTGATGATGAAAAATTCATTGAACTTAATGAGAAATATTGTGAGCTATTCAAGAAACCTGTTTCTTTCGGCAACAATGAAAGTCAGGATAAAGATGGGTCTGATGCTGATAATTATGGTGTAAGTGATGACGAAAAAGATGGTGCTGATAATGCTGGAAATCATAAGGATGCCAATGTAGAGGATTTCGGATTCAAGAAAATTAGTTTAGATGATTTTGAAAAAGATGCATCTCAGGAAACGAATTCTCGTGTTGACAAGGAAACGAATTCTCGTGTTGAGAAGGAAGTCGTCGTTCAAAAGGAAACAATCATTCCTGCCGATATTGAGAAGCCACCAAAAAATGTGGTCGTGTTGAAGATGAAGAGTTGGAGATCACGAGTACGCCGAGACTTATACTCAAGTGGCTAGAGAAGAATGTCGATATGGTGAATGAGGTGATTGATTGTATTGTAGATGAATACCTATATGTAATACTCTAATGTAATACGCCTTTGATTAGTTTGTCTTTAATTATTGTTTTCTTTTAATTTAAATTATGTTGTTTTGTATCGTGGTCAAGCGATTGATGAAGAGATGAATCAATGTGGTCGCCCAATCAAGGTCCGTCTACTCCCGAGAGAGTGGCTACTCGCATCGAACGTTAGTCCCGAGGTTGTTCTTCCCGAAAACGAGCCAGGAAACCGCCTCTCTCCTCGCTTCCTCATACATGAATAATAAGACCAAAGTTGTACCAACATTACAATGGTGGAATTTATGGTCGAAACATGCCTTGTTTTCTATGCAGGTGACAAGATGTAAGTTTATTTGTTTATTATTTTAGTTAATTTTTTTTAACTTTGAGATTATGTCACATGTTCTTGTAATTTTGAGGTTGTTTTACCCTGATCACATCTGATTCTTCACAGATCACATGTGATTCTTCACAGATCACATGTGATTTTACCGAGATCACATGTGATTTTACCAAGATCACATGTGATATTATCTAATTACATGTGTTTTTTGTTTTATACAGTGAAACTATTTTTGAAACTCATTCTGGATTCAAAGTTTCATCAGTTCGTTTAAGTATGGAAACTTTAACTCCCGGTTTGTGGGTTGATGTCAATGTCGTTGATTGTTGGGGTGTTGTTCTCAATTATGAAGAGAGTTTTAAGGAAGTTAGAGCCCCGTCGAGGCATTTCTTTCCGACTGGTTGTATTGTAAGTGTTTTTGTTATTTTTTATGAACTTTATTGTATAATTATATATTTTTGATTATACATTTTATGTTTGTTATTCTCACGTGACAGAGCAAATGATTGATGGTAGTTTGGATTCGAAAAAGAATGGAAAAGTTTGAAGAAGTTTTGGGTCATTTCAAGATAATTCGATAGAATTAGCCTAAAAGACGTTGATTTGGTAATGTCATTATTTTTTAGAATTATAATAGTTAAATCGTATTTTTATTAAGTTTACTTTTTTTTTTGTTAAATTAGGCATTTTTTCGAATTTGTAATGGTGGGCATTTCTATGTTGTTGTGTTCAGCCTTTCTAAAACAATTGCGATGACAATCCTTGATAACATTGACAGTGGTGAATCTTATGATAAAAAGTATAAAGAAGCATGTGATGTTCTTGTAAGTTTGAGTTAATTTTTCACATATCACATTTGATTTTACACATATCACATGTTATTTTATTTAGATCACATTTGACTTAACATGTTCATTATTTTTTTGTTTTTTGTAGAAAAAAATGTTTTCCCGTCATCTACAGTTGTATGGCAACAAAAAGCATGCTAGCATCATTAAATTGAAGCCAAAGATCCCAAAGCTGAAATGGAGGACTAAGTCAAACTACCGTGATTGTGGTATTTTCGCCATGTTTCATATGGAAAACTATATGGGTGAAGCTACTACAAAGTGGGATTGTGGCCTTGTTCATGAGTCAAAGTTACAGTTCGACATGTTGAGGAGGCCGAGGTTCAAGTATTGTACCAAGATGTCATACATGAGCTTAACGTATCGGAGAGGATGCTTAGGAGGCAAAGGAGTTTGACAAAGTTGATCCCAGAACAAAGTTCATAACAATTGTGGAAGCGATAAGAACAGAACAAACGTGAAGATGTTAAAGACATGCACTTGATACAACAGTGAGTGTTATCGTCAAGACTTGGAGAATCGTCAGTTGTGCCTTTTGGAGAATCGTCTTTTGTGCCTTTTGTGAAGGTGTATAAAACATTTCTAGATCAAGAGTTTTAGTTTTATTTTAAGTATGTGAAGTTCAAGAATTTCGTGGTTTGAATAAAGAAGTATGTGAAGTCTAGTAATTTCCGTGGTTTGAACACTAGTAAACTGATGCTAGAATAGTTGTTTTAACATAGCGTGGTTTTTCTTTTGTGTTTTGGGAAATCAAATTAAATCTCGCTTTTGTTATAACCGATTTCAACAGTAGTTGTTTATTTTTAGTTTCTCTCTAGTGCCTTTATTATTTATTTTGCATATACTTACTTAGGAATGAAACATCAATAACATGTGATTTTGTATGCAATCACATGTGATCTGGTAACAATCACATGTTATCTGGGTACAATCACATGTGATTTCGTATATAATCACATGTATTCAACAATCTTTTTGTAAATATTCCATAAGTAAACAGGAGTTTCATAAGTAAACAAGACTTTCATAAGAAAGTAAACAATCATTCAATGTATTATAGATTTGCAAAAATTCTAAAGAAAATCATTATATTTTTTGAAGTTAAAATGCTCAACCATCAACCTCAACATTCAACATCTGCTTAATCCACTGATGTTGGCTCACTTGGCCTGCACCGCCAACCTTAACAATAACGCCTCGACCCATTAGGGTTGACCTTATCCGCCCACGAGCCACAACATTTACTTGAACGGCCCGACCCACCACCGACCCCGTCCCCAACACCAACCTCAACACCAATACCGACCCACTAGGGTTATCCACACCATATTGGAGACGGTTATGTGGCGCTTCGCCGCTTTTAGGGTTTAATGGACAATTTGTTTTTGTATGTGAGTTTGTCTTCTCCCTACAATGTCCACAAGGCTTCATTTGTTTCTTCTTAATTGTAAGTGATTTTTCTTTTCATTCTTTTCGCTTTTATTATGCTCCGCTTCAAATGCTTTTGTTGGATTGTTAACTGCTTTTTTCTCGTGTTTAGAAATAGCAAAATGTTCCCCAATCACATCTCGCCGCTTTTTCCCAAGGAGCGCTTGGCACCTCATTCCCACTTCTTTCTTCAATTTCTTCATTTTTCAACAAATTCACCCATCTTTACTACATCGCCCAACCGAAATAAACAATCATCTAATAGACAAGTTGCTTCATTTGTAAGTCTTTCAACTTCTACGCTTTTTCCCCATTTCGCTTTTTTTTCTTCTCAAGTCGTGGAATTATATCCCTTGTCCACCGCCTCAAAATATATTGATTTGGAATGACGTCAATATCACGATTCTTGAAGACACAAATTATGTGTCGACATAGGAAACCAGACGAGCAAAATGTCTCGCAGGAACATACAACCGACCCATCTTCTATAGTACGAAGTACCTTTCCAAATCAAAATAATACAAGAATTATATTCTGTAAATGTTATTTATATGAGATCACATGTGATTCATGTTGATATCACATGTGATTCAACAAGAATCACATATGTGATTCAACAAGAATTACATATGTGATTCAACAGGAATCACATGTTCTTTTATATGAGATTCACATGTAATTTCATTCAACAAGAATCACATGTTATTCAACAAGAATCACATATGTGATTCAACAGGAATCACATGTTATTTATATGAGATTCACATGTGATTCTTTGTTAGAGATCACATGTGATTTACAAGAATCACATGTGATTTACAAGAATCACATGTGATTCTCATAAAAGGAACAAATATTTTTAGAATTCAAGATTACATACCTTATAGTCTACAACTATTTGTGCTTCTGTATCGCTTTCGTCTTCAATTTCCTTGTTAAGTGTTCTATAAGGCATTGGATTTTTGTCTCTAACCATGACAATCTCACAACCGTCTTCTATTTTCAAATTCTGTATACTACAAGTCTAGCATGCTTCCTTTTGAACAAGAAAAAATATTGTCCTAGTATACACTTTTGCTACATGACGCTCAATTTTTAACCTTGTTTCACACTTTGGTGCTGCGTCTAGTGTTTTAAAGTCTAAATGTTCCCGCCATAACGCTTCCTTTCCATTGTCAGCTTCATAGGACATCATAAAACTAACTAGTGTTGCTCCCGGCTTGTGAAACTTTTAAGAACGAGTTTTCACTCTCGACCTTGATGTGGTTCTCATCAATCCAAATAATGGAGAGTCTATAAAATAAGCTGGAATCCACATTTTTCTAAGGTTAAACATCTTTGTCATCTACTTGTGGTTTTTCAAACCAAAATCTTTAATCAACTTGGCCCATTTCTCTTCAAATTCCAAAGGTTCCATGAACATATTCCAAATGATCTTCTTAAAACGCTTCTTGAAATCAGTTTCTTTGTATATTGCTTGACAAATCTGTTTTCAACATAAATCACATTATATATTTCGGATGAATCACATGTGATTCATATGATTGTCAAATTATCATGTGATCCATATTTAAAGTGAATAAAAACATATTGTTTAGAGAATATATTTACCTTTGCGGAATTTTTTGATCAATATGCCACATGCAAAGTCTCGTATGTTTGAGTTAGTGAAACGGCTTCAATAGCTCTCTTCATTGCTCCATCTTGATCTGTTACAACCATGGTCGGTTCTTTCTTGAAAGCACTCATAAATGCGGTTAGTAGCCATGTATATGATTCAGTATCTTCTTTTAAAAGCATTCCGGAACCAAAGGTGGCACACTTTCTGTGATTATCTACGCCATTGAATGGTACAAACACCATGTGGTACCTAAGAACATTACCTCAAATAATTAGTGTAATGTAGAAGTAAATCACATGTGATTTCTACTATGATCACATGTGATTCCTAGTACGAGATATGGTGATCACATGTAGTACATCTAAATCACATGTGATTTTAAATAAAATCACATGTGATTTTTATTATAAATTAGTTCATATATAAAAAAATCTTACTTGTTACTCCCGAAGGTTGCATCAAAAGAAACTATGTCTCCGAACTCTTTGTAGTTGCATTTTGTAACTTCACGGCCCAAAACATCGCCACTAACTCACTGCTTTTTACCTTATATTGAAATGTAAAGTTCGGGACATACATCTTCTGCTTTTCCATTTTGTTTATAAGCATTTGCATCACTTTCCCTATGAAAGCATTTATATCCCTTTGATGATTCTTAAAATCATCGATGTGCCATGAACGTATTCATACCCACCTTTCAAGTCAAGTTAAAAGTTGTGTGCCGTGTTGCGCCAATCTTGTTTGTTGCCGCTTTGACAATAAACATTTTATCTGCTTGTGTCATTGTTCTTTGTTTTTTTGTAAAATGTTTGTACTCTTTTGGAATTAGGACATGGTTGTGTTTAGCAATAAACTGAACTAACTTATATTTTCCAAAAACTTGGTCCAACTCTAACCTTATACGAGCTTTACAACCTGTTATATACAGAGTTGTATTTCTCTTTTGTTTGTCACTGTTTTGAGGATCCAAAGTGTCGATATTAATACGTCTTGGAATACCTTCTTTATTACACATGATGTATTTGTGTTATACCATTCCAGATTTTTATAATCGTTGCCCTGACTTTTTAATTTGAAAACCTCCTGCTTCGGCATAAGTACTATACTCTCTATAGCTTCCTCTATAGTGTCATAGTATTTCCCCTCTTTTGGTACATGAATTCCTTCTACATGAGGCTCCCAATATATCGATCCACCCGGTGTTTCAGAATGCTCATATAAAGTTGGTCTTGGTGATCTCATAGAATCTGCATATTAAAAACAGAATTACTAGGAATCACATGTGATTTAATACACATTTTTTAATAAAGCTTTTATTAACTGTTTTTTCTTAATCACATGTGATTTTTAACAAAAATCACATGTGATTTCATAGAAAATCACATATGATTTATAACAAATTACATCTTTGTCTACATTTAAAACAAAACACTAAAACACTAAAACAGCTGATTTTGAATATAAATCACATGTGATTTTGGAAAAAATCACATGTGATTTACGAATTATACAAATATTTTTTTTAAATTTAAATCACATTTTTTTAATAATAATTTTATTTATTGATTTCCTTAATCACATGTGAAATCACATGTGATTTATAACAAATTACATGTTTGTTAGACTATTTTTGTTTTGTCTACATTCAAAACAAAACACTAAAACAGCTGATTTTGAATATAAATCACATGTGATTTTTCTCCAAAATCACATGTGATTTATATTCAAATCAGAATGATAAAACAGCTAACTCACTTTTGATTTACTACATACAAAAAATTTGTTTAATAAACAACAAAGATCAAATCACACGTGATTCACCTTCAATTTCTTTCTCAACAAAACCGTTGTGTCTTCAACTTCGTAAATCATCTTCCGGATCCGTAAATCATTCACAATGATGTTGTGTTTACAACATCTAATGGAACTTCGATTAGGTTATTTTCATCTATAACGCCGATTAAATTCTGGTTTTCATTCATTTTAAATCGACGGATGTGATACGGTGGTTTTTATGGTGATACGGCGATGATACGGTGTTTTATGAGAGAGAAAGTAGATGAAGGTCGGTTTTTATGGCGGTGATACGGCGGTTTTACAATCATCGGGTTTTATCTTTCCGGCGTGGTTAGAGAAATCCGGCGAGGAGCGTGTTTTAGTTTTTGAGAGTTGCGTGTTTTATGAAAGGTATGTGCAGATGTTTTTCTTTTTATAGGATAGACGTAAAATTACAATCATGCCCTTGTTTGTAATTTTTAGATATCATCTTCACCATTGGATGAAAAAGGAATGGATGGTGGGGATGTTGTGGTTTGTTCTTTAGTTAATAGTGGGTTGTCATGGATCTCAACTCATATATACTGAAACACGCTTTGCGTGTTTGCTTCCACAAACACAAATATGTGCTATACTGGTGATTTAAATGCCACATTAGTGCCTTCTTATCAATCTATTTTTCTAACTTTGAAGAGGCGCCAAATCAAGAAATCAATAATGAAAAAAGAACATAATTTATCAAATGCAATATTGTTCTTTGGATACCTTAAACTACCAAAATAGTCAAATGTATGTGATGTGTCATTTAGTATGGATAATTTATTGTTATCAAGTTTTAAATTTATATTTAGCCGATTTAACCTATAACAAACACTAATGGGTAGTGTACCCGATCAATGTGGCTTAGTTGGTAAGTAGAGTGTCGAACACTAAGAGTGGAATGTTAACACTTAAATATCTATCAGTATTCTAATTTTAAAGTTAGTCTAATTAAACCTAATCTAACGCAAGGGGGTTTTTAGCTTGAGATATTGTCACGATGTTTAGATTAAGTGTTGGGTTTTGAGATGTTGTTGTTGATACTGCTGCTATTGGAAGATTCAACTACTCATGGATTTCATTGAAGAATGATCTAAGTCATAACTGGTGCTGGTATGATTTGAACTGCTGCTAGTGTATTCAACCTACTGCTAGGTGTTGCTGGAGATGATAAAAGAAATACACTAAGTGGTAACTACTGATAAACCAAATGAAACTACTGCTAGTATAAAGTTTCTCCTGCTAAAGACTAACTCTCGCCGAGTAAAGGTTTCTCATCAAGTGTTATAGTCAGCTAGGGTATTAGTGTCGGTTTGTATTTATAGAATGTCGATACCTAAAGTTTAGTATTAGATAAATATAGAAAGATTCTATAGATATACATTGTATGAAAGTCTTTGTAACCGACTAGGACTCTTAACATATAAAAGGAGGACCTAGGTCATTGTTTAGAGGACGATTGTTTTAGAGGCTTCAAGGTTGTAAACCCTAATACTATTAACAATGATTCGCTTTATTATAATAATATTGAAGTGTTTGGTTTGTTAGTCTTTGTGTTCTTCTTAATCATAAAGTGTTAAATTCATGTGATACTTTGTGAATCTAATGCTTTCTTAATGTAAGCTATATATAAGATCTATATTAACAAGTGTAAACTGGGATCAACAAGGGGTATTAGAGCTTGTGTGATATAGAAGTTGTTATACCAAGAAGAATACCTACAGTGAAAGATGGACTCTACACAAACTTTGGCAATAAACAAGGTTCCCATGCTCAAGCCTAATGAGTATGAGATGTGTCGATTAAGGATTGACCAGCATATATAGATGATTGACATTGGTCTCTGCGAGGTCATTGAAAGTGGTAATACTAATTTGAAAGCTGGAGCAGATGGAAAGGTTATTCCACTCACTGCTGCAGAAGACAAAGCTCTAAGGAGATTAGAGATCAAGGCCAGATCTATTCTAATGATGGCCATTCCAGATGAATACCAGTTGACTTTTAACACCATCAAGGATGCTAAACTGTTGTTAGAGGCTTTGGAGAAAAAAATTGGTGAGAATGAGGCGACCAAAAGAGCAAGAAGAATCACCTCAAACAACAATATGCTAACTTCTCTGTCTCAAGTACTGAGACTCTTGATGAGATCTTTAATAGGTTGCAAAATCTTGTAAGCCAAATAGAGCTTTTGGGAGTGGTTATCGAACATGAAGATCTGAACCAAAAGCTGCTGGGATGTCTTCCATCTGAATGACACACACATGCAATTGTGTGGAGAAACAAGCCTGGGTTGGAGAAAAAAACCATGGATGATCTTCACAACAATCTCAAGATTTATGAAAATGAAGTGAAATAAAGGTCAAGTTCAAGCTCCAGTTCAACAAATTTGGAATTTGTTTCATCCAATAGCACTGGCAGCACAATGGTTGAAGTTCCTACTGCTAAGGAACCAGTTACTGCTGCTGGAATTGAAAATTTGAATGATGCTGTTGAATGTTCTTTCTTTGCCAATCAAAGCACTCTACTCAACTGGAAAATGAGGATCTTCAACAGATCCATCCTGATGATATGGAAGAGATGGATCTTAGGTGACAGATGGCTATGCTTACAATGAGGGCAAAAAGGTTTCTGCAAAGGACTGGAAGGAGCTTTTCAGATGAATGGTACTGACAGAGTGGGATTTGACAAGTCCAAAGTTGAGTGCTACAACTGCAAAAAGAAGGGTCACTTTGCAAGGGAATGCAAATTTCCAAGGTCACAGGACAACATGTCAAAGAAAGTGGAAAGAAGAACTGTGCCAGTTCAGGAGACTTCCACAACAACTACTTTGGTGTCTTGTGATGGATTGGGAGGTTATGACTGGAGTGACCAAGCTACTGATGGTCCTACTGATTATTCTCTCATGGCATACTCATCAAGTTCAAGTTCTTCAGGATCAGACTCTGAGGTATCCTTTGAGTCATGTTGTTCAGATCCTTGTTTTTATAAATCTGAGTATAGTAGAGTGTTTAAAGAACTTGAAGATGTGAGGTTATTACTTTTAGGCTATAAAGAGGGTTTAAAATCTGTTGAGACTAGGTTAGAATTCTTCAAAATATAATGAACTTGTTTTGTGTGAGAAAATTAGAACATTAGACGTTGAGGTATATCTAAGAGATCAAACCATTGATGAGCTTAAAACAAAATATGATCAGGTTCAAAAAGAAAAGGAAAAGGAAAAGGTTCAAATAGAGAAAGATAGTATTGAATTGCATGTTGACAGACATGAATATCAATCTAAAGAAGTTAACAAAATGATAGACCTTCATATTTATAATAGGATGAAAGGAATAGGATACAAGAAATGAATAGGGTACCATGATGTTGCACCTCATGTAATTGGAAATTTTTCTCCCCCTATGCCTGATTTGTCTTTTACAGGTGAAGTAAAGAGTGTTGAACCACCTAGAGATAGCATGCCTATTAGAGCAGAGTCTGAGAAGGATAGAAGGAAGTCTGATGACCCAGTAATAGAGGAATGGGTGTCAGATGATGAGGATGAAGTTGTGGTCATATCTAGATACCAAAATAAAATTGTTGCTACAACTGCTGCTAGGGAAAATGTAGAAACAGTAGAACCTTGTAATAAGAACACTTCTATTCGTAGAGGAAATCAAAGAAATTGGAATAATTTGATGTCTAATAGACTAGGGAGTGATTTTGTTATGAATAATAAAGCTTGTTTTATTTGTGAAAGTTTTGATCACTTGCATTATCACTGTAAAAATAATATAAAAGAAAAAGTGACAAAACTTGTTTGGAACTGTTAATACAAATAAGCCGTAAAAACGTTTATTTATAATTTACGATCTTCTAATGGTTTGTCGATAACAAACGTAAAATCATTTTAACGAAACAAATAAAATACGTAAATAGTTTGAGCCAATAGTTTTCTAACACACTTACGTTTTCACATAAAATACTAAAACAAGTATAAGTGATTTTATGATTTAATAATACATATGTACAACAACTAGTGTTTACATATTGGTCAAATATATACATAACTAGTATGTATTATAATGGGTAAAACTTACAACCCATGGAGCATATCCATAACCCATGGTATTGACCCATATCCATTTGACTAGATGCATTGCATCTATTAGATACATTGTATCTAAGGAAATACCCATGGACCAACCCATAACCCATGACCCATGACCCATAACCAAAAAACCCATGGGCAAAGAGGAGCGTCCCACGGATCCCTGAGGTTACACTAGATGGATCCCTTAAGGGAGGGATCTGTGAGATCCGAGGAACAGTAACTAGTTTTCTTCTATAAATAGTGAGCCATTTTTTCTTTTTGGGTTGCCACTCCCACACATACTTTTCCCAAGTATTGTAACTCTCTAACCACTGATCCTAAGGGATCTTTCTATGTAGTTTGTCTTTTGTTTTTGTGTGATTCTCTAGGTTCTTCTTAAAGGCGAGATCACCACTTCTTGAAGTCGAGAAAGCTCAAGTCCATGAGTTGCCATGCTTCGTCATCATCAAGACTACTGAGGTTCTTTTGTTGATAGTTCTTTCTTCTTCGATAGAAGTATTGTGTCGAAGGCATTAGTGAAGGCTATCGAAAGAGTCAAGACGAAAGCATTAGTGAAAGGTGCTTAACGTCCGTGTCAAAAGCATTAGTGAAGAATGCTAAAGGAGTCAAGACGAAGGCATTAGTGAAAGGTGCCAAGCGTTCGTGTCAAGGGAATTAGTGAAAGATGCCTAGGAGTTAAATCAAGTGGCATTAGTGAAGGATGCCAAGGTCGTATAATCGATGAGGTGCATCATTATACAAATAGTGATAGTTTATTTCCAAGGATGTTGATATCCTTGATGGTGTTGTAATAAGGAGTGGGTCTCCTTTGGGGTTAGGTGTTGTGTAGTGTTGGGTAGTAGTTCCTCCATTGTAATGGAACTCGGTACTTAGCCTAGTACCGGATAAAGGGTAGGCGACGTTGTGGTAGGTGTGGTTCTCCTTGGTAAAAGAACCCGGTGGTTAGCCTAGTACCGGAAAAAGAGTAGGCGACATTGTGAAGGCTTCTCCACCATAAGGAGTTGGTGTCGTGTAGTGATTACAAACTCTCGAGTTGGTGACTCGGGGAGTGGAGTAGGGAAAGGAAGGTGTCCTTGTAGCCGAACCACTATAAATACTCGTGTCGTGGTTATGTGTTTCTTACTCTTTATCTTTCATTACACGTTTATATATCTATCTATCAATGTCCAACATAGACATCTAAATAGATTGACATAAGTCGATCTAAATAGCTTAAAACAAAGTTTTAATTGGTACAACTATTCAACCCCCCCTTCTAGTTTTCCACAATTGGCATCAGAGCTTCGTTACCAAGTTTCTTAGAGTATGTTGTACTTTAAAAACTTGATACGACCCGTGTATGTTTGAAAACTACAAAGAAGGAAATCTTTTAAAACAAATTTTTTTTCTTTTATGTTGGATATTGATAGATTATTCTAACATATTCTTTTCAAGAAATCTTCATGCTAGGTTCCCTCCAAAACCTTCATTTCTATTCAAAGATTAATGAAGTCAACTTTTAAGAAAGAATCTAAAAGTAATCACAACCTACTTATTTGAAGTACAAAGGATTACTTTAAGAGCTCATGAAGTACTTTTGGTCTCATGTCTTCACAAACCAAAATCAAGAGCATAAAGGTATGTTTACTCTTCATTAGCTAGCTTATATCTACATGTATATGTTAATACCATTTTTTTATAATTGCTAGTCTTTCAAAAGTCTCCTTTCGCCACTTTCCCTACTTACTCATCATCGGGAATAGTATTCCTTTTGATCTCGTCAAACTAACGCCGTCGTCACAAATGGATTCTCGATAATTAATTCATCAAATCCCGTTGACCAAACATTACTTATTTTATTTTTTTTTAAACCCCAAATCTATTTTTGTTCCATAAGCTATTCTATAACTTATAACAAAAATATTGCCAAACACTCTTTTTCTCGTCTATATGGCGGATCCCTTATACAAGGATCCGGGAACCGTGGGATGTAAACCACTATACGCTTTTCAAAACCAACCCCGCTCATTTTCCCTCTCCTCACAAAATACAAAAACGATCCAAGAGCTGGTTTCATCTTCATAGGACTCCATATCCTCAAGTATTCTTCTCTAGAACATCATTGTAAGTAATTACACTAACATGTTCTAATTTTCATCATCCTCATCCTAGGGTTTATGGTTTCTCAATTTTTAATCAATTAATTTAATTAGGTTTTCCAAAATTGATCATTAAAAAGGGCTTTCACATAACTAAAATTACATTATGTTCACAACATTGTTAATACAAATCAAAACCATAAACCCATCTCAACAAATTTTGCTTTATTGGAATATTTTTGTTTCTAGGACCAACCATGTCTAAATCCACTCAACAAGACCACCATGATACCGTCCATTACTTCACCCATTACTATCGGAAAGAGGGATTGTCAAAAACCGATCGCAAAGTCTTCAAAAGACTTGAAAAATGACTTATCCACGAATCTCGTGTGGTCAAGAAATGTTTCCTTGAAGATACCTACATTCGTCAAGTCTTCTCGGCAATCAACTTTGATTGTCTTCTTGATATTGAGGAACAAATTTTTCCAGTTTTCATCTTTGAATTCTACAAAAACGTTAGGATCATTCGAAACACCGATGATAGCATTTCAATTTCCTTCATCATCAATAAACGAAACTTCACTCTACCTCTCAAAACATTTGCTCAAATCCTTCATATTCCTTGTGAAGGAATTTGCATGTATTCCCAAGATTGGGCAATTGCCTCTCAAACTCTTGCACTTGATCCCAAACCAATATACCATACTCCTCTTGATGAACCCGAAACCATTCGAGACACCATTTTCAAAATTAGAGCCGACCAATCCCGTCTCAACCGAAACAAAAAGCTCATTCACCGTGATCCCTTTCAAATAAAACTCTTCGAAATGCACCCCATTTTTAGAAAACGGGAAGAAATTCTTAGGGAAAACGTCATTAGCTTAGTCGGTAACAAGGATCATCCAAATGCATGTCTTGTGCAAATGATTTATTGCCTTATCCACCAAAAGCCATTTAATCTCGCCTATTACATGGTGAAGAGAATGGTCGGGGTATTCAAAGTTGCCAACATGGTACTTCCGTATGGTATGCTCCTAACACGACTTTGTAAGTATGTTAGTGCATTGCAACCATCTCCTATCAACGATGATCATTTCCTTTCCGATCATGTTATGGTACCTCTTACCAAACAACCCTTAAACGGTTCATGGTCAATGGAAGAAAACCTAAAGCTCTCTCGGACTCCTCGGATGGAGAAGAAGAAGAAGTAAATATCAACCCCGAAGCTAACATCGACTTGGACCCCTTTGACTACTATCAACAACTTCCAACTCTTCCAAACGAGACCGCGGAATTCAAACAATTAAGGGGTATGATTCAAAACCTATCTAGCTACGTCATGAAGTCGGGAAAGAGGAAAAGAAAGGATTGACGAAAGAGACTTTAGGACTATGCTTGTTTTTTAGACATTTGCTTTGTGTATGAATGATTATGTTTTAGCACGCTTGTTTGTGTTATCTTGGATATTATCATTAATGCTACTATCTATGATATGATTTATGTGATAACATGTTTTTGTTGCTGTTAAGTTTAATGGTTACTAGTGCACATAGGTTGGTGCAAATACTGCATTACCTTCTGTGATGGTTCTGATCTACAGATGCCGGATCCCTAGGATTAGCCTAGACGGATCCCTCCTTTGAAGGAACCGTGGGATCCTTGACAACATATCAGTAATATAGATTCCCATACATCAAAATAGCTCACTAGATCACTTCACATAGCCAAACATAAGACCTTAGAACCAACTAAGTTTTCTTCAAGCATTTGAAAGCTTCAAACTCACCCATAGCTTATCTAGGATCTAATTCAAAGTGCTTTTGATTTATCAACTCATCGAAACTCACCATATTTCCGCTTCAATACTCACACATTGTTTCTCACGTTTCTAAACTCTTAGGTGGATATATTTATCAATTTTAGGAAATTGTTTCTAGCCATCCTTATCTCAAATAGGTCAAAAACTAGTTTTTCAACTCTTTTATTTTTTGAGGATTTTTCAAACTCCATCTCAAGCTTACGTCTGATCTCTAGGATCATTTATTATGACTTGACACCATCAAAATTCCTAGTGTCATCCTTGAACACCCATTGGTGATCATAAAGTCTCATTTTCCTTCTATAAAAGGCAATCATTAGCTACATCACTCATTGCCCTTGATCATTCAAGTACACTTTCATTCAAGACACTTAGATGGACTGAAACACTCAAGAAGGTATAGGTATTAGACTTTACAAACATCATTGTTATCTTTTCTTAGTTGCTGAGAGACGGATCCCTAGGATTAGCCTAGACGGATCCCTCATTGGAGGGAACCGTGGGATCCGTATGACAGATTCATGTCAAATCTAGCTAAAACAATCATTTCAAGCTCATCTTGCTAACTTGAACACTCCATCTCATCTTAATTAAGTTCCTAGATCAGTACAACTCTGAAGTTGACTCTTGTGCATGCTAATCATCACATTCAAAGGAATCTTAGTGGTTTAAGTCTTGAATGCACTTGCCAAATTCCTCTCTTAATAAATCATCTTGGTAAAATTCCTTAGTCATCAAACACAACATAATTCTCAGCAATTAGAAACATCCTCCTTAGTCATTTCATCATGAGGAAAGCTCATAGTGCTAACTCATCCACCCAAGAACCACCAAAGAAACTTGCTCGTGTTGTACACGAAATTTCTTCAACCGAATCATCTCCGGTCAAATCCACAAATACTAGGATTTCCCCTCCACCAACTCAACCAATCAAACCAATCCCCAAGAGGATTGTTCCCACAAAAATATCATCACCAAACTCTACAATTCTTACTAAACCAAACACATCCTTTTCAACCCAACCAACATCATTGGTGCCTAGAACCATATCACTTACCACCTCACAATCATCTCCACACTCCTACAACTTAGAGGACTTACCCCCTAGGCCATCTCATCCTCCGCCATTACCGACACACTCTTCACTAGAGAAGATTGTACAACAAAACCAAGGTGTTGAATCAACACTTGCGCCAATGTCCATTTCTCCATTTCCCTCTAATGGTCCATTTTGGATTATGAGGAGACATCAAAGTCAACCACCCGACCACATGGATGTTGACACTTCCCTACCTCCACCATCAACTCTTGTTGAGCCACCAATTAATGTGCCCCCATCAATACCTCCTTCATTTGAGGATCCCCAACCTTCTTCACTTGAACCTCCGCTTCAAGTTGCTCCATCTTTACCACCATCCTTTCAAAACCATGACAAGGATTGCTATCATTGTCAACATGTTGAAGGGTTAATACATGAACTACGTGAGGAACAATGTTTCATGTTTCATCACCTCCTCGAACGTTTCGATGAGGTCAACAAACCTAAACAACCATGAGCCTAAGGATTAAAATGGTGTCCTAGTCTCAAACTTAACTTAGATCGTTTAGGAATCTCATTTCATGATTGATCATCCTCTTGAAGATTGGACCCAATCAACAAGTCTACTCATCCTTAGACTCAAGCACGTGGTTGCTTCTTAAGTTTAGGTTACTTATTAGTATTAATAGAATATGTACTACATGGCTATGTCATTCTCTTAGTTTTAGAGATTTGTTGATTATCTCTTTGTTTTATTGAATGATAGTTTATATGCCATATTTCTTTGAGTATATGTTTGTTGCTTGAATACATATCTCACTTTGATGTTAACATTATTTGTTATATCACCATTGCTGAATTCTGTCATCAGACAAACGAATCCCTGAACTTTCCCTAGTCGGATCCCTACAAGGAGGGAACCGTGGGATCCGTACAACAGAAGACCAATTTTCTACTAACTTGTGTCTTATTTGCAGGAAATTATGCACTATATACTTGTTTTCTAGCCTTTGTGTTGTAGATTTTCAAAATACACATGAAGACTTTGACACCCTAAGCTAGGGGGAGCTTTGTGTCAAACCATATATTGCAAAACCATTTGCAATATAATCCTCATATGGATTACATTTCGTTACGCCCCAATGCAAAGTTGCAATCATCAAGGAGGAGCATTATCGTCACTAAGACGAAACCATTTGCAAAACATAGTTGCAATGCATTAGCATAGCAGTTTTTATTTACTTGCGCCCTCACAAAGGGATGGATTCGTCAAGGGGGAGTTAAGACGAGAACTCTTCCCGTCACTTGCTCTCTATATTTTCTTCTTTTACATGTTTTACTTAAAAAAATTGTGTTAGTTTCTTTTCGACGCTCTTATTGTTTCGACAAAAAGGAGAGAAGAGAGTAAAAACTCCAATATGAACTTTACTTAATTTTAGTTTTTCTTAAAATAATTTTATGTTTTGTCATCAACAAAAAGGGGGAGATTGTTAATACAAATAAGCCGTAAAACGTTTATTTATATTTCACGATCTTCTAATGTTTCGTCTATAACAAATGTAAAATCATTTTAACAAAACAAATAAAATATGTAAATAGTTTGAGCCAATAGTTTTCTAACACACTTACGTTTTCACATAAAACACTAAAACAAATATAAGTGATTTTATGATTTAATAATAAATATGTACAACAACTAGTGTTTACATATTGGGCAAATATATACATAACTAGTATGTATTATAATGGGTAAAAACTACAACCCATGGAGCATATCCATAACCCATGGTATTGACCCATATCCATTTGACTAGATGCATTGCATCTATTAGATACATTGTATATAAGGAAATACCCATGGACCAAACCATAACTCATGACTCATGACCCATAACCAAAAAACCCATGGGTAAAGAGGAGCGTCCCACGGATCCCTGAGATTACACTAGATGGATCCCTTAAGGGAGGGATCTGTGGGATCCGGGGAACAATAACTAGTTTTCTTCTATAAATAGTGAGCCATTTCTTCCTTTTGGGTTACCAGTCCCACACATACTTTCCCAAGTATTGTAACTCTCTAACCACCGATCCTAAGGGATCTTTCTATGTAGTTTGTCTTTTGTTTTGTGTGATTCTCTAGGTTCCTCTTAAAGGCGAGATCACCACTTCTTGAAGTCGAGCAAGCTCAAGTCCATGAGTTACCATGCTCGTCATCATCAAGACTCATCGAGGTTCTCTTGTTAATAGTTCTTTCTTCTTCGATAGAAGTGTTGTGTCGAAGGCATTAGTGAAGGCTGCCGAAAGAGTCAAGACGAAAGCATTAGTGATGGTGCTTAACGTCCGTGTCAAAAGCATTAGTGAAGAATGCTAAAGGAGTCAAGACGAAGGCATTAGTGAAAGGTGCCAAGCGTTCGTGTCAAGGGCATTAGTGAAAGATGCCTAGGAGTCAAATCAAGTGGCATTAGTGAAGGATGCCAAGGTCGTATAATCGATGAGGTGCATCGTTATATAAATAGTGATAGTTTATTTTCAAGGATGTTGATATCCTTGATGGTGTTGTAATAAGGAGTGGGTCTCCTTTGGGGTTAGGTGTTGTGTATTGTTGGGTAGTAGTTCCTCCATTGTAATGGAACTCGGTACTTAGCCTATTACCGGATAAAGGGTAGGCGACGTTGTGGTAGGTGTGGTTCTCCTTGGTGAAAGAACCCGGTGGTTAGCCTAGTACCCGAAAAAGAGTAGGCGACGTTGTGAAGGCATCTCCGCCATAAGGAGTTGGTGTCGTGTAGTGATTACGAACTATCGAGTAGGTGACTCTGGGAGTGGAGTAGGCAAGGAAGGTGTCCTTGTAGCCGAACCACTATAAATACTGTGTCGTGGTTATGTGCTTCTTACTCTTTATCTTTCATTACACATTTATATATCTATCTATCAATGTCTAACATACACATCTAAATAGATTCACATAAGTCGATCTAAATAGCTTAAAACAAAGTTTTAATTGGTAAAACTATTCAACACCCCTTCTAGTTTTCCGCAGGAACTATGCTCAAAGGGTTAATCATTCTACTTTTGCTAATAAACTCACCCACATGCTCAAAAATATTTTGTTCCAAAAGCAATCTTAATGAGATCAGGTTTAAAAATTGTAAATACTGCTTGATTTGTTACTACTGCTTCCACAAAACCTATAGTTAATGTTGCCCATTCAGAGTCATGTTTTTCAAAAGGGGCACATTCAACTATTTATAGACCCATTCAAAGGAGAACAACATTAATAATTAACAGGGATAAACAAACGGTTAATACTGCTTTGAGAAAACTCAGAACTCCGCTGGCATAAAGTAATCATTGCTAAGCCAAAACCAACTACTAATGTTGTTATGGGTAAAGAGGTTAAAGTCAGAATACTCGACTTGTTGGGTTTGGAGACCAAAGATACATGTTTTAGACCATGTCTCCAAAGACAATACTGCATCTTATGTACTTAAAAGATTTGATTACATGGATGCACAAGGCAGATCCAAGTCTATCATGGCTTGGGTCCCCAAGAGAAACTAATTCTCTTACTTTTTGTGCAGGGCAATCCACAGGTGAACTTATTGGAAAGAGGAGTTATTGACAGTGGATGCTCTAGGCACATGACAGGGAACATGTCCTATCTTTCTGACTATGTGCCTATTGATGGAGGATATGTTGCCTTTGGTAGCAACCCAAAGGGTGGTAAGATCATTAGGAAAGGGAAAATTAAAACCAGTACTCTGGACTTTAAAGATGTGTATTTTGTCAAAGAACTCAAGTTTAATCTCCTTAGTGTGTTACAAATGTGTGACAAAAAGAATAGCGTTCTTTTCACTAACACTGAGTGTATAATATTATCTCCAAACTTTAAGCTGATTGATGAAATTCATATCCTGCTTAGAGTTCCAAGAACAGATAATATATACAATGTTGACCTAAAGAACATGGTTCCTAACTGTGGTTTGACTTGCCTATTTGCTAAGGCCACATCTGATGAGTCTAGACTTTGGCATAGAACAAACTTGTGAAGGAAAATCTTGTAAGAGGTCTACCTTCTATGCTTTTTGACATTAATGAAACATGTATTGCTTGTCAGAAGGGAAAGCAACACAGAGCCTCTTGTAAGACAAAGACTGTGAGCTCAATCAGCCAACCTTTGCAAATTATTCATATGGACTTATTTGGACCTACATTTGTTAAGAGTTTAATGAAGAAGATGTACTGCCTAGTTTTCACAGATGACTATAGTAGATTCACTGGGTTTTCTTTTAGCAATTAAGGATGAAACTAGTGGGATCCTTAAGGCTTTTATAACTAGAATAGAAAACCAAATTGATCTTAAAGTTAAAGTGATAAGATGTGACAATGGGGTTGAGTTTAAGAATAAAGAAATGAGGCAGTTTTATGAAGTGAAGGGTATTATGAGACAGTTTAGTGTAGCTAGGACTCCTCAACAAAATGGAGTGGCTGAGAGGAGGAATAAGACACTTATTAAGGCTGCTAGGACTATGCTTGCAGATTCAAAATTACCAACAACTTTTTGGGCTGATACATTTAATACTGCTTGTTATGTACAGAATAGAGTTTTGGTAGTAAAGCCTCACAACAAGGCCCCCTATGAGTTATTTCATGGTAGAACCCCTACCCTAGACTTTATGAAACCATTTGGGTGTCATGTGACTATCCTTAATACCATAGATCACCTAGGCAAGTTTGATGGGAAGGTCGATGAGGATTCTTTGTTGCGCACTCTTTAATTGTAAAGCATTTAGGGTATTTAACAAGAGAACAAGATTTGTTGAGAGACTCTACATATTAGGTTTAATGAAAATAAACCAAATGTTATAGGCGATGTCCCGATTGGCTTTTTGATATTGATGTGCTAACAAAAACCATGAATTATGAGCCAGTTATTGCAGGGAACCAGTCTAACAAAAGTGCAGGTACAAAAGACAATGCTGCTGCAGATCAAACTAGGGTGGAGAAAGAATTTGTTGCAGACTACATTTTGTTGCCTATTTTGACTGGTGACACTCCCCTCTCCTCAATCTCAAAGGGTTCAAAGGATGATGTTGAGAAACCTTCCAGTGAAGATGTGATCAAGAGCTCCCAAGCTCTGAAGATCCAGGGAACAAAACTTATGCTGATAAAGAAGTTCCTGGTGCGGATTTTGGAGGTGATGAGCCTTAAATGGATGATCTTGTATCAATTGATAACACTAGCAAGCCTAGCAATAGTAATTCGAACATGCTATTAAGCCTAGTGTTCCTACCATCGAGGAAGTCTTGAAAATATCACTAACAAGCAGCTATCCTAAATGTTGCTAAGCATGGTGTTAATGCCGCTTGAGCCACTCTCAATGAAGATGGATATGATGACACCATTCCACCACTAGTAGATATGTTGCTAACACATATGATGATATATTTGATGAATTTGGTGAAGAGGTCGACATAACCAACTTAGAAGATGTCATTCTGCTACCCTATTACAACAACCGAATTCATAAAGATCATCCAAAAGAGCAAATAATTGGAAAATTGCGTTATCTTTGCTCAAACCGTAACAAAGTCAAAGGGTTTGAAGGACTTAATCGATCAAAATTTCTTTGCTAGATCCTTCATCAAAGAAACAACCATAAAGATCTCCAAAACCGCCTATTTGCTTGTTTCTATCACAAGTAAAGAAATTACGATGGTCTCACAGAATGAAGGAAAACTAAAGAAATTACGATGGTCTCACAGAATGACCAAAAGTCATCAATTTACCATGGTTTGGTTCTATAGGTTTAGATCCACTTATTTGATTCCCATAACCTCAACCAAACACTTGAAATGGATTTCATTGCCATTACTTGACTTCTAAACTCATGAAACAAATAGCTTCTTACAGCTTTTCAAGATTTCATCATATACATATATGTTTTCATAAACAAAAGATGTGCGTAATAGTATAATATGAGTAAAATCTATATATTTTGATCAAATTTAATGACTTCAATTAGAGGTGGCAAAATGTGCCTGTAAGCAAAAAGATGGGCTAAATGGGCACATTTTTAGAAGATTTGGGCACATTTAGCCCCTTCTTTTTGAAATGGGCACATATAGCCCATTGAAAACTTAAATGGGACAAACGGGCACTTTTTTTTCCTCTCAATTGTTGAACATTAACGATAGTTTTAAAGATTTTTTATATAATATATTTATTTTTGTTAATATAAATAAGATATTACGTTTAAGGAATTTATTTAGTCGTTTTAGGTATTTTATTAAGCGATTTGTATAACATGTGCCGTTTGGCCGGCCTTTTTAGCCCGCGTTGCTTAAGCCCGTGCTCATTATAGCCGTGCTGCTTTTAGCCTGCGTCCGACCGCCCGCCTGCTTTGCCACCTCTAACTTCAATCTTACAAACACAAAACCATTATTTGATAAGAGCATTTGCAACGAAAAAGTTTTAATGACTTTTGCTTCTAAAACATTAATGTTTCATTAATATTTCAATAAATTTTATCTTTCAAAGGTCATGTGTATAAAACCTCTTCAATGCCATAAACTCTCTCAAAATCTTTTCAACAAGTAAACATTTAATATAAATTAGATAACGAATGCATAATTTGTGCTTTTCCTTCAAAAGCTTTTTGTATAAAACGCTGATCTTTCTTTCAAAAGTCATATGCAAAGTGTTTACTCTAATACATCAAGTCATTTAAAAGCTTTTTCAAACTTTTGTAAAACCATTAGATTGTGATTGCTCTAAGGGCCTGCTTGTTTGGAGGTTTCTTTAAAGATTGGAATTGAGTTAAAATACCACGTTTATATGACCGCGGTGATTTAAATTGGATTTCATCCCCAAATATAAAGGGATACACAATTCTCACACAATGGCTGGATTAGATGTGACATCGACAAGTCCCACTTCTTTTCTTTTTCATTTTAAAATCGTGAAAGTTGTTAAGAACCACATATTATTTTTATTTAATTCATATATCATTTATTTTATAACTTTATATTTTCATTTAATCTCTAAAAATATAAAATTATTAATTCTAATCCTAACCTAACATAAAACAAACAACTTTTCATACAATCATTCAATTACTTCCATATATTTTCTTTTAACCTAAACCAAATTCTAATCCTATCCCAAACCTACCAACAAAACAAACGGACCCTAATATCTCGATATATTCGAGCAACAACAACAATAATACCCATATCTACCTATATTACAAAAGAAAGACTCGTTTTACTGTAGCCTCGAGGAAATGAAACTTCAGCAATCAATAGTTACGTACTGTTACTTCTTTGAATAAGTCATATATATCTCTTTCTTCTTGTCATTTCTTTTACTTGCTTGTTCTCTGTCCATTTCTTTCTTTCTCAAGTTACAGTGGAAAAACACAGCACGCTGGATCTCACAAAAGGTTATTGCTTTCCATATTCTTTTAGCTTTTTCCTCATTAATTGTTTTCTTAATCCTCTCTTTGTAACTTAACTTAAATACTTGGGTATATGTGTATTCACCAATGACTTTTATTCAAATTCATTGTGAAGTAACCGGTTGAAATTGTGTTCTCTCTCTCTCCCCCCTCTCCATAAATCGGAAGACAAGAAGACTCAAGGACTCAGGATAATTACGTACCACGTCGTGTAAAACAAGGTATTTTCTTGAAAATTTTTTATTCATATTTTGGTAGACTTGAGAATCTAATTTTTTTTTGATGATACAAATATGTTGTTTCGTAAGATATATTGGCTGTTTTTTGAATAAATCATGTAACTTAATTTGCTGGTGAATTATCCAAGAGATGGTGTCTTTCATGTAACTACGCAAAGAAAACTAAAAGATAGAAGCTAAATTGATAAACACATCTCTTGCCAACCTAAATGGTAAATAATGTACATGAAAACCAACACTCAGTAAGGGAACATAATACAAAAACTTGTTCAAATTTAAGAGCTAAGAAAACAAACATTGGTTTTGGTTTTTTGCTTTCAATGATGACGGAATGTGTGTGTTTTTGCAGGGTTGATTTTTTTTTTGATATTTACTTCAATTGATGGTAGTAAAATCTGCTTACTTCTGTTTTTTATTTTTTATGGCGTTAATATTGATCCATTATAAGTGTTGTTTATAATGGTAACTGGTAAGTATATTTCTTTTGAGGTGTTTATTATTAAAGTTTTATTTGATCAAAATATCATGAAGATGAAAGTTTGTAAAAAGGTAAATGCATCTTGATTTCGTAATACTAGAAAATATATAGTGATAATTCAAAATGAGGATTCATGATTGTGTATAATATTTTTTTCACTGTATATATATTACATAAATCTGTGAATAATATATAGGTGATATAATAGAGTTGGTGGTGTAATATGAGTATAGGACTATAAAGGCATGGTAGGCAATGTGGTAGATTGATATATGTCGGAGAAATAGAAACGATATGATGGAGCTTTGTGGATTGGTATGGGAGGTATGGCACTAGCAAAGGAGATGATTTCAGACACTTACAATTTAATTAGACACTCTATTTTAATATGTATACCAAGCTTATGCCTTTACATCATTCATACTTTTTCACCTCTAAAATAGAGTGTCCCAATCAAATCAGAAATATACAAATCACCTCCCTAAAACAAATAATAAATTGCCACATATACTAAAAAGTGAAAACTATTTCACTTCTAATTTCATTCAACATATAGATACATAAAAAGTATCAACATAACAAGGCTTATGAGTTGAGATCCATGACAACCCACTATTTATTAAAGAACAAACCACAACATCCCCACCATCCATTCCTTTTTCATCCAATGGTGGAGATGATATCGAAAATTACAAACAAGGGCATGATTGTAATTTTACATCTATCCAATAAAAGAAAAATATCCGCACATTTACCTATCTTAAAAACACGCACCATCATTATCTCTAACCACGCCGCCGAATCCTATTACCACGCGGAAAATAAAACCTTCATCACTATCCTCTAACCACACCGTATCACCGCCAGAAACCACCGTATCATCAGAAACCTTCAGACATCAGAAACCACCGTATGACCGCCATAAAAATGACCTTCATCTACTTTCTCTCATAAAACACCGTATCACCATAAAAACCACCGCCTATTTAGAATGAATGAAACCGTAATTTAATCGACGTTATAGATGAAAATAATCTAATCGAAGTTCCATTAGATGTCAGAAATACAACATCCGTTGTAGATGATTTACCGGATCCGAAGATGATTTACCAAGTGTTGAAGACACAACAGTTTTGTTGAGAAAGAAATTGAAGGTGAATCACGTGTGATTTGATCTTTGTTGTTTATTAAACAAATTTTTGTATATAGTAAATCAAAAGTGAGTTAGTGTTTTATTATTCGATTTGAATATAAATCATGTGATTTGAAAATCACATGTGATTTATATTCAAAATAAGTTGTTTTAGTGTTTTGTTTTGAATGTAGACAAAACAAAAATAGTCTAACAAACATGTATTTGTTATAAATCACATGTGATCTATAACAAACATGTAATTTGTTATAGATCACATGTGATTTACATATGATTAAGGAAATCAAGAATAAAATGATTTAAATTAAAAATATTTAAATAATTCAGAAATCACATGTGATTTTTTCTAAAATCACATGTGATTTATATTCAAAATCAGCTGTTTTAGTGTTTTGTTTTGAATGTAGACAAAGATGTAATTTGTTATAATTTGTTATAAATCAGATGTGATTTTCTATGAAATCACATGTGATGTTTGTTATAAATCACATGTGATTCCTAGTAATTATGTTTTTATTATAAATCAGCAGATTCTATGAGATCACCAAGACCAACTTTATAAGAGCATGCTGAAACACCGGGTGGATCGATATATTGGGAGCCTCATGTAGAAGGAATTGGTGTACCAGAAGAAGGGAAATACTATGACACTATAGAGGAAGCTATAGAGATGTATAGTACTTATGTCAAGCGCAGGAGGTTTTCAAATTAAAAAGTCGTGGCAACGATTAACAAAACTGAATGGTACAACACAAATACATCATGTGTAATAAAGAAGGTATTCCAAGACGTATTAATATCGACACTTTGGATCCTCAAAACAAGGACAAACAAAGAGAAATACAACTCGCATATAACGAAGTTGTAAAGCTCAGATAAGGTTAGAATGGACCAAGTTTCGAAAATATAAGTTAGTTCGGTTTATTGCTAAACACAACCATGTCCTAATTTCAAAAGAGTACAAACATTTTACAAAAAACAAAGAAGAATGACTCAAGGCATAAAATGTTTATTGTCAAAGCGGCAACAAACAAGATTGGCGCAACACGGGCACACAACTTTTAACCAGTTTGAAAGGTGGGTATGAATACGTTCATATAACATCCGATGATTTTAAAAATCATCAAAGGATATAAATGCTTTCATAGGGAAAGTGATGCAATGCTTATAAACAAAATGGAAAATGAAAGATGTATGTCCCAACTTTACATTTCAATATAAGGTAGAAAACAAGTGAGTTAGTGGCTATGTTTTGGGAAGACGAAGTTGCAAAATGCAACTACAAAGAGTTCGGAGACATAGTTTCTTTTGATGCAACCTTCGTGAGTAACAAGTAAGAATTTTTTATTTTTTTTTTATTTTTATTTTTTTTATGAACTAATTTAAAACAAAAATCACATGTGATTTTATTGAGAATCACATGTGATTTAGATGTACTAATGTGATCACCATACCTCGTACTAGGAATCACATGTGATCATAGTAGAAATCACATGTGATTTACTTCTACATTACACTAATTATTTGAGGTAATGTTCTTAGGTACCACATGGTGTTTGTACCATTCATCGGTGTAGATAATCACGTAAAGTGTGTCACCTTTGGTTCCGAATGCTTTAAAAGAAGATACTAAATCATACACGTGGCTACTAACCGCATTTATGAGTGCATTCAATAAAGAACCGACCATGGTTGTAACGGATCAAGATCGAGCAATGAAGAAAGCTATTGAAGCCGCTTTCACTAACTCAAAACACATACTTTGCATGTGGCATATTGATAAAAAATTCTCGCAAAGGTAAATATATTCTCTAAACAATATGTTTTTATTCACTTTAAATATGGATCACATGATAATGTGACTTGTTTATAAAATCATATGAATCACATGTGATTAATCAAATATATAATGTGATTTGTGTTGAAAAATAAGGCACTAAAACTCGATTTAACAATAAAACAGATTTGTCAAGCAATATACAAAGAAACCGATTTCAAGAAGCGTTTTAAGAAGATCATTTGGAATATGTTCATGGAACCTTTGAATTTGAAGAGAAATGGGCCAAGTTGATTGAAGATTTTGGTTTGAAAACCACAAATGGATGACAAAGATGTTTAACCTTAGAAAATGTGATTCCAATTATTTTATAGACTCTCCATTATTTGGATTGATGAGAACCACATCAAGGTCCGAGAGTGAAAACATCGTTCTTCAAAAGTTTCACAAGCCCATGAGCAATACTAGTTAGTTTTATGATGTCCTATGAAGCAAGAATGGAAAGGCAACGTTATAGGCGGGAACATTTAGACTTTAAAACACTAGACGCAGCCCCAAAGTGTGAAACAAGGTTAAAATTGAGCTATGCAAAGAAAAGTGTATACTAGGACAAGATTTCGCTTGTTCAAAAGGAAATAATCAAGCATGTTGGACTTGTAGTATACGTAATTTGAAATAGAAGACGTTGTGAGATTGTCATGGTTAGAGACAAAATCCAATGCCTTATAGAACACTTAACAAGGAAATTGAAGACGAAGCGATACTGAAGCACAAACAGCTTGTAGACTATAAGATATGTAATCTTGAATTCTAAAATTATCTCGCTTTGACGAGAATCACTGTTGAATCACATATTTGATTCTTGTTGAATCACATGTGATTCTTTTGAATCACATGTGATTCTTGGAAATCATATGTGATTCTTGGAAATCACATGTGATCTCCGATAACGCCACACGCGCGTTCGGGGTCAAAGGAACTTCCTTTTCTTGAGCAAGTTTTATAACACCCTAGGCAAAGAACCTAATCGTTGTAGTGTAGTAATTAGGGTAAGCCACGGGTATTGATATCGTTCTCTAGGGAATAGTGTCGTTGAATGAAGTGTATGTCGATTTAAGTCTAAAGGTGAGGATGATTATTTTGTATTTTTATATTTTATGAAATGGAAAGTGCAACTCTCGGGTTTGATTTGGGGTTGGTATTTCACCGATTACGCTACTTATCTAATTAACTAAGCTAAAGATAGTCTATGTTTATTGTTATGTGCTCGTATGATAGTTTAAAGATGTGTTTACTTAGGTTTTATTACTCCTTAATTATCTCCTATTGATGGTTGAGTTGTCACGCCCTTATTCTTAGTTGCGTTGTGTGTCTAAAGTTGTGGTATGTGTTTCTCCCAACTCTTTGAACTTACCAAAGGGTCTCGCCTACAAACCCACTAGGGATGATAAACTCCTACTCTAAGGCGCTTTGGATGGTTTAGCCTACAACTACTCGTAATTATATTCTAAGGTTCACAAAGATGAATCAAGCATTAAGTACACAACGAATGACCTATCGCATTACTAGATCATTAATCAACTAAGATAAGAAACAACCAATCAATATTCAATAGTTAAGTTTCATACTTCCTAAGCAAAGACACAAATAAATTAGCTGGACATGGAGAACATGCAAGCATACACACAAATAATCAAAGACATAATTGAATTAATGAAGTAAAGACTTATCTTGATGTAAGATAGGGTTTAAAACCCTAAAATATCGTACAAGACACCTTAGGTTCGGTTTTAGGTTTTCACTCCAAAAGACTCTCCACCCAAGACCAAAAATTCGGATTCTATATATAAGATTACATATGCGACGGTGTCACCTTATGTTTAGTGACGCCGCCGTGTCACCGTCATTGGGTTTCGTCTTGGCCACGTTAACCTTGCGACGGTGTCACCTTATGTCCGTGACGCCGTCTTCGCTTTCATCGACGTCGTTCTGGATTGCATCTAGGCGTCCCGAAAGCGACGGCCTACTCTTTCACAACTAGACGTCACTTGAAAATACGAAGTTTTGAGTTCGAATAGTCACAAAATCGGACGGACGGCGCCATTAGCACCGACTCCGCCTTCTAATTTCAAAGAATCGTGAGTGTCTCGATTTTACTTTGGCCATTTTCTTCATATATTCGCCTTTTCGTCCAAATAAGTGCCATTCCAAAGATTTTGCCTTCAAGAGACCTAAAAGTGAAAAGAACGATATTAAGCAATAACGGATACAAAAGTGATCAAATAAGGACTAAAACGACCCTCAAAATGGTACCTTTTAAAACCTTATCAAATATCCCTACACTTGTTATTTGCTTGTCCTCAAGCAAATGTCCTTTAGCCAATTAATTTATAAGTTAGGGGTCATGAAGCATTAATTCAAAACGGTCCACAACACATATAAGCCCCAAAAAGTCATAACAAGCACGAATTACATACTAGCACCTCACATGGGGTGTTTGGATACTCACATCTCTCGGTGTATATATGAAATATAACAAATAGAAATGGAAGATAAACACTCATTAACCGGTCCTAGTACATAGATTACCATAGGCTTGAGAATAGATCAAACCTCCATCGCTTTGGCGTAAGCACCTAGGAAAGACTATCAAAGAGGTCTTTTAAAGGGTTGTAATGTTAGGCTTACGGTAGGGAAACAAGGGTTTGGTGGGATAGGCTATTTAGTGGTGGTAAGTCAAAAATCTCTATGTTAAATGCATATGAAGAATGGCGTTGCTAAGCCAAGACTCGACACTCTAAACTCTAGATAACTGAAATAAACAAACATAAATTTAAAGGATAGATGTAGGATGGTAGCCTGTTTTTTTTTTTTTTTTTTTTTTTTTTTTTACACTTTTACTCTACCATCCTCTAAGATAACATCAAAATACTAGGGATTTATAGCCATATCTCTACACTTGAGTTTTATTACTCTAACACTAATTTGACCCGATTTGAAAAGATCAAAACACTTGGGGTACATTATTACGCAAACAAAGGGAATTTGAATTTAACGCCCTTCCCGTCATTTCATAAACTTTAACTTTTCCCATGAATCCCAATCGTCCCAAAATCGTATACAAAGGATATGACTCGACTTAGCAACTTATGCAAGCAACTAGATAATTGAACTAAGGGTTTGGGGTGATAACAAACATTTGCACTAAAAGTGAGTGCATAAGGGTAGGCTAAGGCGATTTGGGTGTATATTTGGGGTGGGGTGTAAACAATGCTTTCATTGATATTCGAAAACCGAAACATCACGAGAACCGCGAAAGGATAGGCTCTGAGGGGTTAACTAGGGTATCGTGTACTAAAGATGAGTACAACGCAGCGTGTGGGGAATTTCTCAACCGATATGGAAGAAGTAATTATATTACGTGTATAAACAAGGGTTATCCTAATGCCTCTTATCATTTAGTTATTCCTAACTACACAAGTGTAGCCTCACTTGCGATCTCGGAATGTATCACAAAACAAGTTATAGAATCTAATATACTACCGGTTCACACTCTAGCATTGAAGATGAATGCTTTAATTCCTACTAATCTAAGGGCGATCCTCACATTTTGGTGGAATTTGGGTAGTAAAGGGTTTTGTGCTAGTCATATAACTTCCTATCCATGAGACGCTTTTGTTAAGACTAATGGCCCACCCTATATGTCATAAAAAATTTTAAATTTGGTGCCAAAATTACCCTAACCGACATTTTCTCATGGTTTATTACACAATCACAATTGACAAAGCAAATAGTCAAGGATAAGCATAGTTTCAAAGTTCCCTGCTTTATTTTCCCTCCCACATTTAAACCGAACATTGTCCCAATGTTCCCGAAAGTATCAAAGTTATGATAAAAGAAGGTAATCAAAACGAAAGAAACTAATACTCCCCGATTAGCTCGGTAGGATCCGTAAAGTGGTGGTTAAATCCTTTTCAAGAAGAATTATTATGTGAAAAGCTCCTTCCAATCTTATGTAATTTTCTTGACAAACTAAACCTACACACTTGAAGAAAACAAACGAAACCTTCGTGTAAAATCGGTAATAATATATATAAGACTCGATTTAAACTAGGATATAATGCTTGGAATGGATGTTTACGATTTTCTAAGAAAATTAAGACCGAAAATTCCAAAAATTATAAGTGGCTCGAAACGAGAAAAGTGATCTGATGTTTTACTCCTTCCGACGCCTGGTCAGTTGCAATCTCGACGCCGTCAGTTATCTTGACAAAAAGCTGCTCATGATTTTCAAAAATTCAAAATTTACATCTTTAGAACTGGAAAATTTCGCAAAAACATCCATTATGACTCGATACAAGCATTTGACTTGAACAAACAAACATATATATCTTTTAGTTAATTGTTATTCTCATGTTTACGTTTCTTTTGAAAACGCGTGTAATCCTCCCTACACTTATCCCTTATGTAAAATACCTTTATATGTAATTAAGACGAGGTTAAAGACAAAATAAAGCATTTTACAAATTCAAACATGAGAATAAACAATTAATAAAAGATATACGACACACAAATGAAAATGAAAAACAAATACATATGGGTTGCCTCCCAAGAAGCGCTTGTTTTTGTTCGAGTCACGAGCCCTTGATCAGAAACCCTAAAAATACAAACGTGTGAAGAGACTAAATGCCCTCAAGTCGAAATTATAAAATACGAAAATACATTTGTATTCATTTAACGAAATTTACAATCTAACTTACGAATAATTAAACTTAACATATATATTTATGTAATCGACATTGTACGATCGAAGAAAATAAGTTACGCAACATAAGTTTGGGCCTCACTTTTCGTTTGTTGTAATCCGATGGGCAGCGCTTGTTTGAGCCGAGGACCAAAGCCGAGAGCCCATCTTGGGTGTGTATTTTGTTCGGTTCGGTTCAAGCCGAGAAGCCCATCACAAACCCTTATACCAATCGGTACCACATATAAATACAAACACAATACACCAAATTTGGAACCCTAGTTTTATTAAGTCACGCTCATTTTCCTCCCTTTTCTCCATTCGACAAAGCAAGTCAAGAAGGTGTGGGTGATCGGGTTTTGATGGAAGCGATGCGGTCGTGGGTATGAATCAAAGGAGAGACGTGGTCATGAGTCTTGGCTCGTTCTCGCCTTGTTCGTGGCTTTATCCATTCGACAAGCACAAGGGTTTGTAAACCTCAACTCGCTTCCATGTTTTCTTCCTTGTTTCTTTTGTTTCCGTCGTGAGTATACCATAAGAATACATGCATATATCAAATAAAACTATCACATAAAATAGTAATGCGGTCGATAAAATCAAGGTGTAGAAAACCCTAGGTAATTAATTGGGGCTGTTTTGAATCGGATTGGGTGAGTAAGGGCATGTTAAGATACTATTAAAACAGTTCATAAGGTTTTCATGGGTCATGGGTGCGTTTGGGTAGGTTAAACATGTGCTTATATTGGTTTTGATAAACCCTAAAGTTTGTTATGCATAATTTGTTCGATTAATTTTGTGAACTTTGCCTATCGTTAGTGTTTTATACGCTTATGTTTGACCGCAATGTTAAGTTACCTTATGCTAATATTTGATCCGGGAAATGATTAAATTTATGATGCAGTACATTAACTTGATAATTGCTATGCTATGTCTTTTGCTTATTTAGTTATAGTGGTCTACTATGTTTCTATTTGCTTGTGAGGCCGCCATGATTTGACTTGCTATTTCCATTCTTGCAATATTGAATTAATTGTGTTAAGTGAAGGTTAATTAGTTTGTTGAATGCCATGTTTATTTTCTAGAAAGTGTTTCCGTTAGCCTTAGACTTTTCGTTTGGTTTATATGTAATCTATTTCTTCTTGATATGTTAAGTGTCCGGTTATTTTGATGTGTTTGCGTTGGAGTCATCAATATGCTATGTGTTTGTCCTTGATTGCTAATTGTTGTTCGGATTTACAATTGTGTTTCGAGAATCCTCAATGACTCATTATTCTCGTTCCGCCACGATTTTGTTATTCGTTTCTTTGTTCATTCGTATTTATGTTTTGTTTAGTTTTGTTTCATTATATCTGCTCACTGGCTTTGTAAGCTCGGCCGCTTTTCTTTTCTGCGGCGGTATTTTAAGCATTCAAGATGAGCTCTTGGGATAGGCGATGCGGGTTGAGAGTAGAGGCGAGCAAGATTTGACCATAGAGATCTTAGAATTATTTTGGTTATTTAGTTATTTATGTTTTCTTTTAGAATTTCGTAAAGACTTTCGTTTTGTATAGTACTTAAAGTTACGATATGAAGCTATTTGTGATATCTTTACCCTTGCCGGTCGGGGTGTTACAATTATGGTATCGAGCTCTAGGTTTTAGGACCCTAGAGCTTAGGCTATGACCCGTGAGGATTGGGTAGGTCTTAGGTTCCGTCATCGGATATCTTCGATTCCTTTTGGATTGTCATTCGATTTGACTTGATAATCTTTCGTCTTCACTGAATTGGCCTCCTCTTTCGCGTCGAATTTTGTTATTTTGTTTTCGCTCGTCCGGTTTGTCGATCGTTAGATGGAGACTACCCGTGGAGCCAAGAAGATGGTGCCGACCTGCGTTCTTTAGCAGTTCTGTCTTTGGAGAGGTTCGAGAAGCGAAGCCACACTCGTCTGCCGTGCTACGGAGACATCGGGATGTTCTTTGGAGGAGCTGGATGAATCAACCAAAGACGTAACGATGAAGACATGATTCAACAGGTGGCTGGGAAGGTTCATCTACTTCATATGATTTGGGCGCGACGTGTGTTACTCTGATTTGTTTGTCACGCGTTTTGAAGCGGTTTGATGTCTTGCTACGCGATTTTGATCGGCATTACTTTTCTTTGATTCGTTCAGAACTCGGTTTGAATCGTGAAGTTTTATCGTTTAGCATTCTGGTATAACTCAGCTTTTCTTTCTGGATCGTCAGTAATGAGTCATGAGGAACTGTTTTGTGCATTGGTGGCCTTCTTTTCTTTTGTGGTATGGTAAGTTGTTTTGATGTCGTATATGCTGTATGTATGTGATCTGGTCTGTTATAGTATGTTACTTGCTAGTCAGTATGTTATCTCGTATGTGATATGTTTTGTTCGATATTAGTTATGTGGTTTGCCATGACCGGGACGGGATATGATGACAATAAGAACTTGTTATATGATGCAAGTATTATGGCCTTTGATCAACGTAATAATCCGAGATCATATAATTTGAACATCTTGAAATCATATGACGTCTGGGGAAATGCACATGGTTTATACGTGAATGGACTTTGACTTGTATCTCGTTATTTGTCCTCCTTATGTTCGATTGGAAATTTTGTACCTATTTGTGAGATTTAGTCGATATCATTACGTGTAAGTTTTGTGCGTTTTGGACCGAAATTGTTATGATTTGTGTGAACTATGAACTGCTATGTTTGCTCTAAATGTGTGCGTCTCAGTGTACCCTTATTGCGGTCCTAGGATTTTCGTGAAGTGTTTGAGGAACATTAGATCCTTTTAGTTTGATTATCTATGATTAGTAAGACCGTTAGGATTCGTTACTGTCTATGCATATGATTGATCTCGTCATTAGATATCTGATAAGTTAGGATTGTCGTTTGATTTTCTGCATCTCATCCGTTATCTGCCATTACTTGATGTATATAGGATAGTCTATTGTAAGTATTTGATTATTGTTTTGATTCGTTTGTTCTGAGATGCGTTACGTGTTCGTTTTAATTCTTCGAAACTCTAAAATCCGCCTTTGTTTCTTGTTCTGTTCCGTCTTGTTCAATTTCGAGGACGAAATTTTCTTTTTAGAAGGGGAGAGTTGTAAAACCCTAAAAATACGAAACGTGTGAAGAGACTAAAATGCCCTCGAAGTCGAAATTATAAAATACGTAAAATACATTTGTATTCATTTAACGAAATTTACAATCTAACTTACGAATAATTAAAACTTAACATATATATTTATGTAATCGACATTGTACGACGAAGAAAATAAGTTACGCAACATAAGTTTGGGCCTCACTTTTCGTTTGTTGTAATCCGATGGGCCGCGTTTGTTTGGTAGGAGGATCCAAGCCGAGAGCCCGGCTTGGTGTGTATTTTGTTCGGTTGGGTTCAAGCCGAAAGCCATCACAAACCCTTATACCAATCGGTACCACATATAAATACAAACACAATACACCAAATTTGGAACCCTAGTTTTATTAAGTCACGGCTCATTCTTTTCCTCCCTTTTCTCCATTCGACAAAGCAAGTCAAGAAGGTGTGAGTGATCGTGGGTTTTGATGGGCGATGTGGTCGTGGGTATGAATCAAAGGAGAGGCGTGGTCATGAGTCTTGGCTCGTTCTCGTCTTGTTCGTGGTTTTTTTCCATTCGACAAGCACAAGGGTTTGTAAACCTCAACTCGTTTCCATGTTTTCTTCCTTGTTTCTTTTGTTTCACTCGTGAGTATACCATAAGAATACATGCATATATCAAATAAAACTATCACATAAAATAGTAATGTGGTCGCATAAAATCAAGGTGTAGAAAACCCTAGGTAATTAATTGGGGGCTGTTTTGAATCGGATTGGGTGAGTAAGGGCATGTTAAGATACTATTAAAACAGTTCATAAGGTTTTCATGGGTCATGGGTGCGTTTGGGTAGGTTAAACATGTGCTTATATTGGTTTTGATAAACCCTAAACCGGACAGCATCATATGTCGAACTTGTGCGTGTCATAGATCCAATTTTACAAGTGCAATAATCTGGGTTTTGTGGGGAAAGTTTATTTTATGTCTTAGTTAAGTTTTCCAAGTGGTTTGGTCGAATTTGGAGTTGTCTAAGTCGTATTTTGAATTTTACAAGATCAAGTGTCAAAGCTGAGAAAGCGGGTATGAAATTTAGTTGGATTGTTTGATTTTTCATTTTCAAACCATAAGGAATTGGGAGCTCTCCTTTACGGGAGTGATATTTATGACATAAATGAATTTCTGGGAGTTAAGGGATTTTTCCAAGGTGTCTAAATAGGTCCAATAAGCGTAAACTTTTAAGGTGTATTTTACGATTACTTTACGGATGTGCGGACTTGTGATTTTCCATAGGCCATTTGGCATAGATATAGAACCCACCAATTTTTGTAGAGTCTTTTAACTCATATGGGAACCTCTGGGATTTTGCTTGATTTCATTTGAGCTAAGTAAGTATTTTATAAAAATCACTAAAGTCTGGTCCGAATATGAGTTTATGAAACTGAAAGATAAAATATGTTATCAATAGGTAACACACTTACAAATGCATAAGAAGCTTATAAAATGAGAATATACTTATAACTCTAATAATGTTAATGCGAGGAATCCTATATAACTTTAATGATGCTAATAAGTATTAAATAAATCATAATCCGTGTAGATTCGTTGAAGAAGACGCGACGTTACATCTTCGTGATTCACTGCTTCGCTTGTTTTTCCTCTCATTTGCTTTAAGGTACGGATATTACATCTTACCTTAAGACACTTATGCTATCGTCGAGATATTCGACCTTCTTAGTAAAGGTTCCTTATGATGTTCTTTTCGTTCGCTTTCCTATTTTACTTATTAGGATTCCTATGCCATTGCTATGAACCCTTTCACGATTGTTTGACTGTTGCTTATCCGAACCTATGTTTTATTGAACCATGCGATATCGATTTGAACTTTATGTTAGGAAGACTTTGATGTGCATATTTGTTGAACCTTGTTATATTTGAATATGAACCTTATGATATGAGTTATCGATATGTTATTTGCTATGAACACTAATGTGTCTTTTGAAATGTTGTATCCGAACTTTGATTTTTGAATCATAAAACATTGGTTTTGAACTATATGATATGAAGACTTTGATTTTGAAAACATGATTAAACATTTGATAAAACATGATCTATGTCGGTTATGACATTACGATTGACCTAAGTTAGTTTGACACCGAGCCAAATAATACCTAGTCATGGGGTTCCATGTCCGTGTCGATGATGCACCTCGACATGACTTTAGCGCAGATGAGTGAAGTTCGCCACGTCCCTTATCATTATATGTTATGAGCTCAAGTTATATTATATTATCAATATATATACGTAGGGCGTATGGATGCATCCTAGATCGATCACATTATCCGATATGATTTGTTTAGGTGAATGATGTGGGTAATGCGATCTGCGTCTTCACAACTTCTGGGAGCTAGCTACTCCAAATTATTTTCTAAGATTATTCCTGTATATGTATGATGTTTCTGATATGATATGTCTGGGCTCGTGGTAGTTAACTAAATCTTTATTTGTTATTTCTATGTTAAGTATTCTGATTATGATTCGGTATGTTCAAGTGTTAATAATTATGTGCTAGGCCTATTATACGTTATTATATAAAAAGCATGTGTATGTTACTACCGTCTACTATGCTAGGTTATGATTAATATGTTTAAATATGATTCATATGCTGTCATCTGATGTCATGTTAGTTTATCGTTATGTGAATTCGTTGATCGGTGAGATGTATGTGCTAGTGTGAAAGTGAGTATTCTATAAGTTTGTTATGCATAATTTGTTCGATTAATTTTGTGAACTTTGCCTATCGTTAGTGTTTTATCCGCTTATGTTTGACCCGCCATGTTAAGTTACGCTTATGCTAATATTTGATCCGGGAAATGATTAAATTTATGATGCACAGTCTCATTAACTTGATAATTGCTATGCTATGTCTTTTGCTTATTTAGTTATAGTTGTCTACTATGTTTCTATTTGCTTGTGAGATCGCCATGATTTGGTTTGCTATTTCCGCCGCAATATTGAATTAATTGTGTTAAGTGAAGGTTAATTAATTTGTTGAATGCCATGTTTATTTTCTAGAAAGTGTTTCCATTAGAGCTTAGGCTATGACCTGTGAGGATTGGGTAGATCTTAGGTTCCGTCTGTTCAGATATCTTTCGATTCCTTTTGGATTGTCATTCGATTTGACTTGATAATCTTTCGTCTTCACCGAATTGGCCTCCTCTTTTCGCGTCGAATTTTTTATTTTGTTTTCGCTCGTCCGTTTGTCGATCGTTAGATGGAGACTACCGTGGAGCCGAAGAAGATGGTCTGAAACCTGCGTTCTTTGCAGATTCTGTCTTTGGAGAGGTTCGAGCGAAGCCACTTTTCGTCTGCCGTACTCTGGAGACATCGGGATCTTTCTTGGGAGGAGGCTGGACGAATCAACCATAGACGTAACGATGAAGACATGATTCAACGGTGGTGGGAAGGTTCATCTACTTCATATGATTTGGGCGCGATGTGTGTTACTCGATTTGTTTGTCACGCGTTTTGAAGCGGTTTGATGTCTTGCTACGCGATTTTGATCGGCATTACTTTTCTTTGATTCGTTCGAACTCGGTTTGAATCGTGAAGTTTTATCGTTTAGCATTCGGTATAACTCGACTTTTCTTTACGGATCGTCGATAATGAGTCATGAGGAACTGCTTGTGCATTGGTGGCCTTCTTTTCTTTTGTGGTATGGTAAGTTGTTTTGATGTCGTATATCTTTGTATGTATGTGATCCGTGCATTATAGTATGTTACTTGCTAGTTGTATGTTATCTCGTATGTGATATGTTTTGTTCGATATTAGTTATGTGGTTTGCCATGACCGGGACGGGATATGATGACAATAAGAACTTGTTATATGATGCAAGTATTATGGCCTTTGATCAACGTAATAATACCGAGATCATATAATTTGAACTTATTGAAATCATATGACGTCTGGGAAATGCACATGGTTTATACGTGAATGGACTTTGACTTGTATCTCGTTATTTGTCACTCCTTATGTTCGATTGGAAATTTTGTACCTATTTGTGATTTCGTCGATATCATTACGATGTAAGTTTTGTGCGTTTGGACCGAAATTGTTATGATTTGTGTGAACTATGAACTGCTATGTTTGCTCTAAATGTATGCGTCTCCGTGAGAAGGGAGAGTTGTAAAACCCTAAAAATACGAAGCGTGTGAAGAGACTAAAATGCCCTCGAAGTCGAAATTATAAAATCGTAAAATACATTTGTATTCATTTAACGAAATTTACAATCTAACTACGAATAATTAAAACTTAACATATATATTTATGTAATCGACATTGTCTGACGAAGAAAATAAGTTCATAACATAAGTTTGGGCCTCACTTTTCGTTTGTTGTAATCCGATGGGCGCGTTTGTTTGAGCCGAGGATCCAAGCGAAAGCCCAACTTGGGTGTGTATTTTGTTCGGTTGGGTTCAAGCCGAAGCCCATCACAAACCCTTATACCAATCGGTACCACATATAAATACAAACACAATACACCAAATTTGGAACCCTAGTTTTATTAAGTCACGGCTCATTCTTTTCCTCCCTTTTCTCCATTCGACAAAGCAAGTTTGAAGAAGGTGTGGGTGATCGTGGGTTTTGATGGAAGGCGATGTGGTCGTGGGTATGAATCAAAGGAGAGCGTGGTCATGAGTCTTGGCTCGTTCTCGTCTTGTTCGTGGCTTTTCCATTCGACAAGCACAAGGGTTTGTAAACCTCAACTCGTTTCCATGTTTTCTTCCTTGTTTCTTTTGTTTCCTGTCGTGAGTATACCATAAGAATACATGCATATATCAAATAAAACTATCACATAAAATAGTAATGTGGTCGCATAAAATCAAGGTGTAGAAAACCCTAGGTAATTAATTGGGGGCTGTTTTGAATCGGATTGGGTGAGTAAGGGCATGTTAAGATACTATTAAAACAGTTCATAAGGTTTTCATGGGTCATGGGTGCGTTTGGGTAGGTTAAACATGTGCTTATATTGGTTTTGATAAACCCTAAAACTGGACAGCATCATATGTCGAACTTGTGCGTGTCATAGATCCAATTTTACAAGTGCAATAATCTGGGTTTTGTGGGAAAGTTTATTTTATGTCTTAGTTAAGTTTTCCAAGTGGTTTGGTCGAATTTGGAGTTGTCTAAGTCGTATTTTGAATTTTACAAGATCAAGTGTCAAAGCTGAGAAAGCAGGTGCGAAATTTAGTTGGATTGTTTGATTTTCATTTTCAAACCATAAGGAATTGGGAGCTCTCCTTTTACAGGGTGATATTTATGACATAAATGAATTTACGGGAGTTCGGGATTTTTCCAAGGTGTCTAAATAGGTCCAATAAGCGTAAACTTTTAAGGTGTATTTTCGATTACTTTACGGGCAGTGCGGACTTGTGATTTTCCATAGGCCATTTGGCATAGATATAGAACCCACCAATTTTGTAGAGTCTTTTAACTCATATGGGAACCTCTGGGATTTTGCTTGATTTCATTTGAGCTAAGTAAGTATTTTATAAAAATCACTAAAGTCTGGTCCGAATATGAGTTTATGAAACGAAAGATAAAATATGTTATCAATAGGTAACACACTTACAAATGCATAAAAGCTTATAAAATGAGAATATACTTATAACTCTAATAATGTTAATGCGAGGAATCCGTTATAACTTTAATGATGCTAATAAGTATTAAATAAATCATAATCCGTGTAGATTCGTTGAAGAAGGCGCGACGTTACATCTTCGTGATTCACTCGTTCGTTTGTTTTCCCTCTCATTTGCTTTAAGGTGCGGATATTACTGTCTTACCTTAAGACACTTATGCTATCGTCTGAGATATTCGACCTTTTAGTAAAGGTTCCTTATGATGTTCTTTTCGTTCGCTTTCCTATTTTACTTATTAGGATTCCTATGCCATTGCTATGAACCCTTTCACGATTGTTTGACTGTTGCTTATCGAACCTATGTTTTATTGAACCATGCGATATCGATTTGAACTTTATGTTAGGAAGACTTTGATGTGCATATTTGTTGAACCTTGTTATATTTGAATATGAACCTTATGATATGAGTTATCGATATGTTATTTGCTATGAACACTAATGTGTCTTTTGGTACATTGCTTATCCGAACTTTGATTTTGAATCATAAAACATTGGTTTTGAACTATATGATATGAAGACTTTGATTTTGAAAACATGATTAAACATTTGATAAAACATGATCTATGTCGGTTATGACATTCGATTTGACCTAAGTTAGTTTGACACCGAGCCAAATAATACCTAGTCATGGGGTTCCATGTCCGTGTCGATGATGCACCTCGACATGACTCTAGGCGATGAGAGTGAAGTTACGCCACGTCCTTATCATTATATGTTATGAGCTCAAGTTATATTATATTATCAATATATGTATGTGGGCGTATGGATGCATCCTAGATCGATCATTATCCGATATGATTTGTTTAGGTGAATGATGTGGGTATGCGTCTGCGTCTTCACAACTTCGGGAGCTAGCTACTCCAAATTATTTTCTAAGATTATTCACGTATATGTATGATGTTTACGATATGATATATTACGGGCTCGTGGTAGTTAACTAAATCTTTATTTGTTATTTCTATGTTAAGTATTACGATTATGATTCGGTATGTTCAAGTGTTAATAATTATGTGCTAGGCCTATTATACGTTATTATATATGTTTATGCTTTTGCATGTGTATGTGACTACCGTCTACTATGCTAGGTTATGATTAATATGTTTAAATATGATTCATATCTTTGTCATCGATGTCATGTTAGTTTATCGTTATGTGAATTCGTTGATCGGTGAGATGTATGTGCTAGTGTGAAAGTGAGTATTCTATAAGTTTGTTATGCATAATTTGTTCGATTAATTTTGTGAACTTTGCCTATCGTTAGTGTTTTATCGCTTATGTTTGACTGCCATGTTAAGTTACGCTTATGCTAATATTTGATCCGGGAAATGATTAAATTTATGATGCACAGTGCATTAACTTGATAATTGCTATGCTATGTCTTTTGCTTATTTAGTTATAGTTGTCTACTATGTTTCTATTTGCTTGTGAGGCGCCATGATTTGGTTGCTATTTCCATTCTTTGCAATATTGAATTAATTGTGTTAAGTGAAGGTTAATTAATTTGTTGAATGCCATGTTTATTTTCTAGAAAGTGTTTCCGTTAGCCTTAGACTTTTCGTTTGGTTTATATGTAATCTATTTCTTCTTGATATGTTAAGTGTCCGGTTATTTTGATGTGTTTGCGTTGGAGTCATCAATATGCTATGTGTTTGTCCTTGATTGCTAATTGTTGTTCGGTTTACGTGCAATTGTGTTTCATGAGAATCCTCAATGATTCATTATTCTCGTTCCGCTACGATTTTGTTATTCGTTTCTTTGTTCATTCGTATTTATGTTTTGTTTAGTTTTGTTTCGTTATATCATTCCTTTGGGCTTTGTAAGCTCGGCCGCACTTTTCTTTTCTGCGGCGGTATTTTAAGCATTCAAGATGAGCTCTTGGGATAGGCGATCCGGGTTGAGAGTAGAGGCGAGAGCAAGATTTGACCATAGAGATCTTAGAATTATTTTGGTTATTTAGTTATTTATGTTTTCTTTTAGAATTTCGTAAAGACTTTCGTTTTGTATAGTACTTAAAGTTACGATATGAAGCGTATTTGTGATATCTTTACCCTTGTCGGGTCGGGTGTTACAATTATGGTATCGAGCTCTAGGTTTTAGGACCCTTAGAGCTTAGGCTATGACACAGTGAGGATTGGGTAGATCTTAGGTTCCGTTGTTCGAGATATCTTCGATTCCTTTTGGATTGTCATTGATTTGACTTGATAATCTTTCGTCTTCTTGAATTGGCCCTCCTCTTTTCGCGTCAATTTTGTTATTTTGTTTTCGCTCGTCCGTTTGTCGATCGTTAGATGGAGACTACCGTGGAGCGAAGAAGATGGTGCCGACCTGCGTTCTTTGCAGTTCTGTCTTTGGAGAGGTTCGAAAGCGAAGCCACTTTCGTCTGCCGTCTCTTGGAGACATCGGGATCTTCTTTGGAGGGGCTGGACGAATCAACCAAAGGCGTAACGATGAAGACATGATTCAACGGTGGTGGGAAGGTTCATCTACTTCATATGATTTGGGCGCGGCGTGTGTTACTCGATTCGTTTGTCACGCGTTTTGAAGCGGTTTGATGTCTTGCTACGATTTTGATCGGCATTACTTTTCTTTGATTCGTTCGAACTCGGTTTGAATCGTGAAGTTTTATCGTTTAGCATTACGGTATAACTCGACTTTTCTTTACGGATCGTCGATAATGAGTCATGAGGCTGTTTTGTGCATTGGTGGCCTTCTTTTCTTTTGTGGTATGGTAAGTTGTTTTGATGTCGTATATCTTTGTATGTATGTGATGCAGTGCATTATAGTATGTTACTTGCTAGTTGTATGTTATCTGTATGTGATATGTTTTGTTACGATATTAGTTATGTGGTTTGCCATGACCGGGACGGGATATGATGACAATAAGAACTTGTTATATGATGCAAGTATTATGGCCTTTGATCAACGTAATATCTGAGATCATATAATTTGAACTTATTGAAATCATATGACGTCTGGGAAATGCACATGGTTTATCGTGAATGGACTTTGACTTGTATCATTATTTGTCACTCCTTATGTTCGATTGGAAATTTTGTACCTATTTGTGAGATTTCGTCGATATCATTACGTGTAAGTTTTGTGCGTTTTGGACCGAAATTGTTATGATTTGTGTGAACTATGAACTGCTATGTTTGCTCTAAATGTATGCGTCTCCGTGTACCCTTATTGCGGTCCTAGGATTTTCGTGAAGTGTTTGAGGAACATTAGATCCTTTTAGTTTGATTATCTATGATTAGTAAGACCGTTAGGATTCGTTACATCTATGCATATGATTGATCTCGTCATTAGATATCGATAAGTTAGGATTGTCGTTTGATTTTACGCATCTCATCCGTTATCTGCCATTACTTGATGTATATAGGATAGTCTCTTGTAAGTATTTGATTATTGTTTTGATTCGTTTGTTACGAGATCGTTACGTGTTCGTTTTAATTCTTGAAACTCTAAAATCCGCCTTTGTTTCTTGTTACATTCGTCTTGTTCAATTTCGAGGGCGAAATTTTCTTTTTAGAAGGGAGAGTTGTAAAACCCTAAAAATACGAAGCGTGTGAAGAGACTAAAATGCCCTCAAGTCGAAATTATAAAATCGTAAAATACATTTGTATTCATTTAACGAAATTTACAATCTAACTTACGAATAATTAAAACTTAACATATATATTTATGTAATCGACATTGTCTGACGAAGAAAATAAGTTCACAACATAAGTTTGGGCCTCACTTTTCGTTTGTTGTAATCCGATGGGCGCGTTTGTTTGAGCCGAGGATCAAGCCGAAACCCGGCTTGGGTGTGTATTTTGTTCGGTTGGGTTCAAGCCGAGAAGCCCATCACAAACCCTTATACCAATCGGTACCACATATAAATACAAACACAATACACCAAATTTGGAACCCTAGTTTTATTAAGTCACGGCTCATTCTTTTCCTCCCTTTTCTCCATTCGACAAAGCAAGCTGAAGAAGGTGTGGGTGATCGTGGGTTTTGATGGAAGCTGATGTGGTCGTGGGTATGAATCAAAGGAGAGACTGTGGTCATGAGTCTTGGCTCGTTCTCGTCTTGTTCGTGGTTTTTTTCCATTCGACAAGCACAAGGGTTTGTAAACCTCAACTCGTTTCCATGTTTTCTTCCTTGTTTCTTTTGTTTCCTGTCGTGAGTATACCATAAGAATACATGCATATATCAAATAAAACTATCACATAAAATAGTAATGTGGTCGCATAAAATCAAGGTGTAGAAAACCCTAGGTAATTAATTGGGGGCTGTTTTGAATCGGATTGGGTGAGTAAGGGCATGTTAAGATACTATTAAAACAGTTCATAAGGTTTTCATGGGTCATGGGTGCGTTTGGGTAGGTTAAACATGTGCTTATATTGGTTTTGATAAACCCTAAAACTGGACAGCATCATATGTCGAACTTGTGCGTGTCATAGATCCAATTTACAAGTGCAATAATCTGGGTTTTGTGGGGAAAGTTTATTTTATGTCTTAGTTAAGTTTTCCAAGTGGTTTGGTCGAATTTGGAGTTGTCTAAGTCGTATTTTTGAATTTTACAAGATCAAGTGTCAAAGCTGAGAAAGCAGGTGCGAAATTTAGTTGGATTGTTTGATTTTCATTTTCAAACCATAAGGAATTGGGAGCTCTCCTTTTACGGGGTGATATTTATGACATAAATGAATTTCGGGAGTTAGGGGATTTTTCAAGGTGTCTAAATAGGTCCAATAAGCGTAAACTTTTAAGGTGTATTTTCGATTACTTTACGGACAGTGTCGGACTTGTGATTTTCCATAGGCCATTTGGCATAGATATAGAACCCACCAATTTTGTAGAGTCTTTTAACTCATATGGGAACCTCTGGGATTTTGCTTGATTTCATTTGAGCTAAGTAAGTATTTTATAAAAATCACTAAAGTCTGGTCCGAATATGAGTTTATGAAGCGAAAGATAAAATATGTTATCAATAGGTAACACACTTACAAATGCATAAGAAGCTTATAAAATGAGAATATACTTATAACTCTAATAATGTTAATGCGAGGAATCCGTTATAACTTTAATGATGCTAATAAGTATTAAATAAATCATAATCCGTGTAGATTCGTTGAAGAAGGCGCGACGTTACATCTTAAATGATTCACTCGTTCGTTTGTTTTCCCTCTCATTTGCTTTAAGGTGCGGATATTACATCTTACCTTAAGACACTTATGCTATCGTCTGAGATATTCGACCTTTTAGTAAAGGTTCCTTATGATGTTCTTTTCGTTCGCTTTCCTATTTTACTTATTAGGATTCCTATGCCATTGCTATGAACCCTTTCACGATTGTTTGACTGTTGCTTATCTGAACCTATGTTTTATTGAACCATGCGATATCGATTTGAACTTTATGTTAGGAAGACTTTGATGTGCATATTTGTTGAACCTTGTTATATTTGAATATGAACCTTATGATATGAGTTATCGATATGTTATTTGCTATGAACACTAATGTGTCTTTTGAGTTGTTGCTTATCGAACTTTGATTTTGAATCATAAAACATTGGTTTTGAACTATATGATATGAAGACTTTGATTTTGAAAACATGATTAAACATTTGATAAAACATGATCTATATCGGTTATGACATTCGATTTGACCTAAGTTAGTTTGACACCGAGCCAAATAATACCTAGTCATGGGGTTCCATGTCCGTGTCGATGATGCACCTCGACATGACTCTAGGGCGATGAGTGAAGTTACGCCCGTCCCTTATCATTATATGTTATGAGCTCAAGTTATATTATATTATCAATATATATACGTGGGGCGTATGGATGCATCCTAGATCGATCTGTTATCCGATATGATTTGTATAGGTGAATGATGTCGTGTGCGATCTGCGTCTTCACAACTTCTAGGAGCTAGCTACTCCAAATTATTTTCTAAGATTATTCTGTATATGTATGATGTTTACGATATGATATGTACGGGCTCGTGGTAGTTAACTAAATCTTTATTTGTTATTTCTATGTTAAGTATTACGATTATGATTCGGTATGTTCAAGTGTTAATAATTATGTGCTAGGCCTATTATCGTTATTATATATGTTTATGCTTTTGCATGTGTATGTGACTACCGTCTACTATGCTAGGTTATGATTAATATGTTTAAATATGATTCATATCTTGTCATCGATGTCATGTTAGTTTATCGTTATGTGAATTCGTTGATCGGTGAGATGTATGTGCTAGTGTGAAAGTGAGTATTCTATAAGTTTGTTATGCATAATTTGTTTAGTTAATTTTGTGAACTTTGCCTATCGTTAGTGTTTTATCGCTTATGTTTGACACCGCCATGTTAAGTTACGCTTATGCTAATATTTGATCCGGGAAATGATTAAATTTATGATGCAGTGCATTAACTTGATAATTGCTATGCTATGTCTTTTGCTTATTTAGTTATAGTTGTCTACTATGTTTCTATTTGCTTGTGAGGCGCCATGATTTGAATTGCTATTTCCATTCTTTGCAATATTGAATTAATTGTGTTAAGTGAAGGTTAATTAATTTGTTGAATGCCATGTTTATTTTCTAGAAAGTGTTTCCGTTAGCCTTAGACTTTTCGTTTGGTTTATATGTAATCTATTTCTTCTTGATATGTTAAGTGTACGGTTATTTTGATGTGTTTGCGTTGGAGTCATCAATATGCTATGTGTTTGTCCTTGATTGCTAATTGTTGTTCGGTTTACGTGCAATTGTGTTTCATGAATCCTCAATGATTCATTATTCTCGTTCCTTCGATTTTGTTATTCGTTTCTTTGTTCATTCGTATTTATGTTTTGTTTAGTTTTGTTTCGTTATATCATTCCTTTGGGCTTTGTAAGCTCGGCCGCTTTTCTTTTCTGCGGCGGTATTTTAAGCATTCAAGATGAGCTCTTGGGATAGTGATGCGGGTTGAGAGTAGAGCGAGAGCAAGATTTGACCATAGAGATCTTAGAATTATTTTGGTTATTTAGTTATTTATGTTTTCTTTTAGAATTTCGTAAAGACTTTCGTTTTGTATAGTACTTAAAGTTCGATATGAAACCTGTATTTGTGATATCTTTACCCTTGTCGGGTCGGGTGTTAACTAAATCTTTATTTGTTATTTCTATGTTAAGTATTACGATTATGATTCGGTATGTTCAAGTGTTAATAATTATGTACTAGGCCTATTATCGTTATTATATATGTTTATGCTTTTGCATGTGTATGTGACTACCGTCTACTATGCTAGGTTATGATTAATAGGTTTAAATATGATTCATATCTCATTCATCGATGTCATGTTAGTTTATCGTTATGTGAATTCGTTGATCGGTGAGATGTATGTGCTAGTGTGAAAGTGAGTATTCTATAAGTTTGTTATGCATAATTTGTTCGAGTTAATTTTGTGAACTTTGCCTATACGTTAGTGTTTTATCCGCTTATGTTTGACTGCCATGTTAAGTTACGCTTATGCTAATATTTGATCCGGGAAATGATTAAATTTATGATGCACAGTCATTAACTTGATAATTGCTATGCTATGTCTTTTGCTTATTTAGTTATAGTTGTCTACTATGTTTCTATTTGCTTGTGAGACCGCCATGATTTGATCGCTATTTCATTCTTTGCAATATTGAATTTAGTGTGTTAAGTGAAGGTTAATTAATTTGTTGAATGCCATGTTTATTTTCTAGAAAGTGTTCCGTTAACCTTAGACTTTTCGTTTGGTTTATATGTAATCTATTTCTTCTTGATATGTTAAGTGTCTGGTTATTTTGATGTGTTTGCGTTGGAGTCATCAATATGCTATGTGTTTGTCCTTGATCGCTAATTGTTTTTTTTTGGATTTCGGTGCAATTGTGTTTCCGCAGAATCCTCAATGATTCATTATTCTCGTTCCGCCACGATTTTGTTATTCGTTTCTTTGTTCAATTCGTATTTATGTTTTGTTTAGTTTTTGTTTCGTTATATCTGTTCACTGGGCTTTGTAAGCTCACCAAGACTTTCTTTTCTGCGGCGGTATTAGGCATTCAAGATGAGCTTGTGGGATGGGCGATCTAGGTTAAGAATAGAATGAGAGCAAGACTTGACCTTTAGAGATCTTAGATTTATTTTGAAGTTTAGCTATTTATGTTTTCTTTTGAATATTTTGTAAAGGCTTTCGCTATTGTATAGTATTTAAAGTTCTGATATGAAACCGTATTTGAGATATCTTTACCCTTGTTGGGTTGGGGTGTTACAATTATGGTATCAGAGCTCTAGGTTTTAGGACCCTTAGAGCTTAGGCTATGACTGTGAGGATTGGGTAGATCTTAGGTTCCGTGCTTCGTGATATCTTTCGATTCCTTTTGGATTGTCATTGATTTGACTTGATAATCTTCGTCTTCACCGAATTGGCCTCCTCTTTTCACATCGAATTTTGTTATTTTGTTTTCGCCGTCCGTTTGTCGATCGTTAGATGGAGACTACCCGTGGGCCGAAGAAGATGGTGCCGACCTGCGTTCTTTGCAGCAGCTGTCTTGGCCGAGAAGTTCGAGAAGCGAAGCCACACTCGTCTGCCGTACTTTCGGAGACATCGGGATCTTCTTTGGAGGGCGGACGAATCAACCAAAGACGTAACGATGAAGACATGATTCAACGGTGGTGGGAAGGTTCATCTACTTCATATGATTTGGGCGCGACGTGTGTTACTCTGATTCGTTTGTCACGCGTTTTGAAGCGGTTTGATGTCTTGCTACGCGATTTTGATCGGCATTACTTTTCTTTGATTCGTTCAGAACTCGGTTTGAATCGTGAAGTTTTATCGTTTAGCATTCTGGTATAACTCAGCTTTTCTTTCTGGATCGTCAGTAATGAGTCATGAGAAACTGTTTTGTGCATTGGTGGCCTTTTTTTTCTTTTGTGGTATGGTAAGTTGTTTTGATGTCGTATATGCTGTATGTATGTGATCTGGTCTGTTATAGTATGTTACTTGCTAGCTGTATGTTATCTGTATGTGATATGTTTTGTTCTGATATTAGTTATGTGGTTTGCCATGACCCGGACGGATATGATGACAATAAGAACTTGTTATATGATGCAAGTATTATGGCGCTTTGATCAACGTAATAATACCGAGATCATATAATTTGAACTTATTGAAATCATCTGACGTACGGGGAAATGCACGTGGTTTATCGTGAATGGACTTTGACTTGTATCTGTTATTTGTCACTCCTTATGTTCGATTGGAAATTTTGTACCTATTTGTGAGATTTCGTCGATATCTGTTACGTGTAAGTTTTGTGCGTTTTGGACCAAAATTGTTATGATTTGTGTGAACTATGAACTGCTATGTTTGCTCTAAATGTGTACGTCTCCGTGTACCCTTATTGCGGTCCTAGGATTTTCGTGAAGTGTTTGAGGAACATTAGATCTTTTAGTTTGATTATCTATGATTAGTAAGACCGTTAGGATTCGTTCTGTCTATGCATATGATTGATCTCGTCATTAGATATCTGATAAGTTAGGATTGTCGTTTGATTTTCTGCATCTCATCCGTTATCTGCCATTACTTGATGTATATAGGATAGTCTGTTGTAAGTATTTGATTATTGTTTTGATTCGTTTTGTAAAACCCTAAAAATACGAAACGTGTGAAGAGACTAAAATGCCCTCGAAGTCGAAATTATAAAATACGTAAAATACATTTGTATTCATTTAACGAAATTTACAATCTAACTTACGAATAATTAAAACTTAACATATATATTTATGTAATCGACATTGTACGACGAAGAAAATAAGTTACGCAACATAAGTTTGGGCCTCACTTTTCGTTTGTTGTAATCCGATGGGCCGCGTTTGTTTGAGCCGAGGATCCAAGCCGAGAGCCCAGCTTGGGTGTGTATTTTGTTCGGTTGGGTTCAAGCCGAGAAGCCCATCACAAACCCTTATACCAATCGGTACCACATATAAATACAAACACAATACACCAAATTTGGAACCCTAGTTTTATTAAGTCACGGCTCATTCTTTTCCTCCCTTTTCTCCATTCGACAAAGCAAGTTGAAGAAGGTGTGGGTGATCGTGGGTTTTGATGGAAGCTGATGAGGTCGTGGGTATGAATCAAAGGAGAGACTGTGGTCATGAGTCTTGGCTCGTTCTCGTCTTGTTCGTGGCTTTTTCCATTCGACAAGCACAAGGGTTTGTAAACCTCAACTCGTTTCCATGTTTTCTTCCTTGTTTTTTTTGTTTCCTGTCGTGAGTATACCATAAGAATACATGCATATATCAAATAAAACTATCACATAAAATAGTAATGTGGTCGCATAAAATCAAGGTGTAGAAACCCTAGGTAATTAATTGGGGGCTGTTTTGAATCGGATTGGGTGAGTAAGGGCATGTTAAGATACTATTAAAACAGTTCATAAGGTTTTCATGGGTCATGGGTGCGTTTGGGTAGGTTAAACATGTGCTTATATTGGTTTTGATAAACCCTAAAACTGGACAGCATCATATGTCGAACTTGTGCGTGTCATAGATCCAATTTTACAAGTGCAATAATCTGGGTTTTTGTGGGGAAAGTTTATTTTATGTCTTAGTTAAGTTTTCCAAGTGGTTTGGTCGAATTTGGAGTTGTCTAAGTCGTATTTTTGAATTTTACAAGATCAAGTGTCAAAGCTGAGAAAACGGGTCTGAAATTTAGTTGGATTGTTTGATTTTCATTTTCAAACCATAAGGAATTGGGAGCTCTCCTTTTACAGGAGTGATATTTATGACATAAATGAATTTCGGGAGTTCGGGATTTTTCCAAGGTGTCTAAATAGGTCCAATAAGCGTAAACTTTTAAGGTGTATTTTCGATTACTTTACGGGCAGTGTCGGACTTGTGATTTTCCATAGGCCATTTGGCATAGATATAGAACCCACCAATTTTGTAGAGTCTTTTAACTCATATGGGAACCTCTGGGATTTTGCTTGATTTCATTTGAGCTAAGTAAGTATTTTATAAAAATCACTAAAGTCTGGTCCGAATATGAGTTTATGAAACCGAAAGATAAAATATGTTATCAATAGGTAACACACTTACAAATGCATAAGAAGCTTATAAAATGAGAATATACTTATAACTCTAATAATGTTAATGCGAGGAATCGTTATAACTTTAATGATGCTAATAAGTATTAAATAAATCATAATCCGTGTAGATTCGTTGAAGAAGACGCGACGTTACATCTTCGTGATTCACTGCTCGTTTGTTTTCCTCTCATTTGCTTTAAGGTACGGATATTCATCTTACCTTAAGACACTTATGCTATCGTCTGAGATATTCGACCTTTTAGTAAAGGTTCCTTATGATGTTCTTTTCGTTCGCTTTCCTATTTTACTTATTAGGATTCCTATGCCATTGCTATGAACCCTTTCCCGATTGTTTGACTTGTTGCTTATCCGAACCTATGTTTTATTGAACCATGCGATATCCGATTTGAACTTTATGTTAGGAAGACTTTGATGTGCATATTTGTTGAACCTTGTTATATTTGAATATGAACCTTATGATATGAGTTATCGATATGTTATTTGCTATGAACACTAATGTGTCTTTTGAAATGTTGCTTATCCGAACTTTGATTTTGAATCATAAAACATTGGTTTTGAACTATATGATATGAAGACTTTGATTTTGAAAACATGATTAAACATTTGATAAAACATGATCTATGTCGGTTATGACATTCTAATTTGACCTAAGTTAGTTTGACACCGAGCCAAATAATAACTAGTCATGGGGTTCCATGTCCGTGTCGTTGATGCACCTCGACATGACTCTAGGGCGATGAGTGAAGTTCGCCACGTCCCTTATCTGTTATCTGTTATGAGCTCAAGTTATATTATATGATCAATATATGTCTGTGGGCGATGGATGCATCCTAGATCCGATCTGTTATCCGATATGATTTGTTTAGGTGAATGATGTCGTGCAATACGCGTCTTCACAACTTCGGGAGCTAGCTACTCCAAATTATTTTCTAAGATTATTCTGTATATGTATGATGTTTCGATATGATATGTCCGGGCTCGTGGTAGTTAACTAAATCTTTATTTGTTATTTCTATGTTAAGTATTCCGATTATGATTCGGTATGTTCAAGTGTTAATAATTATGTGCTAGGCCTATTATACGTTATTATATATGTTTATGCTTTTGCATGTGTATGTGACTACCGCTACTATGCTAGGTTATGATTAATAGGTTTAAATATGATTCATATGTCATCGATGTCATGTTAGTTTATCGTTATGTGAATTCGTTGATCGGTGAGATGTATGTGCTAGTGTGAAAGTGAGTATTCTATAAGTTTGTTATGCATAATTTGTTCGATTAATTTTGTGAACTTTGCCTATACGTTAGTGTTTTATCCGCTTATGTTTGACCCGCCATGTTAAGTTCGCTTATGCTAATATTTGATCCGGGAAATGATTAAATTTATGATGCATCTGTTAACTTGATAATTGCTATGCTATGTCTTTTGCTTATTTAGTTATAGTTGTCTACTATGTTTCTATTTGCTTGTGAGACCGCCATGATTTGACTTGCTATTTCATTCTTTGCAATATTGAATTAAGTGTGTTAAGTGAAGGTTAATTAATTTGTTGAATGCCATGTTTATTTTCTAGAAAGTGTTTCCGTTAGCCTTAGACTTTTCGTTTGGTTTATATGTAATCTATTTCTTCTTGATATGTTAAGTGTCTGGTTATTTTGATGTGTTTGCGTTGGAGTCATCAATATGCTATGTGTTTGTCCTTGATTGCTAATTGTTTTTCCGGATTTCGGTGCAATTGTGTTTCCGCAGAATCCTCAATGATTCATTATTCTCGTTCCGCTACGATTTTGTTATTCGTTTCTTTGTTCATTCGTATTTATGTTTTGTTTAGTTTTTGTTTCGTTATATCTGTTCACTGGGCTTTGTAAGCTCACCAAGACTTTTCTTTTCTGCGGCGGTATTTTAAGCATTCAAGATGAGCTCTTGGGATGGCGATCTAGGTTGAGAGTAGAGACGAGAGCAAGATTTGACCATAGAGATCTTAGAATTATTTTGAAGTTTAGTTATTTATGTTTTCTTTTAGAATTTTTGTAAAGACTTTCGCTTTGTATAGTACTTAAAGTTCGATATGAAACCGTATTTGTGATATCTTTACCCTTGTCGGGTTGGGTGTTACAATTATGGTATCGAGCTCTAGGTTTTAGGACCCTTAGAGCTTAGGCTATGACCGTGAGGATTGGGTAGATCTTAGGTTCCGTCTTCGATATCTTTCGATTCCTTTTGGATTGTCATTGATTTGACTTGATAATCTTCGTCTTCACCGAATTGGCCTCCTCTTTTCGCATCGAATTTTGTTATTTTGTTTTCGCCGTCCGTTTGTCGATCGTTAGATGGAGACTACCCGTGGAGCCAAGAAGATGGTGCCGACCTGCGTTCTTTGCAGCAGTTCTGTCTTTGGAGAGGTTCGAGAAGCGAAGCCACACTCGCCTGCCGCTACTCTCGGAGACATCGGGATGTTTGGAGGAGCCGGACGAATCAACCAAAGACGAACGATGAAGACATGATTCAACGGTGGTGGGAAGGTTCATCTACTTCATATGATTTGGGCGCGACGTGTGTTACTCGATTCGTTTGTCACGCGTTTTGAAGCGGTTTGATGTCTTGCTACGCGATTTTGATCGGCATTACTTTTCTTTGATTCGCTCGAACTCGGTTTGAATCGTGAAGTTTTATCGTTTAGCATTCGGTATAACTCGACTTTTCTTTCTGGATCGTCGATAATGAGTCATGAGGAACCTGCTTTGTGCATTGGTGGCCTTCTTTTCTTTTGTGGTATGGTAAGTTGTTTTGATGTCGATATCTTTGTATGTATGTGATCCGTGCATTATAGTATGTTACTTGCTAGTCTGTATGTTATCTGTATGTGATATGTTTTGTTCGATATTAGTTATGTGGTTTGCCATGACCGGGACGAGATATGATGACAATAAGAACTTGTTATATGATGCAAGTATTATGACGCTGATCAACGTAATAATACCGAGATCATATAATTTGAACTTATTGAAATCATATGACGTCTGGGGAAATGCCTGGTTTATACGTGAATGGACTTTGACTTGTATCTGTTATTTGTCACTCCTTATGTTCGATTGGAAATTTTGTACCTATTTGTGAGATTTCGTCGATATCTGTTACGTGTAAGTTTTGTGCGTTTTGGACCGAAATTGTTATGATTTGTGTGAACTATGAACTGCTATGTTTGCTCTAAATGTGTACGTCTCCGTGTACCCTTATTGCGGTCCTAGGATTTTCGTGAAGTGTTTGAGGAACATTAGATCCTTTTAGTTTGATTATCTATGATTAGTAAGACCGTTAGGATTCGTTCTGTCTATGCATATGATTGATCTCGTCATTAGATATCTGATAAGTTAGGATTGTCGTTTGATTTTCTGCATCTCATCCGTTATCTGCCATTACTTGATGTATATAGGATAGTCTGTTGTAAGTATTTGATTATTGTTTTGATTCGTTTGTTCTGAGATGCGTTACGTGTTCGTTTTAATTCTTCGAAACTCTAAAATCCGCCTTTGTTTCTTGTTCTGTTCCGTCTTGTTCAATTTCGAGGACGAAATTTTCTTTTTAGAAAGGGAGAGTTGTAAAACCCTAAAATACGAAACGTGTGAAGAGACTAAATGCCCTCAAGTCGAAATTATAAAATACGAAAATACATTTGTATTCATTTAACGAAATTTACAATCTAACTTACGAATAATTAAAACTTAACATATATATTTATGTAATCGACATTGTACGACGAAGAAAATAAGTTACGCAACATAAGTTTGGGCCTCACTTTTCGCTTGTTGTAATCCGATGGGCGCGTTTGTTTGAGCCGAGGATCCAAGCCGAGAGCCCAACTTGGTGTGTATTTTGTTCGGTTGGGTTCAAGCCGAAAGCCCATCACAAACCCTTATACCAATCGGTACCACATATAAATACAAACACAATACACCAAATTTGGAACCCTAGTTTTATTAAGTCACGGCTCATTCTTTTCCTCCCTTTTCTCCATTCGACAAAGCAAGTCAAGAAGGTGTGGGTGATCGTGGGTTTTGATGGAAGTCGATGCGGTCGTGGGTATGAATCAAAGGAGAGACCGTGGTCATGAGTCTTGGCTCGTTCTCGCCTTGTTCGTGGCTTTTTCCATTCGACAAGCACAAGGGTTTGTAAACCTCAACTCGCTTCCATGTTTTCTTCCTTGTTTCTTTTGTTTCGTCGTGAGTATACCATAAGAATACATGCATATATCAAATAAAACTATCACATAAAATAGTAATGCGGTCGATAAAATCAAGGTGTAGAAAACCCTAGGTAATTAATTGGGGCTGTTTTGAATCGGATTGGGTGAGTAAGGGCATGTTAAGATACTATTAAAACAGTTCATAAGGTTTTCATGGGTCATGGGTGCGTTTGGGTAGGTTAAACATGTGCTTATATTGGTTTTGATAAACCCTAAAACGGACAGCATCATATGTCGAACTTGTGCGTGTCATAGATCCAATTTTACAAGTGCAATAATCTGGGTTTTGTGGGAAAGTTTATTTTATGTCTTAGTTAAGTTTTCCAAGTGGTTTGATCGAATTTGGAGTTGTCTAAGTCGTATTTTTGAATTTTACAAGATCAAGTGTCAAAGCTGAGAAAACGGGTCTGAAATTTAGTTGGATTGTTTGATTTTTCATTTTCAAACCATAAGGAATTGGGAGCTCTCCTTCTACAGGAGTTATATTTATGACATAAATGAATTTCTGGGAGTTCTGGGATTTTTCCAAGGTGTCTAAATAGGTCCAATAAGCGTAAACTTTTAAGGTGTATTTTCGATTACTTTACGGATGTGTCCGGACTTGTGATTTTCCATAGGCCATTTGGCATAGATATAGAACCCACCAATTTTTGTAGAGTCTTTTAACTCATATGGGAACCTCTGGGATTTTGCTTGATTTCATTTGAGCTAAGTAAGTATTTTATAAAAATCACTAAAGTCTGGTCCGAATATGAGTTTATGAAACCGAAGATAAAATATGTTATCAATAGGTAACACACTTACAAATGCATAAGAAGCTTATAAAATGAGAATATACTTATAACTCTAATAATGTTAATGCGAGGAATCCGTTATAACTTTAATGATGCTAATAAGTATTAAATAAATCATAATCCGTGTAGATTCGTTGAAGAAGACGCGACGTTACATCTTCGTGATTCACTGCTCGCTTGTTTTTCCTCTCATTTGCTTTAAGGTACGGATATTCTGCCTTACCTTAAGACACTTATGCTATCGCATGATATTCGACCTTTTAGTAAAGGTTCCTTATGATGTTCTTTTCGCTCGCTTTCCTATTTTACTTATTAGGATTCCCTATGCCATTGCTATGAACCCTTTCCCGATTGTTTGACTTGTTGCTTATCCGAACCTATGTTTTATTGAACCATGCGATATCCGATTTGAACTTTATGTTAGGAAGACTTTGATGTGCATATTTGTTGAACCTTGTTATATTTGAATATGAACCTTATGATATGAGTTATCGATATGTTATTTGCTATGAACACTAATGTGTCTTTTGAGTCGTTGCTTATCCGAACTTTGATTTTGAATCATAAAACATTGGTTTTGAACTATATGATATGAAGACTTTGATTTTGAAAACATGATTAAACATTTGATAAAACATGATCTATGTCGGTTATGACATTCTATTTGACCTAAGTTAGTTTGACACCGAGCCAAATAATAACTAGTCATGGGGTTCCATGTCCGTGTCGTTGATGCACCTCGACATGACTCTAGGGCGAGAGAGTGAAGTTCGCCACGTCCCTTATCTCGTTATATGTTATGAGCTCAAGTTATATTATATTATCAATATATGTCTGTGGGGCGATGGATGCATCCTAGATCCGATCCGTTATCCGATATGATTTGTTTAGGTGAATGATGTCGTGCAATACGCTGCCTTTCACAACTTCGGGAGCTAGCTACTCCAAATTATTTTCTAAGATTATTCCCAGATATGTATGATGTTTCGATATGATATGTCCGGGCTCGTGGTAGTTAACTAAATCTTTATTTGTTATTTCTATGTTAAGTATTCGATTATGATTCGGTATGTTCAAGTGTTAATAATTATGTGCTAGGCCTATTATACGTTATTATATATGTTTATGCTTTTGCATGTGTATGTGACTACCGCTACTATGCTAGGTTATGATTAATATGTTTAAATATGATTCATATGTTGTCATCCGATGTCATGTTAGTTTATCGTTATGTGAATTCGTTGATCGGTGAGATGTATGTGCTAGTGTGAAAGTGAGTATTCTATAAGTTTGTTATGCATAATTTGTTCGCTTAATTTTGTGAACTTTGCCTATACGTTAGTGTTTTATCCGCTTATGTTTGACCCGCCATGTTAAGTTCTCGCTTATGCTAATATTTGATCCGGGAAATGATTAAATTTATGATGCCCGGTCTGTTAACTTGATAATTGCTATGCTATGTCTTTTGCTTATTTAGTTATAGTTGTCTACTATGTTTCTATTTGCTTGTGAGACCGCCATGATTTGATCGCTATTTCACGCAATATTGAATTAATTGTGTTAAGTGAAGGTTAATTAATTTGTTGAATGCCATGTTTATTTTCTAGAAAGTGTTTCCGTTAGCCTTAGACTTTTCGCTTGGTTTATATGTAATCTATTTCTTCTTGATATGTTAAGTGTCCGTTATTTTGATGTGTTTGCGTTGGAGTCATCAATATGCTATGTGTTTGTCCTTGATTGCTAATTGTTTTTCCGGATTTCGTGCAATTGTGTTTCCGTAATCCTCAATGATTCATTATTCTCGCTCCGCTACGATTTTGTTATTCGCTTTGTTCATTCGTATTTATGTTTTGTTTAGTTTTTGTTTCGTTATATCTGCTCACTGGCTTTGTAAGCTCACCAAGACTTTTCTTTTCCTGCGGCAGGTATTTTAAGCATTCAAGATGAGCTCTTGGGATAGCTGATCTGGGTTGAGAGTAGAGACGAGAGCAAGATTTGACCATAGAGATCTTAGAATTATTTTGGTTATTTAGTTATTTATGTTTTCTTTTAGAATTTCGTAAAGACTTTCGTTTTTGTATAGTACTTAAAGTTCTGATATGAAACTGTATTTGTGATATCTTTACCCTTGTCGGGTCGGGGTGTTACAATTATGGTATCAGAGCTCTAGGTTTTAGGACCCTTAGAGCTTAGGCTATGACCTGTGAGGATTGGGTAGATCTTAGGTTCCGTCTGCTCGAAATATCTTTCGATTCCTTTTGGATTGTCATTCGATTTGACTTGATAATCTTTCGCCTTCACCGAATTGGCCTCCTCTTTCGCATCGAATTTTGTTATTTTGTTTTCGCCGTCCGCTTGTCGATCGTTAGATGGAGACTACCCGTGGAGCCGAAGAAGATGGTGCCGACCTGCGTTCTTTGCAGCCTCGTGGCCGGAGAGGTTCGAGAAGCGAAGCCACACTCGCCTGCCGTGCTCTACCGAGACATCGGATGTCTTTGAGGAGTCGGACGAATCAACCAAAGACGAACGATGAAGACATGATTCAACAGTGGTGGGAAGGTTCATCTACTTCATATGATTTGGGCGCGACGTGTGTTACTCGATTCGCTTTGTCACGCGCTTTGAAGCGGTTTGATGTCTTGCTACGCGATTTTGATCGGCATTACTTTTCTTTGATTCGCTCGAACTCGGTTTGAATCGTGAAGTTTTATCGTTTAGCATTCGGTATAACTCGACTTTTCTTTCTCGATCGCCGAAATGAGTCATGAGGAACTGCTTGTGCATTGGTGGCCTTCTTTTCTTTTGTGGTATGGTAAGTTGTTTTGATGTCGATATGCCGTATGTATGTGATCCGTCTGTTATAGTATGTTACTTGCTAGTCAGATGTTATCTCGTATGTGATATGTTTTGTTCGATATTAGTTATGTGGTTTGCCATGACCGGGACAGATATGATGACAATAAGAACTTGTTATATGATGCAAGTATTATGACGCCTGATCAACGTAATAATACCGAGATCATATAATTTGAACTTATTGAAATCATATGACGTCTGGGAAATGCCCGTGGTTTATACGTGAATGGACTTTGACTTGTATCTGTTATTTGTCACTCCTTATGTTCGATTGGAAATTTTGTACCTATTTGTGAGATTTCGTCGATATCTGTTACGTGTAAGTTTTGTGCGCTTTGGACCGAAATTGTTATGATTTGTGTGAACTATGAACTGCTATGTTTGCTCTAAATGTGTACGTCTCCGTGTACCCTTATTGCGGTCCTAGGATTTTCGTGAAGTGTTTGAGGAACATTAGATCCTTTTAGTTTGATTATCTATGATTAGTAAGACCGTTAGGATTCGCTCTGCCTATGCATATGATTGATCTCGCCATTAGATATCCGATAAGTTAGGATTGTCGCTTGATTTTCTGCATCTCATCCGTTATCTCGCCATTACTTGATGTATATAGGATAGTCTGTTGTAAGTATTTGATTATTGTTTTGATTCGCTTGTTCGAGATGCGTACGTGTTCGCTTTAATTCTTCAAACTCTAAAATCCGCCTTTGTTTCTTGTTCTGTTCGTCTTGTTCAATTTCGAGGACGAAATTTTCTTTTTAGAAGGGAGAGTTGTAAAACCCTAAAAATACGAAACGTGTGAAGAGACTAAAATGCCCTCAAGTCGAAATTATAAAATACGTAAAATACATTTGTATTCATTTAACGAAATTTACAATCTAACTTACGAATAATTAAAACTTAACATATATATTTATGTAATCGACATTGTACGACGAAGAAAATAAGTTACGCAACATAAGTTTGGGCCTCACTTTTCGCTTTGTTGTAATCCGATGGGCGCGTTTGTTTGAGCCGAGGATCCAAGCCGAGAGCCCAGCTTGGGTGTGTATTTTGTTCGGTTGGGTTCAAGCCGAGAAGCCCATCACAAACCCTTATACCAATCGGTACCACATATAAATACAAACACAATACACCAAATTTGGAACCCTAGTTTTATTAAGTCACGGCTCATTCTTTTCCTCCTTTTCTCCATTCGACAAAGCAAGTCAAGAAGGTGTGGGTGATCGGGGTTTTGATGGAAGTCGATGTGGTCGTGGGTATGAATCAAAGGAGAGACCGTGGTCATGAGTCTTGGCTCGTTCTCGCCTTGTTCGTGGCTTTTTCCATTCGACAAGCACAAGGGTTTGTAAACCTCAACTCGCTTCCATGTTTTCTTCCTTGTTTCTTTTGTTTCCGTCGTGAGTATACCATAAGAATACATGCATATATCAAATAAAACTATCACATAAAATAGTAATGCGGTCGCATAAAATCAAGGTGTAGAAAACCCTAGGTAATTAATTGGGGCTGTTTTGAATCGGATTGGGTGAGTAAGGGCATGTTAAGATACTATTAAAACAGTTCATAAGGTTTTCATGGGTCATGGGTGCGTTTGGGTAGGTTAAACATGTGCTTATATTGGTTTTGATAAACCCTAAAACTGGACAGCATCATATGTCGAACTTGTGCGTGTCATAGATCCAATTTACAAGTGCAATAATCTGGGTTTTGTGGGAAAGTTTATTTTATGTCTTAGTTAAGTTTTCCAAGTGGTTTGGTCGAATTTGGAGTTGTCTAAGTCGTATTTTTGAATTTTACAAGATCAAGTGTCAAAGCTGAGAAAACGGGTCTCGAAATTTAGTTGGATTGTTTGATTTTCATTTTCAAACCATAAGGAATTGGGAGCTCTCCTTTTACAGGAGTGATATTTATGACATAAATGAATTTCTGGGAGTTCGGGATTTTTCCAAGGTGTCTAAATAGGTCCAATAAGCGTAAACTTTTAAGGTGTATTTTCGATTACTTTACGACAGTGTCGGACTTGTGATTTTCCATAGGCCATTTGGCATAGATATAGAACCCACCAATTTTTGTAGAGTCTTTTAACTCATATGGGAACCTCTGGGATTTTGCTTGATTTCATTTGAGCTAAGTAAGTATTTTATAAAAATCACTAAAGTCTGGTCCGAATATGAGTTTATGAAACCGAAAGATAAAATATGTTATCAATAGGTAACACACTTACAAATGCATAAGAAGCTTATAAAATGAGAATATACTTATAACTCTAATAATGTTAATGCGAGGAATCCGTTATAACTTTAATGATGCTAATAAGTATTAAATAAATCATAATCCGTGTAGATTCGTTGAAGAAGACGCGACGTTACATCTTCGTGATTCACTGCTCGCTTGTTTTTCCCTCTCATTTGCTTTAAGGTACGGATATTCTGCTTACCTTAAGACACTTATGCTATCGTCTGATATTCGACCTTTTAGTAAAGGTTCCTTATGATGTTCTTTTCGCTCGCTTTCCTATTTTACTTATTAGGATTCCCTATGCCATTGCTATGAACCCTTTCCGATTGTTTGACTTGTTGCTTATCCGAACCTATGTTTTATTGAACCATGCGATATCCGATTTGAACTTTATGTTAGGAAGACTTTGATGTGCATATTTGTTGAACCTTGTTATATTTGAATATGAACCTTATGATATGAGTTATCCGATATGTTATTTGCTATGAACACTAATGTGTCTTTTGAGTCGTTGCTTATCCGAACTTTGATTTTGAATCATAAAACATTGGTTTTGAACTATATGATATGAAGACTTTGATTTTGAAAACATGATTAAACATTTGATAAAACATGATCTATGTCGGTTATGACATTCGATTTGACCTAAGTTAGTTTGACACCGAGCCAAATAATAACTAGTCATGGGGTTCCATGTCCGTGTCGTTGATGCACCTCGACATGACTCTAGGGCGATGAGAGTGAAGTTCGCCACGTCCCTTATCTCGTTATATGTTATGAGCTCAAGTTATATTATATTATCAATATGTCTCAGGGCGATGGATGCATCCTAGATCCGATCCATTATCCGATATGATTTGTTTAGGTGAATGATGTCGTGTGCAATACGCGTCTTCACAACTTCGGGAGCTAGCTACTCCAAATTATTTTCTAAGATTATTCCCAGATATGTATGATGTTTCGATATGATATGTCCGGGCTCGTGGTAGTTAACTAAATCTTTATTTGTTATTTCTATGTTAAGTATTCGATTATGATTCGGTATGTTCAAGTGTTAATAATTATGTGCTAGGCCTATTATACGTTATTATATATGTTTATGCTTTTGCATGTGTATGTGACTACCGCTCACTATGCTAGGTTATGATTAATATGTTTAAATATGATTCATATGCTGTCATCTGATGTCATGTTAGTTTATCGTTATGTGAACTCGTTGATCGGTGAGATGTATGTGCTAGTGTGAAAGTGAGTATTCTATAAGTTTGTTATGCATAATTTGTTCGATTAATTTTGTGAACTTTGCCTATACGTTAGTGTTTTATCCGCTTATGTTTGACCCGCCATGTTAAGTTCTCGCTTATGCTAATATTTGATCCGGGAAATGATTAAATTTATGATGCCCGGTCTGTTAACTTGATAATTGCTATGCTATGTCTTTTGCTTATTTAGTTATAGTTGTCTACTATGTTTCTATTTGCTTGTGAGACGCCATGATTTGACCGCTATTTCATTCTTGCAATATTGAATTAATTGTGTTAAGTGAAGGTTAATTAATTTGTTGAATGCCATGTTTATTTTCTAGAAAGTGTTTCGTTAGCCTTAGACTTTTCGTTTGGTTTATATGTAATCTATTTCTTCTTGATATGTTAAGTGTCCGTTATTTTGATGTGTTTGCGTTGGAGTCATCAATATGCTATGTGTTTGTCCTTGATTGCTAATTGTTTTTCCGGATTTCGTGCAATTGTGTTTCCGAGAATCCTCAATGATTCATTATTCTCGTTCGCCACGATTTTGTTATTCGCTTCTTTGTTCATTCGTATTTATGTTTTGTTTAGTTTTGTTTTGTTATATCTTCTCACTGGGCTTTGTAAGCTCACCGCACTTTTCTTTTCCTGCTGCGGTATTTTAAGCATTCAAGATGAGCTCGATAGCCGATCCGGTTGAGAGTAGAGACGAGAGCAAGATTTGACCATAGAGATCTTAGAATTATTTTGGTTATTTAGTTATTTATGTTTTCTTTTAGAATTTCGTAAAGACTTTCGCTTTTGTATAGTACTTAAAGTTCGATATGAAACCGTATTTGTGATATCTTTACCCTTGTCGGGTTGGGGTGTTACACAAAAATTATTCCGATATACTTTTATACTTATATTAAGTTTATAAAATGATAATTTGAGTTTACCCAATGTTTTAAATTTATTTTGTATATAAATCGTTAAATTTATATTAGTACGACGTTTTCTTAAAAACTACGAAAATTTTATATCACTCAAATTTCACAAGGAATTTATTTTTACAATTTTATAATATCATTATACTCTATTTTGATCTATTAAAATTTTACTTGTACCTAAAGTACCATCTACCTTACAAGTTATTAATATTTACACATTTTACTTATAAACTTTGTCAAATTTTACACAATATATACAAGTAATAAAAAAAAAAAAAAAAAATCTTGGAGAAACACCACCCCTAAAACCGCCCTATGGGTATTTCATTTAATGTTTGGTAAATTTCTTACATAAACTAGATATATACTCAACCTACATTCATGCATTTCATTCACATTAATAATTCACAAGTGTTAAAAGCTTTTCTCTTTGTTCTCCTTATACCAACCGGCCATCAAGGTGTTTTTACAAGGGATCATCAAATATTTTGCAAGTTCAAGTAATCACAATCTAGATAACACTCTTGTTTAGGTTTTGAAATAAAAACCTAGGGTGTTTAGGTTTAATCCTTGGTTCTAATCACCTCATCATATCACTTGTAAGCATCTCATATCTATTTTCATCTTACATATTCATTTCATACTCATCTAATCATTTTGAGCAAAAACATGCAAGACTTGTGTTAGTTATACCATTTTACATGATTTTAGAGTTTATTATATATAAAGTCATCCTATAATTATTCCTTGGTATACTTTGGTCTTGATGATGATTAGGAACCCATGACACCCTAAGAAGGTATATGGTAGGATTAGACTAGCTTTGGAGTTGATTTGAAGGGATTAGAATAGGTTTTGTCCGAGAAAAACTATTTTCGATAACTATAAAATAGGTTCTGTCCTTGTTTCATTTTTCTGGAAAAACCGACAGTAGGCACGACTTTTTGGCCTTGATATTTAGAAAATATACTTTAAAATGAATCCGTGGCCTTTTGAACGGATAAAAACGGAGTTATAACGAAGAAGTTATGGATTTTACAAGTTTGACGACGAAATTTATAATTTTCAGAAATTTCAGCAACATGTTTTTGTTTATTTCGAGTCAAAAACGAGTCCTAAGCTTTACAAATTATTTCGACTTATCAAAAATATATTAGTATACTTTGATACGAAGCTAAGGACGTATTATACGTAGAAAACGGATTTGAAACGACAAAGATATGCACGTTTTCATAAAATTGCGTAACTATTATTTTCGAAAACTATATTATTTCTACGATACAAGTGTTACGGTGGTATAACGTCCATGTTGAGGGCTGTTTTTAACGAGGTTGTGAAACTTTTGGGCAAAATGTCTTCTAATAAAATCAAGTTCACGAGCATATTTTTCAAACCAACAAGCCGTTTGCATAGCGGAGTTATAATAAATTAATTACGGATGTCTAAACTTGGCCGAAACTCACTTTTTACACAACATTTAGCCAAAATCACTATATTTAACCCTTATTATCTTTATGTTCGAGACCTTTTGGACGAAAACTCCCGAACTAAAACTTCTAGATTTCGATACAAACTTTCCAAAACCGTCGAGTTCGTTCTCTAACGATTGGCGACACCGTTTTACGACTAGTTTTTCGGAGCCATTTTTGTTAATTTCAAGAAATTTCCGACGACATTGTTTTACGACGAAAAGTGAAAATTTCACCATAAATCATTACGAAACCATTGTAGGATGACATTTTGGCGTAAATACTTGTAAAGTCATTTTTGAATGGTCAAGACGTCAAAAGAGTATTTTTCGACGATAAGTATTATTTTTCAAAACTCGTAAATGGTATAAATAACATACGAAATGCATGCATAACATAACATCAAAACTCATTACATACCATAACATTCATTCTAGGTTGCGGATAGTTTCCGACTCTCACTTTCGTGCACTTCATTTTGTTAGCATATGAATCACACGGTGAGTTTCATAGCCCTACTTTATACATTTTCAATTACTTTTGGGGAGATACATGCTCAAACTATTTTCATTTACTTTCACAAATATTCTAAACTTTGACATACTACTTGTGAGATCATACTCCGCTTTTACTCGTTTAAATTCTACAAACTATTTGGGAAGATACATGCTTAAACACTTGTTTCACTTTTGCGAATACTCAAACCATTTATACAATTGTGTTGCCTTATACTTATACACTTTGGACATTATGTGTGGTTTATTGCGATATGTACCTTAATGTGCTAAACTTGCTTTCAATTATGCTTCAACAAACATACTTTAGCAATGGTTAACTCCTGCGGGGCCGGCGGAGAGGTATTGATAGTACTATCGGTGGACGCCCCACCTTGGGTCATGATGGCGTGACCTTGGGTGAATATAATCTGTTATTCAATGCAACACAACAAACAAGTTAGACTCGTCGTGAGGTTCGATTGGTTGTGATTCTTTGCATTAAGTTTATGTATATATCGTATGCACCTATGTCCTACTTACAAACAAGATTGACAATTACATATTTTGGCAATGGATTGTAAACACACAGTTGCAAGTTTTGTATGGGCGGAACTTGGGCCGAGTGGATTTGCAAGGCCTTTCTTTGCATCAACATTTCTTATAGACTTTTTCAATTCATTTTCAACAAACTTATGAACTCACCAACCATTGTGTTGACACTTTTTAGCATGTTTATCTCGGGTCTTAAGGATAGCATTTCATGGAGCTTTTGGGTGCATGGCATACATTGAAGTCTTGTGCTTTTAACAATTACCATTCGACATGTTTTGTAAACTCTTTGTGTATTATCAAACTTTGGGATTGCTTTTGTGTTGTAAACTTTAACTTATTTATCGAATGGTAAACTTTTCAAAGCGTCTCATTATAGAGGTCGTTTTACGTATCCATACTTTGTGCTATGACGTTATACCCCAATGACACTATCATTCATTGCGATATTTTGGGGTGTGTGATTGGTATCGAGCCTTGGTTATAGAGAACTAGGTTGCATTTTAGTTCCTAGACTATAACCGCTCTCACGTCGATCCTTCGTTTCCTATTACCTTACTCACTTTTCGTGCATATGTTTTCTTAAGTATTCCTTCTAGAACCACCTCATTAGATGACGTGGTTTCCTTGTACCAATAGGGGAGTCCCAAAATCTAGTTGGGTCATCAAAGATATGGAGCTCGATGTGAGCACTTATCTAACGATCTCGTGGCAGTTCTTGTTTGATGAGATGCGAGATCGAGCTAAATAAGTGTTACTATAAAAGTTGGATAGATTTGATGATTTTGCCGAGGATGGGAGTTCTCTTGAGGATACTTTGGGAGCTCATTGGCGACCAAACCTCATCGTGACTTTAGCACCTAACGAATTTCCTTCACACCAAGTGCGACTCTCCTAGATACCTACCCCAAATCCCTCCTTCTTTGTTTAGAATCGGATGATGGATCGGCTACCTATTTAAGTAACACCAATCGCCGGGACATGTATGCTTGGTGGTATGCACACGTGTGAAATGAAGCAATTATAATTATGGTGGCCAACATAATTATAAATGCGTCACCACTCACGTGGACATATGCGACCACGCATCGTGGATCGGTGTGGACACCTTAGGAACCAATTTGTGGCGTGATATTATGTTTGAGGGCGTTAAGTATAGACATTGGGAATTCAATGGTTCTTTCCTTGCGAGATAATGGCACCAAAGAGTAACACGCAAGATCTTGGCGAGGTGGTGCGGTACGAGGGTGGAATGACGGTGGACGTGGAGGTAGAGGAGGCGGTAGCGACATGGGTAACAATGACAACAACATCAAGGCGAAACCACGATTTTGCCGCCATCATCGCTCAACAACTTCAAATCTTGCTTCCCACTATTGTCACACAAGTTGGAAATCATATGAATAACTCGGGAAACCACGGGAGCGGAATGGCGATACCAACAATGTAGGTGGCGAAAGAATAACAACAACAACACCAACAACAACAACAATAGAATTGGATGCATATAAGGAATTTTCGGCATGCAAACCTGTGGATTTTGATGGTATAGGAGGTGCTTTGGCATATACTCGATGGGTAGAAAAGAGGCAGGCGATGATCGACATCGACAATTGTGCCACACATCGGAGGGTGAAGTATCTTTGCTTGCTTGCTATCGTGAAAGGCATTGACATGGTGGAATACATAGCTACTGAGCTAGGGGCGGAGAAGCGACAATAGGCATGACATGGGACGAATTTAAGGAGTTATTGAAAGAGGAGTTGCGCCTTGACAATGAAATGCGAAACTAGAGGATGAATTTTATCACCACTCTATGATAGGGGTGGTCACGCAGCCTACATGCATCGATTTCATGAGTTAGCTAGACTAGTTCCTCATCTAGTTACCCCGAGTCCAAGAGAATCTCGAGGTACATATATGGTCTTGTCCCGAAATCCGTGGGCCTGTGAAAACAAGCGAGCCGTCTACAATACAAAGTGCGATCTTGAGGGCGGGAACCACGGCGGACGAGATGGTTAGAAATGGTACGTTGAAGAGCGGTGATAAGAGGAAGGAAGCAAGTGGGTCGAATAAGCGAGATAAACGTAGTAAAGACAACAAAAGGGCAAGAGTTTTTGTAGCAACCGTATTGAACAAAGAGAGTATGCGGGTACACATCCCAAATGTGCTAAATGTGCTTATCATCACCCGAGACCAAGCCACGCGCTTGTGTACAAATTGCAATCGATCGGCCATTTTAAGGAGCGATGTAAAAGGGATAATCAAAAGACTTGCTTTGAATGTAACGACCGAATCACTTCGGAATAATTGTCCTCGCTTGAATAAGCCGATACAAGCTCCTCTAGCTGTGGCAATTGAAGGAAATAACCGAAACCCAGACTAATATCGCCCCACCTCGAGGTCGAGCATTCTATATAGGGACCGAGGAAGCCCGCAATGCGAATCGGCACGCGTTTTCCTAGACCATTAAGTGATCCACCGTATTATTCGATTCAATGAGTCTCATTAGATAAGAAACCTAGACGCGTAAGTTTTGACATAAACACTTTGACTATACACTTGATTTCGCGAAACCTTAGGGTAGAACCTTATGTATCATCGATTGAATCGCGAGGACGCGATTCTTCTATCAGGGGAAGAATGTCACAATTCTCATTTTCCGGTCATTCTCATACTCCATATTCATCATTTCATAACGGTTCATTCATGATTTTTGCATTTCGCATTAAACGTATTTTCATATTAAATAAACGTTATCGCGTGAGTTATTATTTGAACATTTAATCCGATACTTCCAAAAATTATTCCGATATACTTTTATACTTATATTAAGTTTATAAAAATGATAATTTGAGTTTACCCAATGTTTTAAATTTATTTTGTATATAAATCGTTAAATTTATATTAGTACGACGTTTTCTTAAAAACTACGCGAAAATTTTTATATCACTCAAATTTCACAAGGAATTTATTTTTACAATTTTTATAATATCATTATACTCTATTTTGATCTATTAAAATTTTACTTGTACCTAAAAGTACCATCTACCTTACAAGTTATTAATATTTACACATTTTACTTATAAACTTTGTCAAATTTTACACAATATATACAAGTAATAAAAAAAAAAAAAAAAAAAAAAAAAAAAAATCTTGGAGAAACACCACCCTAAAACCGGCCCTATGGGTATTTCTTTTAACGTTTGGTAAATTTCTTACATAAACTAGATATATACTCAACCTACATTCATGCATTTCATTCACATTAATAATTCACAAGTGTTAAAAGCTTTTCTCTTTGTTCTCCTTATACCAACCGGCCATCAAGGTGTTTTTACAAGGGATCATCAAATATTTTGCAAGTTCAAGTAATCACAATCTAGATAACACTCTTGTTTAGGTTTTGAAATAAAAACCTAGGGTGTTTAGGTTTAATCCTTGGTTCTAATCACCTCATCATATCACTTGTAAGCATCTCATATCTATTTTCATCTTACATATTCATTTCATATTCATCTAATCATTTTTGAGCAAAAACATGCAAGACTTGTGTTAGTTATACCATTTTTACATGATTTTTAGAGTTTATTATATATAAAGTCATCCTATAATTATTCCCTTGGTATACTTTGGTCTTGATGATGATTAGGAACCCATGACACCCTAAGAAGGTGTATGGTAGGATTAGACTAGCTTTGGAGTTGATTTGAAGGGATTAGAATAGGTTTTGTCCGAGAAAAACTATTTTCGATAACTATAAAATAGGTTCTGTCCTTGTTTCATTTTTCTGGAAAAACCGACAGTAGGCACGACTTTTTGGCCTTGATATTTAGAAAATATACTTTAAAACGAATCCGTGGCCTTTTGAACGGATAAAACGGAGTTATCTTGAAGAAGTTATGGATTTTACAAGTTTGACGATTTAAATTTATAATTTTGAAATTTCAAGAACATGTTTTTGTTTATTTCGAGTCAAAACGAGTCCTAAGCTTTACAAATTATTTCGACTTATCAAAAATATATTAGTATACTTTGATACGAAGCTAAGGACGATTATACGTGAAAGCGGATTTGAAACGACAAAGATATGCACGTTTTCATAAAATTGCCGTAACTATTATTTTCTGAAAAACTATATTATTTCTACGATACAAGTGTTACGGTAGCTGTAACGTCCATGTTGAGGGCTGTTTTTAATGAGGTTGTGAAACTTTTTGGAACGAAATGTCTTCTAATAAAATCAAGTTCACCGAGCATATTTTTCAAACCAACAAGCCGTTTGCATAGCGGAGTTATAATAAATTAATTACGGATGTCTAAACTTGGCCGAAACTCACTTTTTACACAACATTTAGCCAAAATCACTATATTTAACCCTTATTATCTTTATGTTCGAGACCTTTTGGACGAAAACTCCTGAACTGAAACTTCTAGATTTCGATACAAACTTTCCAAAACCGTCGAGTTCGTTCTCTTACGATTGACGTACACCGTTTTACGACTAGTTTTTCGGAGCCATTTTTGTTAATTTCAAGAAATTTCCGACGACATTGTTTTACGACGAAAAGTGAAAATTTCACCATAAATCATTACGAAACCATTGTAGGATGACATTTTGGCGTAAATACTTGTAAAGTCATTTTTGAATGGTCAAGACGTCAAAAGAGTATTTTTCGACGATAAGTATTATTTTTCAAAACTCGTAAATGGTATAAATAACATACGAAATGCATGCATAACATAACATCAAAACTCATTACATACCATAACATTCATTCTAGGTTGCGGATAGTTTCCGACTCTCACTTTCGTGCACTTCATTTTGTTAGCATATGAATCACACCAGGTGAGTTTCATAGCCCCTACTTTTATACATTTTCAATTACTTTTGGGGGAGATACATGCTCAAACTATTTTCATTTACTTTCACAAATATTCTAAACTTTGACATACTACTGTGAGATCATACTCCGCTTTTACTCGTTTAAATTCTACAAACTATTTGGGGAAGATACATGCTTAAACACTTGTTTCACTTTTGCGAATACTCAAACCATTTATACAATTGTGTTGCACTATACTTCTTATACACTTTGGACATTATGTGTGGTTTATTGCGATATGTACCTTAATGTGCTAAACTTGCTTTCAATTATGCTTCAACAAACATACTTTAGCAACTGGTTAACTCTGCGGAGCCGCGCAGAGAGGTATTGATAGTACTATCGGTGGACGCCCACCCTTGGGTCCTTGATGACGTGACCTTGGGTGAATATAATCATTATTCAATGCAACACAACAAACAAGTTAGACTCGTCGTGAGGTTCGATTGGTCGTGATTCTTTGCATTAAGTTTATGTATATATCGATGCACCTATGTCCTACTTACAAACAAGATTGACAATTACATATTTTGGCAATGGATTGTAAACACACGTGTTGCAAGTTTTGTATGGGCGAACTTGAACCGAGTGGATTTGCAAGGCCTTTGTCGCATCAACATTTCTTATAGAATTTTCAATTCATTTTCAACAAACTTATGAACTCACCAACCATTGTGTTGACACTTTTTAGCATGTTTATCTCAGGTCTTAAGGGATAGCATTTCATGGAGCTTTTGGGTCGCATGGCATACATTGAAGTCTTGTGCTTTTAACAATTACCATTCGACATGTTTTGTAAACTCTTTGTGTATTATCAAACTTTGGGATTGCTTTTGTGTTGTAAACTTTAACTTATTTATCGAATGGTAAACTTTTCAAAACGTCTCATTATAGAGGTCGTTTTCTGTATCCATACTTTGTGCTATGACGTTATACCCCAATGACACTATCGTTCATTGCGATATTTTGGGGTGTGACACCCGACTCTACCCTTATTTAATGCACAAAGGGAAGTTTTCCTACACTTAAGTTTAAGTCTTTGGTGATAGTAGCACACACACCCTTAGGGTGGAAATTTGCTACGTGAGGAGAGAGGTGATGGGTGATTTATATGCTCAAAGGAGTGTGCTCCATTCATTATAACCTTACCTAAGTCTATTGGTGTAGCGTGTGAATCAAATCTCCTCCTAAAATGGATCATCTTCTATCAACTTCAAAAGATTCTTAGTTAAGGATCCATCTTGACCTAATAAACCCGGTTTAAACCCATAGTGTTTCTTGTTATCAACCATGAATGGGTGATATAAGTGTGTAAGGTCATGGGTTACTCCTATATTAGCTTCCACTCTACATGACCTAGAATCTACCACCTTTATCAAGCAACTACCCGGACTATTTATTTTGATGGGTGGATTGGGGCCTAATTCAATTCCAAGATTCACATCTAAAGACGGAACATTGGGTAAGGTTTTTGGTTGAGGCTCCGGTTCATCAAAATTAGGAACTTCCCTAGGACTAAGAGAGAGGTCACGACAACAAGCATCTAAACCTACATTCTCTAGTGGCGTTTGGTCCAAAGGTTCTCTATCAATTGGGGCTCCTATAGTCTCTTCTACTTCTTCCGGGTAAGTTATAAGTGATGTGTGTTCCTCAAGTGATGGTAGGGCTTGTGGGCTTGGAGTTTCCACCTTTTTCTCCATTATATCTAGATCTCCTAAATGTTTGAAATCTATCCCACACATGCAACTAGGTACTTTAGCTTCAACCATCTCACAATCTTGTTTGGGTTTAGGTTTCATGTTCTTAAAAACTAGGTCTTTTGATCATGATTCCTAAGGTCGACAAATCCTTCTTATCTATTTCCTCAAGTTGTAACAACCGAAGGTTTATGCATAGGAGGCTTTTCCTAAAAATTCTAAAGATGGTGTCACTAAAAGGAGTTGATCTTGACAACGATCGTTGAATAGAAGCTACACAAACACAAAATATATCAAATCCATCCAATCTTACACCCTTGTTCTTTTGATATCTTTAAGATCACTCACAAATTTATCGTAACAATAAAACTAAACCAATCATAAAATTCAATTGTTCCTCATTTGTTAATGATTCAAATGCAACTTCACTTGCCATAGCGACAAATGAAAAGGGTTTTACGAACACAAACACAAAGAAGGGGGATAGACTACAAGGAAGCTAATAAAAAGAAAAATCTCACTTGATAGGAATCTTGTGAGTAGACCTAAACGAGATATAAATCAAGCCTAAACAATAACTATTCCCCGGCAGCGGCGCCAAAAACTTGATAACGCTACACGCGTCGTTCGGGGTCAAAGGAACTTCCTTTTCTTCGAGCAAGTTTTATAACACCCTAGGCAGTGAACCTAATCGTTGTAGTGTAGTAATTAGGGTAAGCCACGGGTATTGATATCGTTCTCTAGGGAATAGTGTCGTTAGGCTGAAGTGTATGTCGATTTAAGTCTAAAGGTGAGGGATGATTATTTTTGTATTTTTATATTTTATGAAATGGAAAGGTGCAAATCTCGGGGTTTGGATTTGGGGGTTGGTATTTCTACCGATTACGCTACTTATCTAATTAACTAAGCTAAAGATAGTCTATGTTTATTGTTATGTGCTCGTATGATAGTTTAAAGATGTGTTTACTTAGGTTTTATTACTCCTTAGTTATCTCCTATTGATGGTTGAGTTGTCACGTCCTTATTCTTAGTTGCGTTGTGTGTCTAAAGTTGTAGGGTATGCGTTTCTCCCTAACTCTTTGAACTTACCAAAGGGTCTCGTCTACAAACCCACTAGGGATGATAAACTCCTACTCTAAGGCGCTCTTTGGATGGTTTAGCCTACAACTACTCAGGTAATTATATTCTAAGGTTCACAAAGATGAATCAAGCATTAAGTACACAACGAATGACCTATCGCATTACTAGATCATTAATCAACTAAGATAAGAAACAACCAATCAATATTCAATAGTTAAGTTTCATACTTCCTAAGCAAACACACAAATAAATTAGCCGGACATGGAGAACATGCAAGCATACACACAAATAATCAAAGACATAATTGAATTAATGAAGTAAAGACTTATCTTGATGTAAGATAGGGTTTAAAACCCTAAAATCTTGTACAAGACACCTTAGGTTCGGTTTTAGGTTTTCACCCAAAAGACTCTCCACCCAAGACCGAAAAATTTGGATTCTATATATAAGATTACATATGCGACGGCGTCACCTTATGTTTAGTGACGCCGTGTCGCCATCATTAGGGTTTCGTCTTGGCCACGTTAACCTTTGCGGCGGCGTCACCTTATGTCCGTGGCGCCGTCCTCTTCGACTTCGGCGTCGTGCGGATTGCATCTAGGTCGTCCGAGTAGCGACGGCCTACTCTTTCACAACCCGACGTCGTCACTTGATAATCTGAGTTTTGAGTTCGAATCGTCACAAAATCGTGGGACGGCGCCATTAGCACCGCACGCCGCCGCCTTCTAATTTCAAAGAATCGTGATTGTCTCGATTTTGACTTTGGCCATTTTCTTCATATATTCGCGCCTTTTCGTCCAAATAAGTGCCATTCCACCTTTTGCCTTCAAGAGACCTAAAAAGTGAAAAGGAACGATATTAAGCAATAATAAAAAAGTGATCAAATAAGGACTAAAACGACCCCTCAAAATGGTACCTTTTAAAACCTTATCAATCTCTACAAAGAATCACATGTGAATCTCATATAAATAACATTTGACTCCTGTTGAATCACATATGTGATTCCTGTTGAATCACATGTGATTCTTGATGAATCACATGTGATATCAATATTAATCACATGTGATCTCATATAAATAACATTTACAGAATATAATTCTTGTATTATTTTGATTTGGAAAGGTACTTCGTACTATAGAAGATGGTTCGGTTGTATGTTTCTGCAGACATTTTGCTCGATACGGGTTCCTATGCCGACACATATTTTGTGTCTTCAAGAATCGTGATATCAACGTCATTCCAAATCAATATATTTTGAGGCGGTGGACAAGGGATATAATTCCACCTGACTTGCGAAGAAAAAGAAACAGATATGGGGAAAAACGTAGAAGTTGAAAGACTTACAAATGAAGCAACTTGTCTATTAGATGATTGTTTATTTTGGTTGGGCAGTGACATAGTAAAGATGGGTGAATTTGTTGAAAAAAAGAAGAAATTGAAAAAAGAAGTGGAGGATGAGGTGCCAAATGCTCCTTCTGGAAAAACGACAGATGTGATTGGGGAACATTTTGCTATTTCTAAACCTGAAAAAAAAACAGTTAACAATCCAATAAAAGCAAGTAACAAAGGGAATATTTCAGAAGCGGAACGCAATAAAATGAGAAAGAGTGAAAGAGAAAAAGCACTTACAATTAAAAAGAAACAAATGAAGCCTTGTGGACATTGTGGAGAGAAGACAAACTCACATACAAAAATAACTTGTCCATTGAACCCTAAAGCAAGGCGAAAGGCGCCACATAACCGTCTCCAATATGGTTTGGATAACCCCAGTGGGTCAAGTCTTGGTGTTGAGGTTGGTGTTGGGACAGGGTCGGTGGTGGGTCAGGCCGTTCAAGTAAATATTGTGGCTCGTGAAGTGGATAAGGTTAACCCTAATGGGCCAAGTGAACCAACATCAGTGGATTAAGAAAATGTTGAGTGTTGAGGTTGATGGTTTAGAATTTTTACAAATCTATAATACATTGAATGATTGTTTACTTTCTTATGAAAGTCTTGTTTGCTTATGAAACTTTCTTTTGAATTTTTACAAATCTACAATACATTGAATGATTGTTTACTTTCTTATGAAAGTCTTGTTTACTTATGAAACTCCTGTTTACTTATGGAATATTTACAAAAAAATTGGTGAATACATGTGATTATATACGAAATCACATTTGATTGTACCCAGATCACATGTGATTGCATATCAAAATCCAATGCAATGTGATTGCATATCAAATCACATGTGATTGATGTTTCATTCCTAAGTAAGTATATGCAAAATAAATAATAAAGGCACTAGAGAGAAACTAAAAAGAAACAACTATTTGTTGAAATCGGTTATAACAAAAGCGAGATTTAATTTGACTTCCCAAAACACAAAAGAAAAACCACGCTATGTTAAAACAACTATTCTAGCATCGCTTTACTAGTGTTCAAACCCTGAAAATTACTAGACTTCACATACTTAGTGTTCAAACCCTGGAAATTACTGAACTTCACATACTTAAAATAAAACTAAAACTACTGATCTAGAAATGTTTTATACACCTTCACAAAAGGCACAAAAGACGATTCTCCAAGTCTTGACGATAACACTCACTGTTGTATCAAGCGCATTTCTTTAACATCCTCACGTTTGTTCCTGTTCTTATACGCTTCCACAATTGTTATGAACTTTGTTGCAGGATCAACTTTGTCAAACTCCTTTGTCTCCCTAAGCACCCTCTCCCGATACACGTTAAGCTCATGTAACAACATCTTGGTACAATACTTGAACCTCGGCCTCCTCAACATGTCGAATCAGAACTTTGACTCGGGAACAAGGCCACAATCCCACTTTGTAGCAACTTCACCATATAGTTTTCCATATGAAGCATGGCGAAAATACCACAATCACGGTGGTTTGACTTAGTCCTCCATTTCGACTTTGGGATCTTTGGCTTCAATTTAATGATGCTAGCATGCTTTTGTTGCCATACAACTGTAGATGACGGGAAAACATTTTTTCTACAAAAAATAAATAAATAATGAACATGTTAAATAAAATGTGATCTGTGTAAAATCACATGTGATCTGGGTAAAATCACATGTGATATGGGTAAAATCACATGTGATCTGGGTAAAATCAAATGTGATCTGTGTAAAATCAACTCAAACTTACAAGAACATCACATGCTCCTTTATACTTTTTATCATAAGATTCACCACTGTCAATGTTATCAAGGATTGTCATCTCAATAGATTTAGAAAGGCTGAACACCGTTGGGAATTAAGGTAAACTCTTGATTCTGCCAAGTAATCGCGAAGAGATTCGCCAAGAAGAATGGATTCTGTGAAGCCACACTTCACAGAAGTGTTAAAGCAGATATCGTGTTGTCACTTGAAGATATGAATCCACGTAGGAGAGATAAGCTCAAGATAGAGTAAAAGTCGTAGCCGTATGTATAGGTTGGCGCCAGACATGTAGAGCTTACTCGGAATAAACAATATGATTAACAAAACAATATGATTAGTTGCATGCTTGTCTAAAATGCATGCTTAGTCTATGATAGTATTAGGAGCGTAAATTGTCAACGCTCATTAGGGTTTCTTGCCTATATAAGAAACCATGATAGTCTGTAATAGATAAGTTTTTCTTCAAGTCTTTCAAGTCTTGTAAACTATACGAAACATAGAGTTTCGATAATCAAAAGATCCATAGAGGATCAAAGAGTTCTTAGTTATTATAACATGTATTTACTTTCCGCTTCAAAATACGAGTTGTAGAGATCTTCCATTAGTTTGCTTGTGATTACATAGGCAACACTAACGATCTCCGAGTGCTTAAGATCTATCAAGGTCTTGGTTTTCAACAAGTGGTATCGAGCCTCGGGAAAGTCTCTACGATACTAAGAACCATTCTCACCCCATACAATCAAACATTCATTCACCATGCCCGGATCCGATAATGAAAATGAAGTCACCAACACAAACAACACCAACACCACTTCCATGCAACATTTCGTCTCTCAAACAAAGAATGGTAAATTTCCTTATTTGAAAAGGGAAGAGTATGACCTTTGGACTATGAAGATGGAAAATTGGATCTCCAATATTGATTGGAATCATGGGAGGTAGTAAAGAAAGGAACGGTCTCAAGAAAATGATTCCGACGGGATGGGAAGTTCATCATGGCTCCTCCCAAAACCAAGAAGAAGTGTTGGCCATGCGAGATAGCATAAAGTAAAACTATTCCGCTTCAAGCCATTCCAAGATCATCTGTGTGACTTTCACCATATGGATGATGAAAAGACATATGGATGGCTCTCAAAGCAAGGTTCGGTGGAAATGAAGAATCAAAGAGAATGAGGAAGTCCATGCTAAGACAACAGTTTGGGACTTCAATATCTCGAGAAGAAGAAGTATCCACAAGGATACGACGAGGTTCCATAGGATCTTGAGTCACCGAACCGGTGAATGCTAAACCGGATAATGAAGATTGCAACTCAAAGTTCTTGCGGTCCTTGCCACCATCATGGTTGCATGTTAGTATAGCACTCAAGGCTAAAGGAGGGTTGGACATGCTCACCTTTGATGAGTACGCATGATGCACTCGTAACTCTTGAACCGGATGTCGGGACTCCTACCGTACATCTTCTTCTCGACATGCGACTTTTATTGGAACATCTCACTCCAACACAATGGTACCGCTTCAAGTTCCAACTACTTTCCATCATCTCCCGCCCAACTACTTCCCATCATCTTGCACTCCCACTCCACCACATAACCTCGTCCCACTCCACCATGTTCTCAAACTAGGACGAGTAGTGTGATGGAGGATGTTCTTCACTCGTTTGTTGTTTGATTATGATACTCGGTGAGATCTTGCATATGAAGACTTTGATCATTGGACCCTCTTGAAATGGAGGAAATGAAACCGAAAATGCGGTGGCATTACTTGTCGGTGGACATCAAAAGGTTTGAAGAGAAGTCGGGAGGAAGTTTGCTTTCGAGGAAAGGAACCACTCGCTTTGATAGGAGAAAAGTCAAGTGTTTCACTTGCCATCGATGGGGCATTTCAAGAGAATGCAAAGACAAGAAAAGTGGAGATGGAGCTAAATACCTCTCATATCGCCAGAAACAAGAGGAAGCGAGCTTGAGCTCTCTCCTCACAATGGATGAACAGTCAACTGGACTACACATGAACTCGTTAATGAGGAAGCCCATGATCTTGATAAGCTTGGATTGCTTGCAAGGTGTACTTCGGATGAAAGGCATGATCGGTTGCCTTGATGGGACTATCTCGTATACAACCGTATATTTGGTTGTAGTCTAAGATATAATGAACTTAAAGAAGAATTTGATGCTATGAAACCTAAGTTTGATGAATGCTATGTTGATAATGAAGCCCATAAACTAGCATTAAAAAAAGAGAAAGACAAAAGTATGGTTTCAAAAGAATCAAATAGCTTATGAAGAAAAGATAAAGGTTTTACAGTTTGATCTAGAAGTTGCAAATAATTACTTAAACTGCCTAAGAAAGCAAAGGATGAAGTCGATTCGAGAACCTAGAGCTTAAGGCAAAACTAGGCGAGAAATAGCTAGACATAAGGAATGGTTAATATCGGTGATAATCGGCTAATGAAATCTATAATACCAAACTGTTACCTCGGCTTAGGACTAGGCTTTCAAAAGTATGTAGGAGTAGAAGCTAAATATGATGGTCGAAATCCACACCAAATGAGGTTAGCTAACTTTGTAAAGGAAGGTGAATTGCATGTCGTCCCCGGACCTATTAGAGGTGAATTTATGCCCATTGACCTATCCATCATCGTTGACTTTGATGGATCACATCATCTATATGGCGTAAAGTCAAAAGACTTGCTGACTCGATTCCTCATCTAATGACTTTGTCTCTTGCTCGACAAAGACAATTCATCGGATCAAGGGTCCACTTCCTATGAAAGCGTGATTCAAATGAGAAGTCGACCTTCCCAAGCTCGAGCCTACACCCAAGCCTCGCACCCAGTCACTTACAAGCCTTCTAAGGAAGCTGGCGAGAATCCACTTCCAAGATAGTTTCTTCAAGACTTGTCTTTACATCTTTAAATAATCGGTCTGTTAAAACAATTCCTTGAATGTAACTGTTTTAAGTATACGCTTGTAATCAAACATCTCCCTATTTGAATAAATCTTCCAAGAAGAAGACATGTTTTGTATGTGGAAGTAAATTTCATTTGATTAAGGATTGTGATTTTATGAACAAAGATTGGGTGCATGTGCTACTCACCGAAACACAAATCTAATCGGACCAATGTTGCTAATATTCCACCTTATGTCCCACAAGCAGCTAAGATTGACTCTCACTGGAGAAGTTCAGTTACCAGACCTTATGTCCAACCAACGAGCCCATACTTTAAACATGGTTATTGGCCTACATATGTTGACTCTATGTATGCTGGGATGGGATATGGGAGCACTGCTGTGAAGCCCTCAGCAGGTTGTTCTTGGACTAACAAGGGACCCAATCATCAATGGAGGACCAAGAACAATGGTGGATCCTCTAAATCTTCATGTCCTGAACCTGTGATCCACAAGGCAGGTTCAAGTCAGTAATGACTTGAACCTCCACTGTACACTAACTGTATGTATATATTTTTGTTGTTGTTTGTAGGATCATCCCCTTAAGCATAAGAATATTGGTATTGTTGATAGTGGTTGTTCCAGAAGCATGTCTGGAAACAGAGATATGATGCACAACTTTGTTCCCATAGAAGGAGGAGGCAATGTAACTTTTGGAGGAAGTGATGGGAATATCACGGCAAGGGACCATAAAGACACCTCATCCGGATTTTGAAAATGTGTACTTTGTTAAGGAACTTCAAAGATTTCAACTGTTCTCCGCTTCACAAATCATGACACTAAGAACAAAGTTCTCTTCACCGAGAATGAATGTCTTGTCTTTGTCTAAAGACTTCAAACTCCCGAAGAAACTTCAATTCTACAAGGTTCCTCGTACTCACAATTTATACACATTCAACCTTAATGAAGTGCAACCAGGTGGTGACCTCACTTGTTTGGTGGCTAAAGCATCTCTTGATGAGTCCACTAAATGGCATAGGAGGATGGCTCATGTGAATTTCAAGACCATTAACAAACTTTCTAAAATGGGTCTTGTTGAAGGTCTTCCCACCAAAGTATTCACAAATGATCATAATTGTGTCGCTTGCAACAAAGGAAAACAACACAGAGCTTCTTACAAAGCTATCAATGCTATGAGCATCATTACTGAACCTCTTTAGTTGCTTCACATGGATCTGTTTGGTCCAACTCAAGTCAAGCATTGATCATAAGTTCTTCCGCTTGGTTATCACCGATGGCTATAGCAGATTTTGTTGGGTGTTCTTTCTCGTAACCAAAGATGAAACCTCTCAAGTCTTGATCGAATTCATCACTCTCGTTGAAAATCGGTTGAACAAAAGGTCAAGGGTATTCGTGTGATAATGGGACGAGTTCAAAATGCAATTCTAATAGAACTCGTGGGTCAAAAGGTATAAAAAGGGACTATAGTAATCCAAGAACCCCACAACAAAATGGGGTGGTGAAAGAAAGAATAGGACCTTAATAGAGGCTGCAAGATCAATGCTTGCGACTCTAAACTACCTACTATGTTCGGATCAAGGCTGTTGGCACAGCGTGCTATGTGCTAAACAGGGTCTCCATTACAAGACCTCAACTCAAAACACCTTATGAACTTCTCTTTGGGAAGGTTCCTGTCATTCACTACCTAAAACCTTTTGGTTGTCAAGTGACCATTCTGAACACCAGTGATCCATTGGGAAAGTTTGATGAGAAAGCTGATGATGGCTACATTGTGGGTTACTCAGCTCATAGTAAGGCCTACAGGGTGTACAATTTGCAAGCCAAGAAGATAGAGGAGACGCTGAACCTGAGATTTCTGGAAGATAAGCATAATGTTCAAGGACAGGGTCATACATGGTCCTTTGATCTTGACTACTTAACTGATTCCTTGGGTTACACTAGACACTTGGCTAACCAGTCTGCAGGCCCTCAAACTTCTCCCAATGCAGGTCCCGTTGATGATGACTCTGGAAATGAGTTTGAAGATGATGAGCAACCTATACTTGTGCCTTCTTTCTCCCCTAACAATATTGCAGGTACCACCTCCAAGGATACTGCCGATACAAGTGATGAAGATGAATCCCATTATGCTGAGGACCTTGCTAGGCTTCAAACACAAGAATTTGCTGCTAAGCTTGAAGCAGAGAAACTGAATGGAGAGATTGCTAATGAAGGAGTCATCAGAAACCGCGTGTCTGCTGAAGTTGACTCTGTCACACCTATCATCCACAAATCTCTTGAAGGCTATCTTTTTCCTCTCATGTTCCTTCTCAAGTGTCTTCGACTTTGGAGAACCTCATACACGCTTTCCAAACCCTCCGATCTTGGAAATCATCATCCCAAAGTCGGTATTTTCACCTCACCGTATGATCTCGCATTTGAACCAACAATCACCAATCTTGATTCATCCATTGAAGTCACCCCATCGCTACTCGGAGGATCATCATTGCTCATCCTCAATCTAACATCATAGGTGATCTTCGCACCTGTTCGAACTCGAAGGGCTATCACAAGTCCTCAATTTGGGCATTGCTTTTCTCTTATGTCTCCAACCAAGAAAGAGACAATCACACGGACTTCAAACATTGTCTGCTTGCTTGTTTTCTTTCTCAAGTGGAACCTACAAGTGTTTCTCAAGCTCTTAACGATTCAAGTCGGCTAGAAGCAATGCAAGAAGAAATGCAACAATTTCACAATCAATGGGTTTGGATTTTGGTTCCACTCCCACGATGGTAAATATGCCATTGGGACAAAGTGGATTCTGAAGAATAAGAGAGATGCTCGGGGTGTTGTGATAAAAAAAAAGCAAGATTAGTGGCTCAAGGCTTCAGACAAGAGGAAGGGATTGATTATGATGAGGTGTTTGCACCTGTGGCCAGAGTTGAAGCAATTCGCATTTTCCTGGCATATGCTTCTTACATGGGTTTCATGGTGTATCAAATGGATGTCAAAGGTGCTTTTCTGTATGGAGAGATTGAAGAGGAGGTCTATGTCTCTCAACCCAAGGGATTTGAAGACCCAGATCACCCAAATCATGTTTACAAGGTTGTCAAAGCTCTTTATGGCTTACATCAGGCTCCAAGAGCTTGGTATGCTAGGCTTTCATCATTCCTGCTGAAGCATGGTTATAGGAGAGGTGCTATTGATAAAACTCTGTTCCTAAAGAAGAATTACTCAAACATCATTCTGGTGCAAGTGTATGTGGACGACATTATTTTTGGCTCCACAAACGAAGCATGGTGCAGGGAATTTGAGGACCTAATGAAGGGTGAATTTCAAATGAGTGCTATGGGAGAGCTTACTTTCTTTTGGGTCTCCAAGTTCGTGAGAACAAGATGGCATTTTTATCTCATCACGATAAATATGTGAGGACATTTTAAAGAAGTTTGGTATGGAAGGTGTTAGGACCGCCACAACACCTTATGAAGCTCAAAGACTAAAGCAAATAATGAACCAGATCTACCGTGAATGTTCATCCATGACAGTCCATGATTGGTTCATTGATGTATCTAACAACTTCAAGGCCCGATATTACATTTGTCGTGAGTGTTTGTTCTCGACATCAAGTCACCCACTTACTTCCCATCTAAATGTCACAAGAAGATATTCAAGTACCTCAAGGCCAACCTCTTTTAGGCCTTTGGTACCCAAAAGAGTCTCCTTTCAGTGGAAGCATATAGTGATGTGATTATGCCGGTGCAAATCCGATAGAAGATCCATGGCCGGAGGTCGCCAATTTCTTGGCAAGAGGTTGATTTCTTGGCAATGCAAGAAACAAACCATTGTGGGCGCCTCAACCATCAAGGTAGCACGTTGTCTGCCGCAAATTGTCGTGGTCGGTCCTCCGATTCAAAACCAATTCTTTGGACTATGGGTACAACTTCATGAACACTACAATTCATATAGATAACCAAAGTACCATCCGCATAGTCAAAAATCCAGTCTTTCACAATCGAACTAAACACATTGAAATCAGCACCACTTTATAAGAGATGCATATGAAAACATTTGATAAAAGTGGCTAAAATCCATACCGATGATAATGTGGCGAGACCTATTAACAAAAGCGTTTGATGGACCAAGGTTTCAACACCTCGTGGTCAATATTGGAATGTTAAACCCTTGACCGCATCGTTTAAGGGAGGCATAGGCCTCGGGGAGGCATATGCCTGTGGGAGGATTTGTGCAAACTCGCATATTTTGGTTGTATCATATTCTCGCTCAATAAACTGTTTTCCTTTTTATAAAATCTATTTTCTATCTTCCTCAGATTTGTAAAAACATCATTTTGCCAATAGTGATAGCGTTTATTTAATAGATTTTATTTTTTTTAGTTTCTCTATTTGCATTTTTGCCTTTGTTATTCATTATTCGTTACTAACACTAACTGTCTAATAACTCTTTAGTTGCTTGTATTTGTGTTGTTCTTGTGTATTTTTGTGTCTGTCTTGCAGTTATCTGAATTGCAGTTTGTCTATCCCATGAGCAAGATCAAATTCATCAAAAGTGACTAAATAGTACATGGTCAAGATAGCTATAAGAGTGTTGCTTGTTTCTTCTGAAAGCAAAAGTACTGAAGCATACAATTTGATTCCATCAAGTTATAATAATCAAGAAAAGGAATTGAAGTCAAATTGTTCATTCATTCATTCAAGAAATGTTTACCACTTACGACTTACATAAAGTCAACCTACTACATATGCATCTACAAGATACGAAATGTACAAAGCTAAGCCTAATCTAGTGTATATCTTTCATTCCAAATCTAATTGAATGTTTGGATATGCGTTAGATGTCGGCTTTGCCTTTGTAGGTCTTGCATAACCACCATTCGGTCTAACGGGCGGTTGGATATGCATGACCAAAGACGACGAAGATGCTAAGGACCAAAATGGGAGGATGGATTGATGCAAACGATTGACGATGACGATGACCACGCAGGATGACGGAGAAAAATAACGTGTCCTATGTGCTTCATCTATTCATTTCAACCAAAATGCAATCGATCCACCCTCCTTAAGCCCTTCTTCTATACGATGTGTTGATGCACCAAAAGATGGCGCAGATGAGACCAAGAACCACCTCTATCTTTGGGAGTGGCGGATTCTCGGCACGAGGTCTTTGTTGAGACCGGCGTCTTTGGAGGTCGGAGTAAGATGTTCCTCCTTATAGGAGTCATCGTAATCATCGCAGATTCACTTGGATTCACTACTGTCGCCATCTTCTCAAGAAGGAAGAAAGGGCGATTTGTTTGGTCGTGGATAGGGTTGAGGAAAGTAATGGAACCATGGGTTTGATTCACCACTGATGATGATGAAGAGGAGGATGAAGATGAGGAAGTGAGATCTATGATCTCGTGTTTGGTATTCATGGTGCAATATTGGTTAATTGGGGTTATTTTACATCTAGGGTTTGTGGTAATTATTTGGGGATCTTGATGAAGAAATGAGTTACATTGGGATCATTTTATAGACGGGTTCAAGGTTCAATGAGTTTAATGCAAGTGGGTGGCACAGTAATTCTAGAAACTTACCGAAGATATTCCTATCTTTGATGCATTCTGCTGAGGTTATAACTTCAGCAGATTGATCATGTGTTCCTGCGGAAGTGTTGTTTTGGGTTGGGTCAAAGATGCAATACACGTCAGCAATAGTCAACCAAACGGTCAATTTTTCTTTGACTATAATTTGGGCAAAAACTATCAACCCACCATCACTCTCTTCAAATCATCTCAATTCCCTCTCATACAACATTCACAAACACTCACCATTTCAAGAAACAAAACCCTATAAACCCATATTCCTCATGGCTCTTGAATTTAAACATGATCATAACAAAGTTGCATTTCTGGGAAACGGTAAGGGATATGATCTGTACGAACCAATGGTGGAATTCTTGAAAAGGTCCAAGATTTGTTATGCTCTAACTCATTCTCCAAATGAGATATATGAATCTTTGATTACTCAGTTTTGGGAATCTGCTGAAGAGAGGAATGAGACAGAGATTAGGGCTGTGATTGACGGAACAGAGCACATTGTGACAGAGGACCTCATTCGGAGGAAGCTTCACTTGGAAGATTCTGATGGAGCTTTTTACTCTAATCAGGAAGACGTGATTACTGGGCTAAGGGCTATTGGCTATCGTGGTACAAGGACTGATATGTGGCTGAAGAAGGAACTATGTCCGAAGTGGAGGTTCCTGGTTCACACGTTGCTTCAATGCATAAGCAACAAGACTGGAGGATGGGACCGCCTTCTACCAAACTGGGATATGGTATTGTGTGTCTTTCTCAAGGATAACTTTCAATTTTTCTAGGTATATTTTCGAAAACATGGTTGAAAATATTCAAAAGACAAAGGTAAATTTTAATGTACCCAAGGTTTCGCAAATGATTTTAGACACCTCTACCCAAGCCCAAGCTTTTTATCCTATAAGTACTTTAACGCTAAATTGTTTGCCACAATGAGAACCCACTTTGGGGAACATCATCCCTTACTAGCAGCCATGTTGCCCCAAGGTAATGAGGTCGATGAGAGAATGTGGCTCATAATCCTCCTTCCTCACCTTGCTACTGATGGTAATCCATTAGTTAACATTGATGAGGGCCCCTCATCAACTGTTGGAGCAACTCATGTTGCTCCTGACCAACCACCCTGTCCCAGTCCAACACCCACAATTGTTGCACATGATGAATCAGATATTAATAGACTACCCACACCAAGTCCTGTTAGGGATCCTCTCAATGAAGATCTTCCTCACTCTGAGCATGACCATGATTCTACTGAAAGGTCCAATGAAGCTCCCCTTACCACATAGCAATCTGCTGGTGGAGCTGAGGACCCTATTACACCTCATCTGCTCTATGCTCTTGTCAGCAGTGTATCTTCTTGAGGTTACAAGTCCGAAAAAGGAGCTTGCAGAGACCAAGTCTTCTTGGAAGTAAGATTGAAGATCTGCGAATCAAGTCAAGGACTTAGAGGACAAACTCAAAGGAGCTCCAAAGGAAGCTTGTGGTTTCTTCTGATGAAGAACAAGAAGTACCTCAGTTTGGGTCTCTGGATATGTTGGCTGATGTGTCGCTCAATGATCCTTCATTGGTAGCTGCTACTTCCTCAAGGAAGAAGGAACCTGTCCTTTACAAAAGAAGAAGGAGATCCTCTTCACTTAAGGCTTCTTCCGAAGCTTCAAAGGAACCTGGGGAGGATAAGGATGCATCTACTGATGTGCTAATGGATGATGTATCTTGGATCCTAATCAATCTGCATCGGTTCAAGAACCAATGCATCTTTCACCTTCAAAGCAGATGTGTCGACATTGTCGCTATAACCACTCCAGTTGATAATCTGCATCAACATGTGGACTTAGGTACAACTACAAAGGTTCCTGTTGTTGATTTAACCGAAGAAGAGTGTGCCAAGAAGCCCAATGATAAAGGGAAAGATATAATAACTGAAGATGAGCTTGGTCCAGACCTGGTAAGCAATGAAGAAAGACTATGTCAAGCAAGTAGATTGGCTGAGTTTGAGAAGTCAAAGGAAAGTGTAGCATTGGCTAATCAACTCCAAACAGAGGACTTTTCATCTTTAACTCCCGAGAGAAGAAGAGAACTGGATGCAATGAGGGTTCGGATGCTGCTCACGAACACCGATATATCTAACTCAAAGTCATTTCAAGACCTTCTCTTGCTCAAAGTATACTAGGTGGAGATTTCCTCGATGACAATTATGTGGAGCGAATGATGGCTCAGGGGAAGACAAAGGAAGCAAGAGGCCATAGCCCAAAAGAGGGCCATCAAAGCTCAGAAGGCCAAAGACAAACCTCCTTCTAAAGCTGAAGTGAGAATGGTGGTGAAGAACCAATGCTCAATGTACAACTCTGGCTTAACAATGAAACAAGTCAAGGCTTTTCCTGATCATGTCCTATATCACAAATATAATCAGATCATGAAGGACAAATCATCATCTTCAGCACATTCTACCCACTTGAGAAGGATTACAGAGAATGAAGCTTCTCCAGAAGCCAAAAGACTCAAGTCTGATGATGCTCCAGCCAAGGAATCATCTCCAGTCATTCCTATCGCATCTCATTGAAGTCGCTTCTTATATCGACAAGGGTCAATCAAGAAGCATCTTCCAATACACCAAGCATCTAATATATCACTCCCACTTCATCGGTGGCAATCATTAGCACAGGAAGCTTCTAAAGTTAAGGAAGCCGATCTTGCGTAAATAAAAATGAAAGGCGAGAAAATGCTTCACGAATGAATGCACTACGTGAAGGTGTTTCAACTAACTCTCCCTATCCTCTTCAAGTCTTACCACACAAGTTCAAGCTAAAATGCTCCATCCGGGGACACTCATAAGACCGTGGGAGGAAGAAAAGAATGGCCAAAAGATCTCCTGTGGATCTTGAAGTCGATGACTCAACTTTCATTGTAGAAGGAATCACGATTTTCCGATGGAAACTCGACGAGGTGGTAGATTGGAAATTGAAGGATGGTGAGATGAATGTCATTCATCGAAGGACTCCACTTCAATGGAATTCACCTTTCTAAAGGAAATTCTTCACTTGGTAGACAGGCGGACTTACTTTCTCTATTCACCGTGTTACCACCCATTATCGCAACAAGGAACCACAAGGTTCGGAATGTTTTACCAGAGATCTTCAAGCCCTGTTAAACTCACATTCCCAATAGCAAAGCACATTCCATTTGGGAGAACTCACATCGGTGGAAGCTTGAACTCGGAGATTCTATCCTCTCCCTCGTGTGCATGTGCTTGAGACTAAGGTGGAATCACTGCTCACATGTTTTCCGAAGAAAGTATCCTTTGCCCAAAGACTAATGGAAAAGATGTTAGTCGAAATTGGAAATTCCTCCGATCCAGTGGGCAATGAAAGACGAGCGGCTTTAACATTGGTGGGTTTAATCAAGACTCAACTTCAACAACCCAATAGGCCTCATCCTCATCCACATCGTGCATCTTGGTACCTTTGCATTTCTTTGTTTTGTTGCTTTTATTTGAGTTATGTATATACCGCCTTTCCTTATGTTAATTTATTGCTTAGTTAAAAAAAAAAAAAAAAAAAAAAAAAAACTCTTTGCGTGTTTGTTGGTTGTCCAATTCGATGGTCATTATCTCACCTAATGTACCTTGTGTATGTCAAAGAGATGGCTAGTCCAAAGGGCGACTTTGGTAAAGACACAACAAACTGCTTGATAATTTGTAATGGTTTGCTCAAAATCATAGGGTCTCGCAACCACCCATGCTTAATCACGAGGGTTGTATGGTCATCAATTCACCATGGTCTATTCCTTTTGGAATCCAAGAATTGACTAGCCCACATGTATATGGCATGTGGTAAAGGCAACGATTCCATATTTGGTTTCTCAATTCACCAATTCTAAGAATTGACTAGTCCCGAGCAAACGGCCATGTAAAGACAAGTCAAATCCGTTTATATGGTTCTTGGTTTGCCAATAAATCGGATGGTCATCAATGTACCATAGTTTTCGAACTCAAACATGTGGCTACTCCAGAGTAATGGCTATTGGTAAAGAGACAACAAACCCATTAATTTCAATGATTCACCTCTCACAGGAGTTAACACACCGGAAGTGATGAGAATAGTATTGAACGATATGTTTTGATGTACATGATGTCATATGTTGTCGCAAAGATCCGGTGTTTCACAGATTCGGTCATCATAGAGATGTTCATCTTCCGAATCTTTGTTCTCGATCCTCAAGAACCGAGACATTCATAGCTCGAAGTGCTTACTAATCGGGGAGGATCTAGTTTGGAAATTTTTCATAAAATGATACAATCCTCAACAAAGATTATCGATCTATCAAGGAAACCGAACTTAACCTAGTCAAATTCCGCTTTAGGGAGGATTGTTGGGAATTAAGGTAAACCACCGATTACGTCAAGTAACCGCCAAGAGATTCTCACCAAGAAGAATGGATTCTCGAAGCCACACTTCGCCAGGTGTTAAAGCGATATCGTGTTGTCTTGAAGATATGAATCCACGTGGAGATAAGCTCGGTTATAGAGTAAAAGTCGTCCCAGTATGTATAGGTTGGCGCCGTACATGTAGAGCTTACTCGGAATAAACAATATGATTAACAAAACAATATGATTAGTTGCATGCTTGTCTAAAATGCATGCTTAGTCTATGATAGTATTAGGGCGTAAATTGTCAACGCTCATTGTGGTTTCTTGCCTATATAAGAAACCATGATAGTCTCGTAATAGATAAGTTTTTCTTCAAGTCTTTCAAGTCTTGTAAACTATCTGAAACATAGAGTTTCGATAATCAAAAGATCCATAGAGGATCAAAGAGTTCTTAGTTATTATAACTTGTATTTACTTTCCGCTTCAAAATACGAGTTGTAGAGATCTTCCATTAGTTTGCTTGTGATTACATAGGCAACACTAACGATCTCCGAGTGCTTAAGATCTATCAAGGTCTTGGTTTTCAACAAACACAACAACATAGAAATGCCCACCATCGCAAATAGGAAAAAATGCCTGATTTAACAAAAAAAAAGTAAACTTAATAAAAATACCTGATTTAACAATTATAATTCTAAAAAAATAATGACATTACCAAATCAACGTCTTTTAGGCTAATTCTGTTAGAATTATCTTCGAAATGACCCAAAGCTTGTGCTTCAAAACTTTTCCATTGCTGCTCAGAATCCAAACTACCATCAATCATTTGCTCTGTCTGTAGAAAATAACAAACACAAAATGTATAATCAAAAATATATAATTATACAATAAAAGTTCATAAAAAATAACAAAAACACTTACAATACAACCAGTCGGAAAGAAATGCCTCGACGGGGCTCCAACTTCCTTAAAACTCTCTTCATGGTTGAGAACAACACCCCAACAATCAACAACATTGACATCGACCCATAAACCGGGACTTAAAGTTTCCATACTTAAACGAACTGATGAAACTTTATATCCAGAATGAGTTTCAAAAATAGTTTCACTGTAGAAACAAAAAAACACATGTAATTAGATAAAATCACATGTGATCTGGGTAAAATCACATGTGATCTGTGTAAAATCACATGTGATCTGGGTAAAATCACATGTGGTGTGGGTAAAATCACATGTGATCAGTTACAAGAACATGTGACATAAGCTCAAAGTTAAAAAAAATTAACCAAAATAATAAATGGATAAACTTACATCTTGTCACCCCGCATAGAAAACAAAACGCTTTCCGACCATAAATTCCACCATTGTAATGTTCTGCATAACTTTGGTCTTCCTGATTCATGTATGGGGAGCGAGAGAACGAGAGGCAGTTTCTACTCGCTTTTCGTGAAGAACAACCTCAGACTAACGTTCGATGCGCCGAGTAGCCACTCTCGTGAGTAGACGGACCTTGATTCGGACGACCACATTGATTCATCTCTTCATCAACCGCCGACCGATACAAAACAACATAATTTAAATTAAAAAGAAAACGAAATTAAAAGACAAACTAATCAAAGTCAGATTACGTTAGAGTATTACATATAGGTATTCATCTAAATACAATCAATCACCTCATTCACCATATCGACATTCTTCTCTAGCCATTGAGTATAAGTCTCAGGCGTACTGGTGATCTCCAACTCTTCATCTTCAACACCCGCCACATTTTCAGCGGCTTATCAATATCGCTGAGAATGACCGTTTCCTTTGAATCGACACCTTCCTTCTCAACCCGAGAATTCGTTTCCTTGTCAACCCGAGAATTCGCTTTCACGAGATGCATCTTTTTCAAAATCATCTAAACTAATTTTCTGAATCCGAAATCCTCTACATTGCCATCCTTACGATTTCCAGCATTATCAACACCATCATTTTCGTCATCACTTGCACCAGACCCATCTTTATACTCACTTTCATTGTTGCCGAAAGTAACAGGTTTCTTGAATAGCTCACAATATTTCTCAATAAGTTCAATGAATTTTTCATCATCAAAGATACTTCAAATATGCTTCTACCATATCGACTTCAAGAGCACGCCTTCGTAACATATCAAAGAAAGCTTTTCTTCAAGTTTGTTAAACAAAACCTGTATTCAATAATGATGTCAATGAAAAGTAATATTGAAGTAAATGACATGTGATTCTACATAGAATCACATGTGATTCTTAACAAAATCACATGTGATTCTCAATAAAATCACATGTGATTCTACATATAATCACATGTGATTCCATGTAGAATCACATGTGATCTACAAAAGAATCACATGTGATTCTGAGTAATAATTTGTGATTTCTCTTTTAATGCATTCAAATGAACAATTATAAAATGTATTATACAAACCTCTTTATCAGAAGATTCAGACAAACCAGCATCAATGAACCCTTCTGACTCTTTAGACTCCACATCAGTCCACTCACCATTCAGCTCTAAATACCCCAACTTCCTTTCAGCCAGTTCAAGCTCCATACGTTGTCTCATTAACGTTGTCGACCAATTTAAGATGGTCGGACGCAAACGGACAACATGAAACTTCTCAAATTTGGTAGAGTCTAGATACAAAAGCTGAAAAGAAAAACAAAACAATAAAAATTACATATCACTAGAACCGGGAACCATTTTAAATTTAAATAAATCAATAAACTTACCATGAGGACAAATTAACGGACCGGTGTAATGGCAATCTCCTTCGGGTTGCTACTATCTTGAAGGCACGAATGTATATAACCACACCAATGATGTCAAATATCGGAAGATCTTCGTGAATATATCTAACAACATCTAAGCAAAGTTGCCCTTCATCGCTTCACACCTACCCATCGTGTTGGCAAACAACATGACGAAGTTAAGTTTGAAAAGATTATCAACTACCGTTGCTGTAACCAACTTCCTAGCAACATCCGCCGTCCGTATGTCTTTAAATGACTTTGGATAAAACTGCTCAACCTAAGATCTCACAAAAGGATGGTCAATAGCTCTTTCCTCAAATGAAAACAATGAAGAACCACCAAATGGAATCCCTAACATATCCCTAATTTTCTCTGGAGTGACATCAATCGACAAACCATTCAACAAATCAATCTTATTCGTTGCTGTTTTGAAATTGGCCACAACAAACCTACCCAACTTCGATGGAAGTTGATCAATGAAAATTTTACGAAAAGACTGAAAACCTATTTCGGTAAGAAATGGACCCATGTCGACCTTTGATTCACGGATAGAAGAAAATAGGGAAGAAGGAGCATTCCTTACCCTCAAACCTGGAAATTTTTCAAGATACTCTAACTGCTCTAGTTCAGCCTGTGACAACATACTTTTCTTTCCCAACTTCTTCGACTTCCCAACATCTTCATTTTCAGAATCTGCATCTTCTTTCTTAACCTTACCCTTTTGATTCTTAACTTTAACTTTCTTCCTCTCCGCAATATCTTCATCTTCGAATCGGTTTAAAACATCTTCTTCACCTTCTTCACCTTACCCTTTGATTCTTAGCTTTCACTTTCTTCCTCTCCATAATATCTTCATCTTCGTAATCGGTTCAAACATCTTTCTTCACCTTCTTCACCTTACCTTTTGATTATTAACTTTCACTTTCGACCTCTCCGCAATACCTTCATCTTCGTAATCAAGTATCTTTCATTAAACCTTCAACATCTCAAACATCTGGCAAAATTGTCAACCTTCCTAAGCTCGATGAACCTCTTTCTTCATCGGATCCTTTCTTTTCTTAATCTTCTTAGAGACAAAAGACCTTCATCAAAAATAAAAATATACAAATCAGACTTAAACATGTGATTCATAAACTAAATTTCATAATAATAAAACATACAGAATCACATGTGATTCTTAATAAAAGAATCATACTTAACATGTGATTTGAATAAAAATCACATGTGATTTGAATAAAAATCAGACTTAATATACTTGCAAGAGAATAATTTGTAAAACGGCAGATGTGATTTTTATCCATAATCACATGTGATCCTTCAAAATACAAAATAAATATCTACTCAACATAAACTAAATTTCTATGAAACTAACTTGACATTACCTTCATCGGAACCCTTCTTTCTCTTAAATTTCGATGATTCTGAACCTACTTCATCACTATCAAAACCCCTCACCTTCTTCGCAGCCAAACCCCTCGACTTCTTTGCAGCCAAACCACTATCCTCTTCTTCAGACAACTTCCTTTTCCTACTAGACAAATCAACATCAACCTTTGGCTTAGACGAAGTATTACGTCTAGGGACATTCGGTTTAGCCTTAGGATTAGACCTCTGCACATCCGCAACCTTTGGTTTAGACTTCTGGACCTCAGCAACCTTCTCCTTATCTTTGACAACATCCACCTTCAATTTATTGAGAAGGAACATGACCACTTTAATTTTGTATACAAAATACAACACATTTTTATACACTTTAACAAATCTTTTTATAAAAAATAAACTTGCTTTTAACTTTTACATAAAAATTGTGATTATTTACATGTATTTAAGTTACCATGTTTGTCAAATGATGTCTTTGGCCATGTATTTAAGTTGATATTTCTTTTGAACATACTTAAGTTGATATTCGATGGTGTAAAATTTCTCTATACTCTATAATTTACCGATTAAAATTATTCACTCAAGAAAAAAAGGGGTGATGCTTACGATTGAATTATGCATTCATTAGCGATGATAATTGATTTCCTACAAATTGCAAATTCTTTAACATGATATAAAGCATGACACAATTTTTTTAGCCACCATGAATTGCTCATCGTTATTTCAAGCCATGCCCACTAAATTTCAACACATCACTTCAGTACTTCACTCTTCATTATCAAGCTTATTTAAGCCAAAAATATCTCTAACTCTTAATCAAATTTTTAAATTTCATGGGCCGTTATAAGCACGGCCTAAATAACTCCCTAGTCCATACACATGCCCCCTCATTTCATTTGCCCCCAAAATGAACCACCTTAAACCCTACCGGAAAACCCTCAAACCACCATTACCACCACCACAACCAGACCTAACCCTCGTCGGAAAAACCATAACCATCATCAAACGCCACCACATATCAAACCTAAACACCTTAATACCACACTTCACACCACAAACAGCCTCATATCTTCTTCACAACACCCAACATGACAAAACCATAATCTTGAAATTCATCACTTGGGCCCACAAGCTACCTTTTTTTGACATCAAATGTAGCTCTTTATCATTACATATCTTAACAAGGTTTAAACTTTATAAAACTGCTCAGACTGTAGCTCAGGATTTAGCTTTAAAGAACCCGGATGACGAAAATGGTCTTCGAGTTTTCGAGTGTGTTAAAGAGACGTATGATGCCACTCGTTCGAGTTCCGCAGTTATTGACTTGTTGGTAAAAAGTTATAGTAACTTAAAATTAGTTAAAAGGGGTTTAAATACTATTAGTTTAGCGATTTCGTGTGGTTATATGCCTGGTGTGTTGTCATATAATTCGGTTATTGATGCGATTATTAGGTCGAATGAGGAGGTGGGATTGGCTGAGGAAGTGTATATGGATATGATTAGAAATGGGGTTTCGCCAAATGTGTTTACTTTTAATATTTTGATACGGGTTTTGTGGGGTTAAGGAGTTGGATAGAGGGTTGGGGCTTTTGAGCAAATGCGGAAGAATGGTTGTTTGCCTAATGTTGTGACGTATAATACGTTGATTGATGGTTATTGTAAGTTAAGGAAGGTGGATGAGGCGTTTAAGGTTTTTAAGACGATGGGTGAGGCGGGTGTGGAGGCTAATGTGATTACGTATAACGTTGTGCTAAATGGGTTGGGGAAAGAAGGTAGGATGAAGGAGACTGGTGAGGTACTTGACGAGATGAAAAGTAAAAGAATTGTTCCGGATGAAGTGACGTATAATACGTTAGTGAATGGTTATTGTAAAGAAGGGAATTTTCATCAGGCGATTGTTTTGCATGATGAGATGACGGGTAATGGTTTGTCTCCCAATGTTATTACTTATACTTCTTTGATTAATAGTATGTGTAAAGCTAGGAATTTACATAAGGCTATGGAGTTATTAAACCAAATGCGTGTAAGACAGTTGTTGCCAAATGCTAGAACGTATACGACTTTGATTGATGGATTTTGTCAACAGGGTTTATGGATGAAGCGTATAAGTTGTTTGATGAAATGAAAAGTAAAAATTTGGCCCTCTCTTGTGACTTATAATGCTTTGATTCATGGACACACTGTTAACGGAATATGGAAGACGCTTTACAAGTTTTTGAGGTTACACGTTTAAGTGGATCAGAGCCTGATGTTGTAAGTTATAGTACAATGATCACAGGTTATATCAGAAATCAGGAGCTAGATAAAGCGCTTGAAATTAAACGAAAATGGTCAAGAAGACGTTTTACCTGATGCTGTTACTTATTCGTCAATAATTAAAGGTCTTTGTGATCAAAGGAAACTAATTGAAGCTTGTGATTATTTCCAGGAAATGTTGAGATTGGGTTTACCACCGATGAATGTACATACACTGCTTTAATAAATGCTTATTGTGTAGAAGGTGATACAAAACGCTTTTAGCTTTGCATGATGAAATGCTTAAGAAAGGCTTGCTACCTGATGTTGTGACGTATAGTGTGTTAATAAATGGTCTTAGCAAGCAAGCACGAACCCGTGAAGCTAAACAGGTTCTTTTAAGTTGTATTATGACAACGCTCTTCCAGATGATGTCACTTACAATACGTTAATAGAAAATTGCGATAACATGGAGTTGAAGAGTGTTGTAGCTCTTATAAAAGGGTTTTGTATGAAAGGTTTAATGAATGAAGCGGATAAAGTTTTTGATAAAATTGTTGAGAAAAAGCAAGCACCGAATGAAGCTGTTTATAACGTTTTGATACATGGTCATTGTAAAAGTGGGAACTTGAGGAAATCTTTTAATCTCTATAAGAAGATGATAAGTCACGGATTTGTTCCTCATACTGCGACGGTTATTGCTTTGATAAAAGAACTCATAAGAGGTGAAATGATTGCAGAGTCGAGTGAAGTTATAGAAAATGTCTTGAGAAGTAGTAAGATTACTGATGCCGAGGTTGCTAAAGCTCTTGTTGAGATAAACCATAAACAAGGAAACATGGATGAAGTATTCAAGATTCTTTCTGAAATGGCTAAAGACGGACTTCTTCCAAATAGTGGGAGAACTGCTTATGCTCAGTGATCATGGTTAAGGTGTGATCTTTAATGCACTTAATATCATAATATTTTTTTTGTTAGATCTTCAACTTGAGTGTTTGTTTAGTTATCCTGTTTTAGAGGAATTAGGTATGTAAACATGGGTGTTCCTTTGAGTTATTAGGTTTTATATAAAATAGAAGTAATTTGTTTAAATCGCTTTCGTGAGGTTATTCTCGACTTTACTACCAAATTGTAACTTTGTTCTAGGATCGTGACTATGTTTGGCCTTTCTCATTAGAGTAGTGTGTAATCTTGTATGTAAACAGTAAACTAGTAGTCTGTGTAGTTAACTGAGACAAGCTAAGTCAAGCTTGGAAAATTCAATTCAGATAGGTTTGAATTCTATGGTCATAATCTGCTTGTGTAGATGTGTGCTTGCATGCTATCCATATGGGCATAGTTTTGTTTAACTTTCTGAATCATGGCCTTGAAGACATTTACCGATGATATCTAACTTCGGTGTTTGTTAAGTCATTTGGTTTTTTTTTGTAAAATAGAACCATGTTTTTGGAATTGCTTTCTACTGATGTAGAGGTATGCTTAGTTTTAGGCACAGGGCTTCATGGCTCATTTCTTTTGCCCTTACTAGTCTTTAAGAACCCCTTGAGACCTGCTTGAACTGGTACACTGTTGTTATTTTGACTATTTTGCAACTTAAATGGGTGAAGTTTTGTAACTTAAAATTAAAACCAATTTAACATGGTTGTGGAATGAGTTCACCTTCCACCAATAAGGATCCAGGAAATTGTCAAGTTTTTGGTCTTAAACTTATACTATCATGTAGACCAAAAGAAGATTCTTAAGTTATATGCAGTTTGGGTGTTTGACAAGTTATTCTGTTGTATATGGATCATAATTGTAATCTGTTCAAATCACTTGTGTGATGTTATATAAAGGCATAAAGCTATGTTTGTTTAAGACTTTCTTAAAGATAAAATATTGCAACTTTGGTGAGGTTACTCTCGCCTTTTATTACCATTGTTGTACTTGGCTTACGGATCGTCACTATGTTTAACCTTTTGCCCGTAAGTAGTGTGTAATCTTGTATGTAACCTGTAGATAGTTTGGTTTTTGTGGCCATTGTGTGGGTTGAAAGTTAAATGTTATGTACACCATTTATTTTTACCATACACCACTAATCTGTTATGCATTGACTATTCCACCCTTCGGTCGTCTAAAACTTTACTTAAGATTGTCTGATCTACCAATGGCCTTGTGCCTTTTAAGTCTGGATGATCAAAAGCTGGCAGATGAATCAAAACACTATATATTGTATCACCATCTGCACGCTGACTTAACATTAAAACGATGCAAAGATTATTTTATAACAACAATGAAGAAAAAGTAAATACTAAACAATCATGTATTGAGTTACCTGAATCGACTTGACAAATGGCTTGCTCGTCTTCTTGAGATGAGCATTGATTGACTTATTTTATTTGTCTCTATACCTGATCCAATCGTTTGGTTTTCTTGTTGAAGATGTTTAAGGTTCGTCTCTATACTCATAACATGGTTTTGGCATGCGGCAAAATCTCTAAAGAATGTCGAAAAAGGACTAGATTACAAGTGGCGTCATCGACAAAAGGATGACTAGATTACTAGATTGCAAGTGATTTGGTTGAGATGGTGTTGGGGTGCAATCAACGAGCTTTTGTCGAGTAACTTGACTCGAGCTTATTCAAGTCGAGCTTTATCGAGCCTCGAGTTCTCAGTATACGAGCTCAAAATGTTTAATGAGTCGAGCTTGAGCTTATAAAGGCTTGGCTCAAGTTATTATCGAGTTTTTAAGCTTTAAGTCATACATGTTTGTTAATGTAATTATGTATATTTTAAAGGCTTAAATTTCCCTATACATTTATGAATGCGTCGAGTTTCCTGGCCGAGCTCGAGCCAAAGTAAAACTTATCTTATATTTCAATTTTAGTTGGATTGAAATAAATATCATTAAACATAAATCGAGCTTTACGAAATGAGTTCAAGCCAAAGTTTTTGAGCCAAGCTCGAGCTTCCTTCATGAAGGCTCGCTTAGCTATCATAATGTCACAAGTCGAGCCAAGCCAAAGCTCGAACATTATTTCCAAAATAATTTTAATGCATTACAAGTTTTAAAGCAATGTTTACAACTATCTAATACACCAATAATTTTTATGCATTACGAGTTTTCTTGTTAAACTTGTACTATTCCCCGGCAGCGGCGTCAAAAACTTGATGCGGAGGGTTGCAACACATTAAGTTTTACAATCCTCCTCGATAGAGCACCTAACCGTTGTAGTATATTATAGGCAAGACCCGGGGGATTCATCGTTCTCTAAGGGAATAGCGATATTGGTTCGAATTGTATGACAATTTAAGCTTAAAGGTTGAGGGAAGATTATTTTTGGTCTTTTTGTGTTTTATTTGAAAGCAAGTAAAAATCTCGGGTATTGGAGGAGGTTGGTTTTAAACTACTAATTAAACTACAATCAATAAAAGTAAATGACAAGAAATGTAAATTGGTGGTGAACTTCTTATATGAGGGAAACGATATATCTATAATCTTATTACTCTAGTTATCTCTTATTGTGTTGTCGGTGTCACGTCCTTGCCTAATGTAATGTGAAGTATTTCCTAATTACCAGTTGTGGTATGGTCAGTCTCACATATATGGTCTGTCTCACATCTATAGACTATCCTAGGTGAATGACGCCTATCTGATTTGTCAAGCTTACCCAATAACTAACCTACACAATAAATATTCACCCAATTAATATCCTAAGACTTAAGTAATTAACTAGTCACGTTTTGGTGGACGTTCAAGTTAGTCTAGTTTTCCTTTGTCACTTTTCCAACTCCTAACGCGCACACCATTAAACAAGAGACGACAACAAAACAGTCAATAATTAAGTTTCATTCAATCCTAAGTAAATACCAATCAATTTAGCCTAGCATATATAGTAATAAAAAAAAGGGCAAATGATTGAAAAAAATATCATACTTGACATCATTTCCTTTTGTGGGTATCGAACAAATTTTTTTGCTTTTGTGGGTATTCTTCTTTCAAATTCATCCTTTTTAGGGTATTATGCGACATTTTGTGCCATTCGGGAAAAAAAAAATTCTATTAGCTAAGAGGGGTAAAAATGTCCAAAAATTTCGCAAAATACCCTAAAAAGGATAAATTTGAAAGAAAAGTACACACAAAAGCAAAAATTTATGTTCGCTACCCACAAAAAGAAATGGTGGCAAATATGATACTTTTTTCAATCATTTGCTCTAAAAAAAAAGCAAATAAACAAATCAAACAATAACACATAAACATGACTGAATGATTGATTAAATAAATTATCTCAATAATATATGAGCTCTTCAATAGCCAAAAGGCCTAAAAAGCTGCTAAAACCCGACTAGGGTTCGTTGGTATAGGTTCCTCCAAAGTTGCACGCACAATAATGAAAACAATGCGATTATATTTATAGATTTTGGATTGTGATGCGCCACGTTATGGTTGTGAGGCCATCAGCTTGCTGCCCATTAAGATTTCGTTCTTGCACAGACTTAGTTGTGACGCCGTCAGCCTTCACTTGACACCGTCTTCTTAGGCCGCCTCAAGCTATTGAATCGTCCGCTACCCACGTGACGGTGTCACGTTGTAGTTGTGATACCGTCAATGGCCTTCTCATGTGACTTTGTTATTTTCTTCATTTTCCATCCAATCGATCTCAAAGTGTGTCTATTTTAGCAAATGCATCCCAAGTACCTAAAACTTAAAAAGAAACTATTTAGGGCAATAAATGATCAAATATGTATGAGTTTAGAGGTTAAAACCCTTTAAAAATGTATGAAATTACATCTCATCAACTACCTCTACACAATGAGGTGGTGACACGTGTTGTTTGTTATAACGGCTTTGGGGATAAGAGCCTAGTCTAGCCTTTGCGTGGATATGCTTGTCGTGCGATTTACTTTGTGTCCGCCTTGAAATTGCTTCACATGCAATGCGTGGGCTCATTATGGGCGATAGGCTTTAGTCATTCTAATTTGAAACTCTTATACGCTATCAAACCCTAATCATCAAAATCAATTTTGAGTAAAAACTCAGATCGAGCAACCACGATGTGGTTTTAAGTTATACATTCAACCAACCATCTCTTTATTATTTTATCACCCAACATCACAAGATGGCAAGATTAGTATCTGGTTTTAAGTTATACATTGTACAAATGAAAGAAACAAAATAAATCTTGACGATTACAAAACTCAATGAAAACCCTAATGGTTTAGACACACTTAGAGAGAAAAATTCACACAATAAAAAATAAAAAATAAAAAATAAAAATAAAAAAATTAACAATTTCTTCAATAGCTGCTTTCAGAACTTGAGCATAGAAGTTACACTTGAGTCCTTCAACTTTTGAGAAAAGTGCAACCAAGTTTATCTTTGATAAATCTCTATAACTATTCCTATAATATACTTTCAACATGATAAAAAATAGTTCTTTACTTCAGTGGTCAAACTTTATTTTGACATGTAGCAAAATCAAGCATTGTTATTGATCGTATACCCCCGTATGTGTCAAATTTGTGATAGCTTTGGTCAAACTTAAAAAAAAATTGTGGAGAAATTAGTGAAAATAAAAACATGATCAAACTTTGATAGCTTTGGTGAAGAAATTAGTGTTTTTTTTTTTTTTTTTTTTTTTTTTTTTTTTTTTTAAAATGGTCAAACTTTGATAGCTTTGGTGGAGAAATTAGTGAAGACAAAAATAACATAAAAACATATGTGTCAAATTTGTGAAAATAAAAACTTAAAAAAAAAGGTTAATTAATAAAACTTTAGTGGTTGAATTTTAAATAATTATATGAAGATAAGTGTAAACTTTTAAGTTTTCATACTTTTTAATAATTAGAAAAAATAAACAAATACCCCCGTATACTTTATACCCCATAGACTTTATATTTTAAAGATACAACATATATGTTGTTTAAAATACAACATGTATATGCACGAGATTATAAATATCAAAATGAAAGTACGGGTTATTGTGTACGTAAATAAATACACGATATTGTACGTATACGAACAACTAATGTTATTCATTTTGATGAGTTTAAGTTCGGATAATAATTTTTTTTACTATATGCATTTATTAAGGACTCATGTTATTTCTTTTTATAAGTTTAACCCCATGTGTACACGGGGTTCAAAAATTAAATACGGCTAAATTATTATTAACGGGAATATAAATATCAAATGTAAGCACAAGCTATTGTGATATAAAACTAATATACGCTGATCAGACGATAACAACGACTCGTTTAATCCATATTTAAAGTTTATATAAGGATATTTAGAAAATATTTTTAGAAAACTTTATATTTTAACTTCATCAACAATCATTATTTGCTATTAAACTCGCATATTGCGTATAAAATGATATCAATAGTTAAATTTAAACAACAACATCATCCACACAACCATGTCAGTTGAACAAAGTTAAATTTTTCATCAAACAAAAATCTTTAAAAAATATTAATCGATTTTTTTTTTTTAGAAAGGCAATATTAATCGATATTAATACATAATGAAAAAGTTTATGTGAAATCTCGTGCATAATTATTAGTTATACTTATATCACAATTGCAAAACATTAAATACGGGCAAATTCTTATATGTTCGTATATTAAATTAAATTATAAAACAAATTAGATTCATGTGTAATCCTTGTTCCTGCACGGACTTATAAGTAGTATAGTATAAAGCATTAACTTTTGATATTATTAATATATATCAAAAACACAATTATACAATTATTGCGAAAATATCAATAAAATAATTACTGAATGTTAACATAATCATATTCCATTGTAGTAAACATATATAGCATTATCATGTATGTATGTGTGTTTATATATATATATATATATATATATATATATATATATATATATATATATATATATATATATATATATATATATATAGGGTAAAGTTAAAATAAAAAGATAAATATCCGTAAAAGAATAAAAATATTTTTTTTCTAAAAAAATTCTCCAAATATTCTAATAACTAAACGTTTACTAATAAGACTACGACCTAACTAGTGCTTGACCGAATCTTTAATATGGATTTTCGTAATCCTAACAATCTCCCCCTAAGGGAGGTCACCCCGGAAATTACAATTCGAATTCTAGCATTCTATCGCATGAATTTAATTTCCTAGCTCGTAGTCTATGATTCTTCAAAGTCCGCAATCTTTGTGCTTTCAGTAGTGATCTTTGAATGTTCCTTTTGGCTTGGGTGATCTTTGAGATTTCTTTGAGATCATCAGCCACCGTGAATCTCTAAATCATCCTTTGTTGTATCGTCTTCATGTGATGTTGTGACTTTTCACCAACATGCTCACACTTTTCTCGATCATGATATTTTGCATTAGAGTCATGGAAGCGGTGTTGTACGTCATTCAATTATCTTGATTTCTTTAATTGTGAATATGAAGTGCGAGCATGTGGTTATGAATTGATATCTCATTGGCCATCAACTGCAACCGTCAAGATTCATGTAAACAACATTTAGAATAAACACACGAAAGTGTCTTTGTTCACTTCGTTGAATAGGTTGCAAGAACCACGGTTCTCGCTGATCAAGATAAATATCGCTTGGATCGTGTAGAATTCAAGAATCTCCTTGATGTGATTTTGCAACAGTACTAGTCGTTCTCAAACCGCAGCATCTCAAAGTAGAAAAACTGATTGAGTGAACCAAATAATTAAGATTCACCGAATAATGATAAATTGATTTGAAAAAAATATCAGCGTATTGCTAAATAAAGAAATTTTGCATACGAAGAAAGTTTTATGAGCAAGATCAAATTTCAATCACAAATACTTTTGTTTGAAAATTTATGTGCAGTCGATGTGCTTGAAAACAATTGTTGAGCACATCGAAGGGTTTTCCAAAAGCATCCGTCAATTCATTTACTGGAACAAGGTTGATTCAAATGCGAACTGCCCCATCGTTATTTTACAGCTATCACAAGTTTGATCCATGAAGGATCTCACATGTTACCTACCAAGATCTTGTTTGATGATGGTTCTAGAAATATTTCCATCTTCATTGTGAATGCTTTACGTATCACTCGGATGTTTTGGCAATACCACAAGGATAATGCGTAGGACTCTTAATGTATATTTTCTTACTTTTCATGGTGTATGAGACAGTAAGCATATTGTAAGTGTGTCCTAATGAGATTTATGGATGATCTCTTGGCTTTAGACTCAATAGTGCACTTTGGTTTTCCTATCCAGGAGACTAGGAGAGGGTCTCTTGTTTCAATATCAACCATCTCTAAGAGAAAATCGATAGATTATAACAGCCCCGTGAGAATGAAACAAGTCCTTATAAGAGAACTTGAGTGGTGGAAAGTTTAGTACGGTGAGTCATCGGGTCCATGACGCCTTGTCTTCAATACTAGCGTTACCTTGGTAACAACGATGCATATGAATTGAATTCGGTTTACGCCCTAAGGTTGAATATTTGGAGGATATTTCTTTTCACCTTTCTCTTTATATTTCTTTTTCATTCTTCAACCCCTTTAGCGCTTACCGAGACTTAATCACTAGAACCTTTTGGGTTTGTTCCAAGACTAGCTCCATCTCGATCAAGACTCTTCCCTTATTCTCACTTTTCTCCTTTTTAATCATACCTAAGGACTTCTACACTAATCGGTGGGTTGTCCTCGGTAGATCCCTCCTACTCTGGCGAGATCATGGGAACGAATACCTAACCTTACCATCCTTATAACTCTAATAAAGTAAATGCAAGGTCGGTCATTTGGTATTATTCTTCCGCTTAAAACCAATTAAAATCAATCAAGGTAATTGTGATAAAATATCAAAGCATTTTACCTCAAATGTTTTAGATCTTTGAAAATGCTCCCTCAACATGTGCATCAAGATTTGAAATTGCTTAGCACATGGAGGTGGGAGTGCCTGTTTGAGTCTTAAACAATCACATTTTTATCAGTTTTAATATTTAAATCATATTCTCTCCCCCGATCAAAAATTTTAAACCTTTTGAGATTTGTGATCTCAATTGATTTAAATAAGTTAGAAAATTTGGGAGAAAATGTGATCTGGTTTAATATATACTGATAAAGGAACATAACAACGCTCCCCCTCAATCTATGAGGGAGAATGTTAGTGTCAGGTATGATAATTTTGAGAGATCTTTGAATATAAGAAAAATAATTTTGAAAGATCTTTTGAATATAAGAAAGATCATACACTGACACATAATACCAAATCTTTATTCATTACTTATAATATTGATAAGGTTTTAAAATGTACCTTTTTGAGGGGTCGTTTAAGCCCTTATTTGATCACTTTTGTATCCCTTTATTACTTAATATCGTTCCTTTTCACTCTTTAGGTCTCTTGAAGGCAAATTGCTGGAATGGCACTTATTTGGACGAAAAGGTGCGAATATCTGAAGAAATGGCCAAAGTCAAGAATCGAGACACTCAAGTCTTTGAAATACAAGGGACGGCGTCATCGCTAATCATGACGGCGGAGCACTTCTGACGACACGAGAGCCAAATTCCTTATTTTCAAGTGACGGTGTCGGGGCTTTAAAAGAAGGCCGTCGCAACTCGGGCGGCCTAGATTTGATCCAGACGGCGCCGAGATCAAGGGACGACGTCACAAGCACAAGGTGACGCCGTCAAGACTAACGTAGCCAAGACAAAACCCTAATACGGCGACCGGCGGCGTCACAAATCATAAGGTGACGCCGTCGCGATTGTAATCTTATATATAGAATCCGAATTTTTCGGTTTTAGTGTGTAGTCTTTTGGAGTAAAACCTAAACCGAACCAAGGTCGTCTTGTACAATATTTTAGGGTTCCAAACCCTATCTTACATCAAGATAAATGTTTTACTTCATTAATTCAATTATGTCTTCAATTACTTGTGTGTATGCTTGCATGTTCTCCATGTCCGGCTAATTTACTTGTGTGTTTGCTTAGGGAATATGAAACTTAATTATTGAATATTGATTGGTTGTCTCTTATCTTAATTGTTAATGATCTAGTAATGCGATAGGTCATTCTTTGTGTAATTAATGCTTGATTAATCTTTGTGAACCTTGGACTATAACACTTAGAGCAGTTGTAGGCTAAACCATCCAAAGAGTGCCTTAGAGTTAGAGTTTATAATTCCTAGAGGTTTTTGTAGACGAGACCCTTTGATAAGTTCAAAGAGTTAGGGACAAACGCATACCCTACGACTTTAGAGACACAACGCGATTAAGAATAAGGACGTGACAATTCAACCATCAATAGGAGATAATTAAGGAGTAATAAAACCTAAGTAAACACATCTTTAAACCATCATACGAGAACACAATAATTAGACATAGACTACATACACCTTAGATTAGATAATTAGATAAGTAGAGTAATCGGTGAAATACCAACCCCAAATCCAAACCCGAGATTCGTACATTTCCTTTCCTAAAAAATATAAAAGATAAAAATAATCTTCCTCAACCCCAACCTTAGCGTAGTAACTTCTCACTAGCATTCCTATTCCCCAGAGAACGATATCAATTCCGTGGCTTACCCTAATACTACACTACAACGATTAGGTTCATCGCCTAGGGTGTTGAAAAACTTGCTCGACGAAAAGGAAGTTCCTTTGACCCCGAGCGACGCGTGTGGCGTTATCAAGTTTTAGGCGCCGCTGGGAATAGAATAGCTAGTTAGTAGTCCACCTCGTTTAGGTTTCTTTGCTTGATTCCTATTAAGTAAATTGTTCTCATTTTTAGCTTTCTCGTAGTCTATCCCCCTTCTTCGTGACCTTTGTTAGTAATCCCATCACTTTTCATCATGGAAAGTGATAATTCGCCAAACAACACTTCACCACCAACCGCTTGACCCAGCCTCTGCCAACCAACTTCGAGCTCGAATTATTAGTGAAATTGGAGAGCTTAGGAAACTAAATAGGATGATTGAAAATACGCTGAGGAAGCCCTTAAGGAATCTACTCACCCTTTAAATAGTGATTTGACCTCAGTGATTCGGATGATGACCTAGAAGATGGAGATTATAAGGTGTTAGAAATTATGGAGGGTAGTAAGGAGGAGGAAGAACTTAGGGAGTATTTCGATTCATACCCTAAAGGGAAGGAAACCGCCTATCACTATAACGTGGTTAACTTCCCAAGACCACCTTCGAGCCTCGCATAAGAAAGAAACCCTAAAACATCAAGATACCGTGTATGATTGGATACTTATATAGGGATCACACTTACATTGACTATAAGGCACCCATGAATATAATGTCTAGACTCTATTACAATTGGATAATGAGCAAAAAGCTAGAACCTATGAGGGACCCTTTCGCCTAGGAAAGCAAGTAACTATGTGGGAGGGTTAAAGGATTGCATGTCTTCGTAGGTAACTTCACATATAGGTGTGATTTCATGATCTTGGAAAATGTTAAGGGCATCATTGATGGGTTTATAGGAGATGTGATACTTGGGAAACCATTTATAGAGGAGTCTAAGATGGTTTATGATCGAGAGGAAGGAATAGTTGAGTTCTCAATTGGAGCCGAGAGTGTTAAATATATAATGCCCCACAAAAACAAGAGGTTTGAGGGTATGGATAATTTAGATGTGGATAACATTCCGGCATTTGAAGTAGACTGGAAGAACAAGGTTTACTACACTGCTTGTCTTGAACTAGGCCCTGAATATATTCGTGATGAGAGAAGGGTTAAGGAGATCGAATGGGCCTCTAAGATTAGGACAACGTAGGAGAACGACTACGAGTCTAGCTACAAGACTCATAAATAAAGAAAAGCGCTTCGTGGGAGGCAACCCATGCTTAATTGTTTGCTTGTTAGTGTCATATCTTTTAGTGATTGCTTATTCTCATGTTTAAATTTGTAAAAATGCTTTATTTTGTTTTTAACCTCGTCTTAATTGCATATAAATGTATTTTACATAAAGGATAAGTGTAGGGAGGATTACACACATTTTCAAAAGAAACGTAAACATGAGAATAACAATTAATTAAAAGATATATATGTGTGTTGTTCGAGTCAAATTCTTGTATCGAGTCATAATGGATGTTTTGCGTAAAATTTTCCGATTCTAAAGATGTAAATTTTCCGAAAAAATCGCAGACCGCTTTTTGTCGATAACTCGACGGCGTCGAGATCGTAAATGACGGCGTTAGGAAGGAGTAAAACAACAAATTACTTTTTCCTCGTTTTCGAGCTACTTATAAATTTTGGAATTTTCGGTCTTAATTTTCCGAAATTGCAAACATCCATTCCACAACATTATATCCTAGTTTAGTCGAGTCTTATATATATTATTACCGCCGATTTTACGAAGGTTTCGTTTGTTTTCTTCAAGTGTGCGTGTTTAATTTATCAAGAAGAAGTTACATAAGATTGGAAGGAGCTTTTCACGCATACATTCTTCTTGGAAAGGATTTAACCACTACTTCACACACGGATCCTACCGAGCTAATCGGGGAGTATTAGTTTCTTTCGTTTTCATTACCTTCTATTATCATAACTTTGATACTTTCGGGAACATTGGGGACAATGTTCGGTTTAAGTGTAGGGAGGGAAAATAAAGCGGAACTTTAAAACTATGCTTATCCTTGACTATTTGCTTTGTCCAATTGTATTTGTGTAATAAACCATGAGAAAATGTCGGTTAGGGTAATTTTGGCACCAAATTTAAAATTTTCATGACATATAGGAGTGGGCCATTAGTCTTAACAAAAGCGTCTCACGGATAGGAAGTTATATGACTAGCACAAAACCCTTTACCACCTAAATTCCACCCAAAATGGGAGGATCACCCTTAGATTAGTAGGAATTAAAGCATTCATCTTTAATGCTTAGAGTGTGAACCGAGAGTATATTAGATTCTAGAACTTGTTTTGTGATGCATTCCGAGATCGCTAGTAAGACTACACTTGTGTAGTTAGGAATAACTAAATGATAAGAGGCATTAGGATAACCCTTGTTTGATACCCGTAATATAATTACTTCTTCCACATCGGTTGAGTAATTCCCCACACCTTTGCGTTGTATTCATCTTTAGTACACGATACCCTAGTTAACCCCTCGAGCATATCCTTTTCGCGGTTCTCGTGATGTTTTGGTTTTCCGAATATCAATGAAGAGCATTGTTTACACCCCACCCCAAATGTACACCCAAATCGCCTTAGCCTACCTGTATGCACTCACTTTTAGTGCATTATTGTTATCACCCAAAACCCTTAGTTCAATTATCTAGTTGCTTGCATGAGTTGCTAAGTTGAGTCATATCCTTTGTATACGCTTTGGGACGATTGGGACTCATGGGAAAAGTTAAAGTTTATGAAATGATTGGAAGAGAACGTTAAATTCCCTTATTTGCGTAATAACGCACCCCAGTGTTTTGATCTTTTCAATTCGGGTCAAATTAGTGTTAGAGTAATAAAACTCAAGTGTAGGGATGTGCCTATAAATCCCTATCATTTTGATGTTACCGTAGAGGATGGTAGAGTAAAAGTGTATGAAAAAAAAAAAATCGAAAAAAAATAGAAAAGAGAAAAGAAAAAAAAATAGAGTAAAAAAAAAAAAAAAAACATACGAGCTACCATCCTACATCTATCCTTTAAATTTATGTTTATTTGTTTCAGTTATATAGAGTTTAGAGTGTCGAGTCTTGGCTTAGCAACGCCATTCTTCGTATGCTTGCAACATAGAGATTTTTGACTTGCCACCACTAAATAGCCTATCCCACCAAACCTTTTGTTTCCCTACCGTAAGCCTAACGTTACAACCCTTTAAAGACCTCTTCGATAGTCTTTCCTAGGTGCTTACGGCAAAGCAATGGAGGTTTGATCTATTCTCAAGCCTATGATAATCTATGTACTAGGACCGGTTAATGAGTATTTATCTTCCATTTCCAACTTGTTATATTTCATATACACTCGAGAGATGTGAGTATCCAAACACCCATGTGAGGTGCTAGTATGTAATTTCCGTGCTTTTATGACTTTTAGGGGATTATATGTGTTGTGGATTGTTTTAAACCAATGCTTCATGACCCCAACTTATAAATTAATTAGCTAAAAGCACATTTGCTTGAGGACAAGCAAATACCAAGTGTAGGGATATTTGATAAGGTTTTAAATGTACCTTTTTGAGGGTCGTTTAAGCCCTTATTTGATCACTTTTGTATCCTTTACTACTTAATATCGTTCCTTTTCACTTTTAGGTCTCTTGAAGGCAAATTGCTTGGAATGGCACTTATTTGGACGAAAAGGCGGATATCTGAAGAAAATGGCCAAAGTCAAGAATCGAGACACTCAAGTCTTTGAAATATAAGGGGACGGCGTCATCGCTAACTCGCGACGCCGTCGGAGCACTTCTGTGATGACACGATAGCCAAATTGCTTATTTTCTAGTGACGGTGCCGGGCTTTAAAAGAGAAGGCCGTCGCAACTCGACGGCCTAGATTTGATCCGACGACGTCGAGATCGAAGGGACGGTGTCACAAGCACAAGGTGATGCCGTCGCAAGACTAACGTGGCCAAGACGAAACCCTAATGATGGCGACCCGCGGCGTCACAAATCATAAGGTGGCGCCGTCGCGATTGTAATCTTATATATAGAATCCAAATTTTTCGGTTTAGTGTGTAGTATTTTGGGTAAAACCTAAACCGAAACAAGGTCTGTCTTGTACAAGATTTAAGGGGTTCCAAACCCATCTTACATCAAGATAAGTGTTTTACTTCATTAATTCAATTATGTCTTCAATTACTTGTATGTATGCTTGCATGTTCTCCATGTCCCATTAATTTACTTGTGTTTTTGCTAGGAATATGAAACTTAATTATTGAATATTGATTGGTTGTCTCTTATCTTAATTGTTAATGATCTAGTAATGCGATAGGTCATTCTTTCTGTAATTAATGCTTGATTAATCTTTGTGAACCTTGGACTATAACACTTAGAGCAGTTGTAGGATAAACCATCCAAAGAGTGCCTTAGAGTTAGAGTTTATAATTCCTTGGGGTTTTTGTAGACGAGACCCTTTTGTAAGTTCAAAGAGTTAGGGACAAACGCATACCCTACGACTTTAGACACACAACGCGATTAAGAATATGGACGTGACAATTCAACCATCAATAGGAGATAATTAAGGAGTAATAAAACCTAAGTAAACACATCTTTAAACCATCATACGAGCACACAATAATTAGACATAGACTACATACACCTTAGATTAGATAATTAGATAAGTAGAGTAATCGGTGAAATACCAACCCCAAATCCAAACCCCGAGATTCGTACCTTTCCTTTCCTAAAAATAAAAAGATAAAAATAATCTTCCTCAACCCCAACCTTAGCGTAGTAACTTCTCACTAGCATTCCTATTCCCTAGAGAACGATATCAATTCCGTGGCTTACCCTAATACTACACTACAACGATTAGGTTCACTTCCTAGGGTGTTGAAAAACTTGCTCGACGAAAAGGAAGTTCCTTTGACCCCGAACGACGCGTGTAGCGTTATCAAATATACAAATGGACCCGTTTAATGATATAACGTTTAAAAATATGACATTTGAAATCACTCTCCCCCTCAATCGATGACCCAAGTCATTGATTGAGTGACAAATTTTATGAAAAATTTAAGTCCGATCGATTTTCAAAAATTTAAGTTTGATTAATTTTCAAATAACACGTTACCACCAAGTATGACACAAATATTCATCTCAAGAGTCATAGAAGGAAAACATTTGTATAGGAACATCCGTCTTTTGGTGACGTGCTTTCCTCATTTTGTTTTAGGATAAGTGCTCTATATTTATGAAAATCGATTTTGTGTAGCACTTCCTTTTTGAAAACGGGTTACATATCTAAAATAATAGCAAGCCATCGAGGCATGTTTTGAAAAACTTTTGAACTTCTACTCGAACTTTATTTAAAGACCTGTATCATTATTGAATGACATTTCTAGGACCGTAAATTTTATCGATACCAGAAGACATGCCTTGAAAAACTATTTTTGGTATTTTCTATTTTTCTGATTTTTATGGGTTTTGTAGGTTTTATATTTTTATATTTGGTTTAGAATATGTATAAGTGATACACTAAGCAACTCCATTACTCCTCAGTCTCTTCCTGCAGACGTTTGAGTTTTTTTGGCTTCAGACTCTTCATACCAAGTCGCTGGAGAATGAATTTAAACCGTTCTCTTGGAAGAGCTTTAGTGAAGATATCCGCCAGCTGGTACTCAGTCCTTACGAAGTAAAGTTCAACCACACCGTTCTCAACTTGTTCTCACGATGAAGTGATGCGGATATCAATGTGCTTTGATCGAGAATGTTTGGACATTGTTGCGGAGAGCAATGGCAATTTTGTTGTCACAAGATCTGGAGGAATCTTGTTGTATGCAAAGCCATAGTCCGATAGGTTGGGATCTTATCCATAAGATTTGAGCACAACATGCAGACATGGTAATGTATTCAACCTCTGTGGAAGATATGGATGTACTCATTTGCTTCTTTGAAGACCAACTCACTAATTTATCACCCAAAAATTGAGCACCTCCGACGCATTGACGGCGTGTATCTTGACACCCTGCATGGTCAGCATCTGCATAGGCTGTTAGTGCCATGGAGGTGTCCTTTGGATACCAGAGTCCTATATTAATGGTTCCTTGGAGATACCGAAAAAACCCGTTTTACCGCTTCAAGGTGCTTTTTGGTAGGCTTAGCCTGATACCGAGCACACATGCATACAACGAAAAGAATATCTGGTCTACTGGCAGTGAGATACATCAGGGATCCAATCATACTACAAAACTTAGTTTGATGAACCGGGATTCCAGAGAGGTCCTCATCCAATTTTGTTCGCTCCACCGTGGGAGTGTCAACAGGGTAACTAGAATCAAATTCAAATTTCTTTAAAATTTCATTAGCATATTTAGATTGATTTATAAAAATGCTCAGGGACTTTGAAAAATTTGTAATCCTAAGAAAAACGACATTTGTCCCATCATAGACATTTAAAATTTAGAACTCATCTCATTTGAAAAATGGTCACATTCCATTTGATCGGTTGAGGCAAATATGATATCATCAACATAAATTTGAACATGAAGTAAATGTTTGCCTGTTTTCCAAGTGAATAACGTAGGATCAACAACACCTTTGTAGAATCCGTTTCCGGTAGAAACTTTGACAAAGTGTCGTACTATGCCCTAGGTGCCCGCTTTAACTCAGAAAGAGCCTTCTTCAGACGATAGACATGTGTAGGATGATCAGGATCCACAAATCCTTTTGATTGACTGACATAGACTACTTCTTTCAACTCGCCGTTTAGAAAAACAGTCTTTACATCCATTTGGTAGAGTATCATGTTCTTGCTGGCAGCATTAACGAGAAAGATTTTGATAGCCTCTATTTGAGCAACCGGTGCGAATGACTCCTCAAAGTCTATGCCCTCCTCTTGACGATATCCCTTAGCAACAAGCCGTGCCTTATTTTTCAAAACATCACCATGCTCATCAAGTTTCACCTTATAGATCCACTAGAGGCAATAATCATTGCACAGTCCGGAGGTGGTACTAATTCCCATACTTCAAGTTGGTCAAACTCGTGAATTTATTCTTGCATTGCATTGAACTAACAATCCTCATCAATAGTGGTCTTAAAATCTTTGGGTTCGACTTTGGACAGTAAGGAATTATAAAAGCACCACAAGGCATCGGTAGCAAGTTGCTTTCGTGTGGATACCGGACGTGAAGGATTCCCAATAATGTTATCAATCAGATGATCATTGGTCCTTTTTCTGAGATGTTCATGTGGTTGAGGGTAGGGAACTGAGGTAGCCGTGTTTAGATCCCCTGACGAAGATGTCTCAGAAGGGGATTCAGGAGCAAATAGGTTTTCTAACGAGCATCTTTAGGAGGATCAAAGGATTTACTTCTCTGAAATTTTCTCTTCTTTGTTTTTGATGTAATCAAGGAGATTGAAGATTTGATGATGATGGTGACGACTTGCAGATGGAGCATCTTGACCTATGGAGGTAGACACGGATGGACAATTGAAATTGTTTAGAACAGAGTTGTTTGCGACTGTAATATCGGAGTATCACTAGTTGGTGACTCCAAATATTCATCAAACATTGTTCAAATAAGATCCTCAAATCTTCTTCTAAAGGGGTACATAGGAACTACAAGAGTGGATATCGTATAAGACCCGAACTAATTGGCCAGTGTCAAAAATTTGTCGTGGGCTGAACTGGTGTGACAAGGAGCCGGTTGCTCAGTCAGCTCATCGAATGCCACGTGAATGGTTTCCATAATTTTCCGGGTTCTTCTGTTGTATATTCGGTATCCCTTACGATCTGGTGCATACCCGACGAAGAATCCAATGTCTGCTTTAGCCTGTAACTTTCTCAGATCTTCACTGTCATTTTTTGGATAGCATAGAGCCCCAAACATACATACAAAAGATAGATTTGGTTTCCGGTTATGTATCAACTCATATGGAGTTTTGTTGTGCAGTATGTATCAAGGATCGGTTTGGGTGTAACAAGCGTGTAATAGCTTCGCCTAAAGAAACATCGGATCCTTAGAGAATATTAGCATGGTTCGTGCAACTTCCACAAGAGTACAATTTTTTCTTTCAACAACGCCGCTCACGAGGAGTACGTGGAACACTTTTCTGGTGACTGATGCCAATGCTCTCATAAAATTGAATGAGTTGTTTGTTTAGAAACTCAGTTTCATTATCTGTGCGGATGAATCTGATAGTTTTGTTGAGTCTAACTTGTAATTGCTTGATCAGTTTGATGATAACCTCTGGAGTTTCGTCCTTGGTTCTCAAAAACTTCACCCATGTAAACCGAGAATAGTCGCTCACCACAACAAGAACATATTTCTTCCTACATATACTGCACTCTCATTGGTCCGCATGGATCCATGTGAAGGTGTGAAGAACTTCCATGATGGTGTTGGCAGTTTGGGTTTGTGAGAATACTTGTTGTTTTGCCCGCCATAAGCCGAACAAAGATGATCTTTTCGAATTTTAATCTTGGTAGACCGTGCACAAGGTCCTTTCGATCAAGATCATTGATGGTACCAAAGTTCAAGTGATTCAAATGATGGTGCCATAACCAAGATTTGTTCTTGAGGCTTTGGACAACAAGCAAATAGTAGAGGACCGCATCATGTCTTCACTAGAGATGGTGTATAGATTAGTGCCACGAGAGCCTTTAAGAAGATCAGCACCATCCAATTCTCTGACGAAGCATGTGTGTTTTCTGAAAGCCACTTCGATATCGGAATCACAGAATTGGAGAAACATCAATTAGAGTGATCGTTTTAACTAATTTGAGATACGAGTCATATTATATATAGTTTTATTGGAAATATTATTCGAGAATATCGGCAGAACCCTCGAGTCATTTAATCCTTCATTTACTAGTCCAAACGAGTCCCGAATCATTAAAGCACAAAGATAACAAAAGTTACATAATGGGTCCTTAGGTAAATTACATTGCCGCCTTATGTTTATTTTAATTACAATTTGAGTCCTTCCAGGTATATATACCCCAACCCACTCACACATCTCCCATTTACACATTTTATGTCTCTCACTACAAAACACACACACTCTTTCTCTCACTAGAAAATCCGGCCACCCCATCTAGGGTTCCGGCGCCATCATCCTTTTCGGCCAAATTATGGCAACCTCCTTTAACTACACCACCCATCCCATCTTGTAGATCGGGATCCCGTGGTTCTATTTTCATAACACACTCGCCATAAAACTCAAACACGCGCTCCAAATCTTGATTTCAAGATTCGGATGCATAGGGTTTTCAAGTAAAACGATTTAATTAGATTCGTGCTTGGTTGATACGAGTTGTACTCGTATAAAGACGCCACCACAACTCTTGTTCCTCTCATTCTCTCATGGTAACACGCACCCCATCTCATGTATATTCATTTTTTCTCTTTTGATTCGTATACTATCTTTTTTTGTTGACTTTCGTGGATAACAAAAATAAAAACAAGATCTAAAACGGTTTTATTGATATTCACCGGTAAGAAAATGCAAATGAAATGGGTGTTTGGTTTTGGGTCGATTACGTGGTGAAAACATACGAGTAATTAGACCCATAAGGGTCTCGATTTTTCGGTCCTTGATACTTGGTCTCGAATTTATGTGATAGGATATGTCGAGTTACGCTTGGTTCCGTATTGGTGAAATTAGACTAGGAATAATTGGTATGGTGACTTGTTTGTGACTGTTGGGGACAGGTAGTCGGGTCGGGTTAGACCTTGTAGGAGTTTCGGGTCACTAACACTGGTGGTGTTGTGTGCTAGTCTATTTTGAAGTGGGATTTGACTTGGTAATTGTGGGTTACGGGTCGAGACCCGTTTAGTCTATTTTGATTTAAAAATTCCTAATACTATTAATATTGTTGTCAAGTTCGTATATAAGTATGTTGAGATTTGGTTAAGTTAAATGGATTGCGGGTCCAATTTTGTTAAGACTCAAATAATTATTATAAGTCGTAAAATGGTGTTAGCAAGGAATATCGAAACTAATAAGATGATAACTTGTAATATGACAATTGGTTAATTTGAAATGTACCAGAACAAAGGAAATGGTTAAACAATGTAAGTCAAACAGTTAACATGTAACGATATTGGACTATAACGATTAATGAACTAAAACGTGATTAATAAAGGGGTATCGTGTATTTCATATTTCTTGCATTATATTGGTTTTCACAAACACATAATCAAACACAAGTTAAGGGGTGTATAGCATAGAGTTTAGAGAGAGAAAGTGAGATGTTCTAGAGAGATGAAATCTAAATAAAAGGTTAGATTAGTAATCGAACATCCAACCCTCTCCCTTGTGGGGAGAGGGCTATTTATACAAATGACTACGCCTCCTTCGAGTGGATCGATCGCATACGGCTGGTAAAGACCCGTCCTTCTTCCATGGTGTTACTTATACTACTAGTAATCTGACTAATATACTGTGATGTCTATGACCTGTAATATGCTAAACAGATGTTGGGGTAACCGACACTTCTACATGGATTTTATAAATCCTAACAATCTCCCGCTAAGGGAGGTTACCCCAATAATTACATTGAAAGTCCTAGAATTTAATCTATAATTTTTAATGCTCGAGCTCGTAGACTTTGTAGCTTCTCAAACTTTAACATCGTATTATAATAGTGATTCTTTGGCTTAGAGTGATTCTTTGATAAGTGATCAGGAGCTTTCATTGAGATCATCTGCAAAGACATAATCTCCGGATCATCCGATGTATAATTTC
>CM040238.1:89179193-89228883 GCA_022545495.1 Chrysanthemum lavandulifolium
GATTTACATTGTGTGGTTGTTAAGGTTTTAAAATTTACCTTTTGAGGGTCGTTTAAGCCCTTATTTGATCACTTTTGTATCCGTTATTACTTAATATCGTTCCTTTTCACTTTTAGGTCTCTTGAAGGCAAATTGTTGTAATGGCACTTATTTGGACGAAAAGGCGCGGATATCTGAAGAAAATGGCCAAAGTCAAGAATCGAGACACTCAAGTGCTGAAATACAAGGTGGCGTCACTCGCTTATTTCATGACGCCGTCGGAGAATTTTGACGACACGAAGCCAAATTTCTTATTTTCAAGTAGCGGTGTCGGGCTTTAAAGAGTAGGTCGTCGCAACTCGGACGGCCTAGATTTGATCGACGGCGTCATAAGTCAAGAGGACGGCGTCACAAGCACAAGGTGACGCGTCACAAGACTAATGTGGCAAGACGAAACCCTAATGACGGCGACCCGACGGCGTCACAAATCATAAGGTGGCCGCCACAAGTCGCAACATGCTTGTGAAGTAGCCGTCTTGTTTGGCCATAACTTTGCATACGAACTCGGTTTAGGTGATTCAAAAGCCCAGCGCGACGAAGCGAGAAAATATACAATTTGGAGAAAGGTCATGACGCCATCACTCTTTAGGTGTGACGTAGTCGCCTTTTGCCGACAAAAATCCTATAAATAGAACATTATAACATCACTTTTGTAAGCCCTAAACCCTAAGTCCGATTCGTGGTTTAGGTAGGTGTTTCCGGCAACAAGGGTTCCAAACACTCTATAAACATCGTGTAATGGTTTGTTTGTTAATCCAATCCTATGCTATGTCTTCAATTATGATTGTTGCTTGCTCTTCATTAATTATGCTTGGCTATATCACCTAGTGTTTGCTTATGATTGTATGAAACTTGTATGTAATTAATATAGATCTTATTGATTTCTTAGTGATGCTTGTGTCTATCTTCATCATTAGGGGTGTGACAATTTCAATGAGTCTAATTGGTTTAGTTTATAATTCTTGCATCCTACTGTCTCTTGTTGGATTGGTTGTCTCTTATCTTAATTGTAATTGGCTTAGGAGTGCGACTAGGCTATCGTTGTGTTTAATACTTTAAAAATCTTTGATAGTTTATGAATAACTTAGTGGATTTCGTTTACTAAACCCAAAGATAACCTCAAAGTTAGTTTATGAACGACTTAGTGGATTTCGTTTACTACACTTAAAGGTGACTTCAAAGAGTTAGGGAATGCACACCTTACGACCTTAGAAAACACAACGCGTTAAGAATAAGGACGTGACAATTCAACCATCAATAGGACGTGACAATTCAACCATCAATAGGACGTGACAATTCAGTAGGTAGAATTGGATAGCTAGCAAGGAGTAATACATCATAAGTAGATACGCTTTACGTTCCTAGTATACCCATAATTTAGTTAGTATCTTTTGGGATAGTTGCCTAGCAACTAATTCCACCCTACCCTTCACACCCTAGATTCATAAAATATAAAAATACAAAAATAATCATCCCTCACCTTTAGACTTAAATCGACATACACTTCATCCTAACGACACTATTCCCCTAAAGAACGATATCAATTCCCGTGGCTTACCCTAATACTACACTACAACGATTAGGTTCACTGCCTATGGTGTTGAAAAACTTGCTCGACGAAAAGGAAGTTCCTTTGACCCCGAACACGCGTGTAGCATTATCAAGTTTTTAGGCATGCGCTGCGGGAATAGTTATTGTTTAGGCTTGATTTATATCTCGTTTAGGTCTACTCACAAGATTCCTATCAAGTGAGATTTTTCTTTTATTAGCTTCCTTGTAGTCTATCCTTTCTTTGTGCCTTTGTTAGTAAAACTTGTCCATTGACTCTTCCGTTCACCATTATGGAGAACGCGAATCCACGATATCCATGATTAGGTTTTTCATAAAAATTATGATATTACTAAAGCGGATTATTCAAGATGGTGGGAAGAAAGTAACCAAGTCCATAAACCTTTTGAGGGTTTCACCATTCCATCAAGCCCACAAAATACCTCATCTAGTGAAACCTATGCTTCGTTTGAATCTTCACCTAGGATAGACTTTCGTGAACAGCCTCCGTGTTTAGAAACTATTTTTAGTGAGGCCCTTAGGAGAAGTGACCAAATTTGTGAAAATATTATGGTAAGCAACCAAGCATTAAACCATAAGTTGGATCAATTACTAGGTTTGGTTTCATCACGACCTAAGGAAATAATACATGACGAGCATATAGATGATGTAGATGTGATTGAGGATAAGGTGAGAAGTCTAGACCCACAAGGTATCCCACAAGTCCCACCATCATTTAAGGCACACACACCGCACGTGACTTACCCGGAAGTAGTAGAAGAGACTTTAGGAATCCCGATGGAGGTAGAACATTTGAACCAAACGCAACTAGAGAATATAGGTTTGAATACTTGTAGTCTCAGTCTTACTCTTAGTTCTAGGGAATTTCCTAGTGTTGATGAACCGGAACCTCAATCTTTATTTCCATCCTTAGATATACATCTAGGAGACAAAAGAGGAACCGACCCACCCATCAACCGATTTAGTCCGGGTAGTTTTAGGATGAAGGAAGCCATTCACACACCCCCTTCACCTCACGTGGAAAATCGCCACCCTAAGGGTGTGTATCGCTACTATCACCCATACTTAAACTTAAGTGTAGGAAAACCTCCCTTTATCCGTTAAATAAGGGTAGAGTCGGGCTCGTGACTCGAACAAAAACAAAGCGCTTCTTGGGAGGCAACCCATGTATTTGTTTTCATTTTATTTTGTGTCGTATATCTTTTATTGATTGTTTATTCTCATGTTTGAATTTGTAAAATGCTTTATTTTGTGTTTAACCTCGTCTTAATTACATAAAAGGTATTTTACATAAGGGATAAGTGTAGGGAGGATTACACGCGTTTTCAAAAGAAAGCGTAAACATGAGAATTTCAATTAATTAAAAGATATACATGTGTTTGTTCGATTCAAACGCTTGTATCGAGTCATAATGGATGTTTTGCGTGAAATTTTCCAGTTTTAAAGATAAAAATTTTTCGAAATTTTTCCGAAAATCGAGACCGTTCTGTCATGATAACTGATGGCGTCGGGGTCGCAACTTGACGCAACGTCGGGAGAGTAGAAACAACTTCTAACTTTTCTCGTTTTTGTGCTACTTATAAATTTTGGAATTTTCTGTGTTTTAATTTTCTAGAAAATGCAAACATCCATTCCACAAGCATTATATCTTATTTAAGTGCGGAATTACATCTTGTTGTGATTTTTATTTGTTCGGTTTGACGTTGGGTTGCTTGTTTTCTTCAAGTGTGCAAGTTTTATTTATCAAGAAGAAGATACATAAGATTGGAAGGAGCTTTTCATACATTCTTCTTGGAAAGGATTTAACCACTACTTCACACACGGATCCTACCGAGCTAATCGTGGGAGTACTAGTTTCTTTCGTTTTATTACCTTCTATTATCATACCTTTGATACTTTCGGGAACATTGGGGACAATGTTCGGTTTAAATGTAGGAGGAAAATAAAGCAGGAACTTTGAAACTATGCTTATCCTTGATTATTTGCTTTGTCAATTGTATTTGTGTAATAAACCATGAGAAAATGTCGGTTAGGGTAATTTTGGCACCAAATTTAAAATTTTTCATGACATATAGGAGTGGGCCATTAGTCTTAACAAAAGCGTCTCACGGATAGGAAGTTACATGACTAGCACAAAATCCCTTTACCACCCAAATTCCACCCAAAATGTGAGGATCACCCTTAGATTAGTAGGAATTAAAGCATTCATCTTTAATGCTTAGAGTGTGAACTGGTAGTATAATAGATTCTAGAACTTGTTTTGTGATGCATTCCGAGATCGCTAGTAAGACTGCACTTGTGTAGTTAGGAATAACTAAATGATAAGAGGCATTAGGATAACCCTTGTTTGATACATGTAATATAATTACTTCTTCCACATCGGTTGAGTAATTCCCCACACCTTTGCGTTGTACTTATCTTTAGTACACGATACCCTAGTTAACCCCTCGGGCCTATCCTTTTCGCGGTTCTCGTGATGTTTCGGTTTTCCGAATATCAATGAAGAGCATTGTTACACACCACCCCAAATATACACCTAAATCACCTTAGCCTACCTTGTATGCACTCACTTTTAGTGCATTATTGTTATCACCCTAAACCCTTAGTTCAATTATATAGTTGCTTGCATGAGTTGCTAAGTCGAGTCATATCCTTTGTACAGTTTTGGGACGATTGGGACTCATGGGAAAAGTTAAAGTTTATGAAATGACTGGAAGGGAACGTTAAATTCCCTTATTTGCGTAATAACATACCCCAAGTGTTTTGATCTTTTCAATACGGGTCAAATTAGTGTTAGAGTAATAAAAACTCAAGTGTAGGGATGTGCCTATAAATCCCTATTATTTTGATGTTACCATAGAGGATGGTAGAGTAAAGTGTATAAAAAATCGAAAAAAATAGAAAAGAGAAAAAAAAAAATAGAGTAAAAAAAAAAACATACGGGCTACCATCCTACATCTATCCTTTAAATTTATGTTTGTTTGTTTGAGTTACCTAGAGTCTAGAGTGTCGAGTCTTGGCTTAGCAACGCCATTCTTCGTATGCTTGTAACATAAAGATTTTGACTTGCCACCACTAAATAGCCTATCCCACCAAACCCTTTGTTTCCTACCGTAAGCCTAACATTACAACTCTTTAAAGACCTCTTTGATAGTCTTTCCTAGGTGCTTACGCCAAAGCGATGGAGGTTTGATCTATTCTCAAGCCTATGGTAATCTATGTACTAGGACCGGTTAATGAGTGTTTATCTTCCATTTCCAACTTGTTATATTTCATATACACCGAGAGAGAGATGTAGTATCCAAACACCCCATGTGAGGTGCTAGTATGTAATTTCCATGCTTGTTATGACTTTAGAGGCTTATATGTGTTGTGGATTGTTTTAAACAAATGCTTCATGACCCCTAACTTATAAATTAATTGGCTAAAAGCACATTTGCTTGAGGACAAGCAAATACCAAGTGTAGGGATATTTGATAAGGTTTTAAATGTACCTTTTGAGGGTCGTTTAAGCCCTTATTTGATCACTTTTGTATCTGTTATTACTTAATATCGTTCCTTTTCACTTTTAGGTCTCTTGAAGGCAAATTGTTGTAATGGCACTTATTTGGACGAAAAGGCGGATATCTGAAGAAAATGGCCAAAGTCAAGAATCGAGACACTCAAGTCTTTGAAATACAAGGTGGCCGGCGTCATCGCTTAACTCTGACGCCGTCGGAGAATTTTATGACGACACGAAGCCAAATTTCTTATTTTCAAGTGGCGGTGTCGGGCTTTAAAAGAGTAGGTCGTCGCAACTCAGACGGCCAAGATTTGATCCAGACGGCATCATAAGCTGAAGAGGACGGCATCACAAGCACAAGGTGATACCGTCGCAAGACTAACGTGGCCAAGATGAAACCCTAATGACGGCGACCCGACGGCGTCACAAATCATAAGGTGACGCCGTCACAAGCTGCAACATGTGCGCGAAGTAGCTGATACTGTTTTGGCCATAACTTTTGCATACGAACTCGGATTTAGGTGATTCAAAAGCCCACGCGACCGGAACGAGAAAATATACAATTTGGAGAAAAAGTGGTCATGAAGCCATCACTCTTTAGGTGTGACGCCGTCGCCCTTTGCCGACAGAAAATCTGCCTATAAATAGAACATTATAACTTCACTTTTTGTAAGCCCTAAACCCTAAGTCCGATTCCAGGGTTTAGGTAGGTGTTTTTCCAGCAACTTAAAGGGTTCCAAACACTCTATAAACATCGTGTAATGGTTTTTTTGTTAATCCAATCCTATGGTATGTCTTCAATTATGATTGTTGCTTGCTCTTCATTAATTATGCTTGGCTATATCACCTAGTGTTTGCTTATGATTGTATGAAACTTGTATGTAATTAATTAGATCTTATTGATTTCTTAGTGATGCTTGTGTCTATCTTCATCATTAGGGGTGTGACAATTTCAATGAGTCTAATTGGTTTAGTTTATAATTCTTGCATCCTACTGTCTCTTGTTTGATTGGTTGTCTCTTATCTTAATTGTAATTGGCTTAGGAGTGCGACTAGGCTATCGTTATGTTTAATACTTTACAAATCTTTGATAGTTTATGAATGACTTAGTGGATTTCGTTTACTAAACCCAAAGATAACCTCAAAGTTAGTTTATGAATGACTTAGTGGATTTCGTTTACTACACTTAAAGGTGACTTCAAAGAGTTAGGGAATGCACACCTTACGACCTTAGAAAACATAACGCGTTAAGAATAAGGACGTGACAATTCAACCATCAATAGGGCGTGACAATTCGGAGGTAGAATTGGATAGCTAGCAAGGAGTAATACATCATAAGTAGATACGCTTCACGTTCTGGTAGACCCATAATTTAGTTAGTATCTTTTGGGATAGATGACTAGCAACTAATTCCACCCTACCCTTCACACCCGAGATTCATATAATATAAAAATACAAAAATAATCATCCTCACCTTTAGACTTAAATCGACATACACTTCAAATTAACGACACTATTACCCTAGAGAACGATATCAATTCATGTGGCTTACCCTAATACTACACTACAACGATTAGGTTCTTTGCCTAGGGTGTTGAAAAACTTGCTCGATTTAAAAGGAAGTTTCTTTGACCCCGAGCGGCGTGTAGCGTTATCGATGGTTACCGCTCATCTACAAATTCATTGCGTCTTGAAAACTTCAAAAGTTAGAGGAAATGTCGACTTCATCAAAGTTTCAACTGCTAAAGAAAGTGGTGGGTTTGGGGAAGTTGATTGAAACTTCGTCAATCGGGGAAGCTAATCGGTTTCATACTTATTACATCATTTCTCTGTTTATATTCATAATGGCTTTTGAGCAAAGCGACTTGGAACCCGGACATAACCGTCAAAACTTCCCTCAAACCCCATCATCGGTGAACCAAGCCTCCGACTACTCGTCAATAAATGGAGCAGCTATTTGCTCCTACATTTAGTGAGGATATTGATCAACGTGCTCGGATGTATCAAATGTTTCCGCTTACTCAACCCGATAATAATCAAATACGATACACGAAACAACAACAAGCGTTAAAGCACCTCAATTAATTCTACAACAACAGACGAACAAACCGCATCCAATGACGTTGAACCAGCTGATGATCTTCTGAACCACGACGTACCCCAACATGCAGATTATGATCCAAATGCGTTCTTTAACCCTTTTGCAAATGAAACTGCTACTTTTGATGTTGCAGAATCATCTACAAGTCATTTGAATCCTCTTAATCTGCAGAATGTATATCAAAATCAACCCTCCACACATCGTTGGACTAGAGATCATCCTCTTGTGAACATTATTGGAAACCCGAATCAACCAGTCATAACTAGACAACGCCTTCAGACTGATGGTGAACATTGCATTTATGCACTTACCGTCTGCCAAGCTGAACCCAAAAATATTAAAGAAGCCATGACATATGACAACTGGATTGAATTCATGCAAGAAGAACTTAACCAGTTTAAACGTCTTGAAGTATGGGAATTGGTTGCAAAACCAAGCGAGTCTATGTTATTGGTGCGAAATGGATTTGGAAAAACAAATTGGATGTGAAGGTACGGTTATCGAAATAAGTCACGTCGGTGGCTAAGGGTTATAGACAAGAAGGGACCGACTACGAGGAATCATTTGCACCGCTTGCTAGACTTGAGGCGTTCGGATCTTTACGGCATTCGCGGCTCACATGAACATCACGGTCTTTCGATGGATGTCAAACCGCTTTTGAATGGTAAACCGAAGGAAGCGGTCTATGTTAGTCACCAAAGGATTTGTTGATCGAGTTCCCTAATCACGTCTACAAACCGAACAAGGCTCTCTACGGTCTCAAACAAGCCCCTCGGGCGTGGTATGATAAGTTATCATCATTTCTTATTACCAATAATTTCACTAAAGGATCGGTCGACCCAACACTTTTCATACAATATCACGGGGAACACATTTTATTCGTTCAAATTTATGTGGATGACATCATTTTTGGGTCAACACATCTAAAGTACTCAAACTATTTTTCAAAACTTATGAAAAAACATTTTGAAATGTCCATGATGGGTGAACTTACGTTCTTTCTAGGACTGCAAGTTCATCAATCACCCCGTGGTATTTTCTTGAGTCAGTCCAAATATGCTCTTGAAATATTAAACAAAAATGGAATGCAAAACTGTGATACCTATGCCACACCGATGGCACATACCAAGAAACTCTATGCTGATTTGCATGGGAAATTAGTTGACCCTACCAAATACCGAAGTATTATTGGGTCTCTCATGTATCTCACGGCAAGATGCTGACATTGTCTTTGTTGTATATCTTTGCTCCGTTATCGATCGCGACCAACTAAAACTCACCTCTCCGAGGCTAAAAGAATCCTCCGATACATCAAGGAACCATTAACTTGGGAACTGTATCCGAAGGATTCGGTTTTGAACTAATAGCTTTTTAGACGTTGATCACGCAGGTTGCTTAGATTCTCGGAAAAGTACTTGGAGCCTTACAATTTCTTGGTGATAAATCGGTGTCATGGCAATCGAAGAAGCGTGGATTGTACATCACCGTCCTCAACCGAAGTAGAATATGTAGCCATGTCGTGTTGTGCTCAAGTCATTTGGATGAGAACACAACTCAAAGACTATGGTTACGTATTTGATGTAATCTCGATGTAATTGTGACAATCGAGTGCTATTGCGATCTTGTGCAACTCGATCAAACATTCAAGTCTAAGCACATCGATCTTCGATATCATTTCATCAAGGAGCATGTGGAAAATGGTACCGTTGAATTATATTTTGTGGGTCTCGAATATCAAGCTGGCGGACCTTCTCACCAAAGCCTTACCTCCCGATAGGTTTCTTGAGTTGGTCCACGGTTGGTATGAGGTGTTTGACTCGGAGGAACTGGTGAACTTTTAAAACAATCTTAAAACCAGTCAAACACCAAAACCTCTTTTGTAAATAAATTTTTCAAAAACAAAAATAGAAAAATATAAAATCTGATAAAATACAAAAATATTCTTCTATCTATATTTCTTTCAAACATCGCAAGTACAAATCTTCCGTCAACACTGTGTTCTATCAAACTTTTCACAATTTTCCCGAACAAGTGTTGAGGGGGAGAAAGTAAATATTTTTCAGTTTCACAAAACCTTGTACTTGCATGTTTCCTAAAATATGTTGTTTCTTCTAAAATGGTGGATATGTGGTATGTGCTAAAACACATACCTTTTCATTATCAAATCTGACCCAAAACAACCAAGGAAAAGCCGTTTATTGTTAATATTTGTGGTTTTCTTGAGTTTATGCATGTGCATGTACGGATATTTAAAAACACACAAAAAGAAGCCAAACCAAGAAAACAAGACGAGAGAGAAGTGTGCAAAAGCCGATGGGATGCTATTTGAGGATTTTGATGCTCAAAAGTTCATTTTACGGAGTTCGGGATCATCATTGGGAATTTTACAAATTACCCTCAAGTTTCACCAATTGGCAAAAATGGCCCTTAAAGATTCAAAAAATTGCAATTTGGCCCTTGGTTTATTTGAAGGTTGGCAAATTCAGTCCTTTGAAGATAAATTCAGAATTACATGTGAGGTCCCTTGGAGTTTCAGTTTTTACATTATTGGTCCCTATGGTTACCACTTATCACATTACAAGTCCAAATACAATCCACTTAATAAATCCATTATCCCTTAACACAAACCTTAGGCCCAATTTAAACCCAATCCAAAACCACCAACCCGTCCAATCCTTTCACCGTTACTAATATTCCCACCGAACAAACACCCCAAGACCGAATATTCACCACTTACCCGAGTATTTAACGGTGAAACCCACTTTCCCGGTCAAATTAAAATAAACAATCCCAAACCGAAACGCGCCTAAACCTTTTACCCACCATGGTTTCACTGTTTCACCTCAACCCCTTTTACCCCTACTCCCACCTCATTTACCCACCACTTAAGAGCTTCTAGAAGCTCTGACACATGGCAGAGGTGTGTGCGTGTGGGAATGACACAGTGGACAAAAGGAGAAATTCTATTGGCTAAGACACCTCATGAGATTGATCAAACGGCTCAAAATGAATGTGATGACACAAGAAGGAATGAATGGTCATGATCAGAGTTCTAGCATCTTCTGAATGGGATCCCATGGCCATCTGCTCAGCTATTTAAGCACTCATTTCAGTCACATTTTAGCTTGTCCAATCTCTCATAGCATTTAGAGAGTTGTTACCATTTAATTTCCAGTCATTTTACTGTTTTAAATCTTAGTGTAATGATAATTTTCATATTGTAATTTCAGTTGATTAATTAAATATCCGTTTTCAGTTTTACTTAATTTCTCTAAAATTCTTATAATCATTTCATTTCATTTGCAAACCTGTGTTTTTGTTTAATAAGCTCAACTAAGCTTGTGTAAGCTTAGTTGAGTTCATCTCTGATCTTAATCCTGCTTCAATCCTCAGTTTTAGAGTAAGTCAACGAAAGTCAAAGTTCCAAGCCAAAACCATTTTTATAATTTTCTGGTTTTCATATAAGTAGTAGTTGAGTTTTAAGATGTTTTGCTAATTTCAAATCATCTCTGCTTAAGTTTTGTCAACAAGTCTCATAGTTAAAATGTATTTTGGATTCTCAAAGGAGTGTTTGGATTAGTGAAAATTTTTAGTTTAAGATGGATTTGGTCAGTCAAGATTAGTTGATATAAGTTTAAATTACTGTTTCATTGATTTCTAAATCAAGGTTTTAAAGAGTTTCAAAGTTGTTGGTGATTTCATCTTATAATCAAATCTATCAAGGTTGAATGTTTGTTGTCCCAAATGACCATGTTCGATTGCTATTCTCGGGATCGCATCGGGTTCAATGTTTGTTTTAATAGATCTCTAATCACCTCGGTTTGCTTGAATTAGGTTCATATGCCCAATAGAGGACTTTTACTAGCTTAATTTGTGCTTTAGAATTGCTTGTTACCTTCTAGTTCTTTCTATTATCATTTTGCTATCATCGGTTTTGTATGCTTCTGTTAGCTCATTATAGATGTAGAGATTGCTTAGTTTTGAATTCCATTAAGAGATCCTAGCTTAGGAGTAGTAATTTCAGCTTTTAGATTAGCATTAGGAGCTTATAGGCTAGCTTATTTTGGCCTGCAAATTCCTTGTTCTGCTCATCTGTTTTGCTGCATCAGCAGCCACTATCAAACTTGTCCAATTTGTTGTGCTCTCTAGTTTCTTCTATACTTGTCCTAATAAGCTGAAAATTGGTACTAATGATCTTTGCCAGGTGGACTAGAGGGCCACATTTTTAGTTTTCCCTGTTGCTTATTGAATAAGCAATTGCAAGTGTTGAAACAGTAGGGGGTAGTTGCTTAATTTGCTTAATATCAGTTTGCTTTAATCTTGGTAGATGATTATTTAGGTGATAGGAGTAATTGAATTAAGTTCCCTTATAGTAGTTTTAGTATAATTCACCTCCTGTAGTAGTTTGGTTCATATTGGTGCTTATTTGCTTATTGATAGTGCTTATTCCCCCATCCATTTACACTACAGTTGCTATTTCTTCCACATAGGACCTAGTTTTTATATTTTTCTCAGCTTTAGAATAATATTTTAGGATTTCCCTGTAATTTTCATAATTTTTAGTTACTGTCTAGTATTTTTATTATATAAAATCAGTTTTTAATCATTTTAAATTAGCTTTTAGTGCAAATAATTGAGAAAAAGTTCCAAAAAATAATTTTTCAATTTTAATAGTTTAAGATAAATATAAAAAGCATAAAAAAGATTTTTCCATATTTTTCTCCTTTTATTTGGTATTTTTCACAATTTAAATTAGATTTAAATAGATTTAAATTCATAGAAAATAGGAAATTAATCTGAAAAATACAAAAATAGTTTTGATAAGTCTTTTATGTTATTTTAGATTTTTAGAAAGTAATTCCATAATTTTCCCCTTTGTTTTTATAATTTTTAGATAATTAGTTTTATTTTTAAAGTTAATAATTAGTTTTTAATTAAAATAAAATCAAGAAAATTCCTAAAAAATAATTTTAATTCTTATTTAGTTTTATAATATCATTTTTAGAGTAAAAGTAGTTTTAGGTTATTTTTAGGAGTTAGATTAGTCGTTCATTGCTTTTTATTCGCGTTTCGTTTAATTCCCGTATTTGCGTTTTAGTGTAGAATTGCATAGTTTGCCATAGTTATTAGGATTTCCCCATAGATTTTAGTTCCATATGCTTTCCTTATCCCATAGTTTAGATAATATCATCTTATGCCCCTTTTCTTATTCGAATCCCGATTATTGAGACGTGAGTTGGAGATTCCATTCAACCCTCGTTCGGAACGATCTCGGTGCTCAAACCTGACACGTTTGAGTTACCCACATACTACACAACTTCTTATTATTGGTTTCCCGAGCAAATCAATTTTTTGCGCCGCTGCCGGGGAGGGCTTGTAGCGAATTTTCGTATTCCGTCTCGAATCGCGTGCATTTGAAGATCCTTCCCCGAGTGAATTTATCGTTATTTTTGTAAATATCTCATATAAAAACCCAAAAAGATTTTCCTTTTCAAAATTTGTTTCAAAAACCCAAAAATATTCTTCTTTTATCCTCTTTAACCGATAATTCTTTCCTCTTATCCCTCTATATGTTTAATTCTAATGGCGGACACGCGTACGATGTTAGAACTGCTCCAAGTACCCACCGAGGGTTACGAAGATGCTATCGTTGTACCGGAGATTCTTTCCGAAAATTTCGAGATACAAACCGGTTTAATTCAACTAGTTATGTCAAAACCATTCTATGGTTTCGAGAAGGACGATCCCTATGCTCACATCCGATGGTTTGATAATCTAATTTCGACTATAAAATATAAGGATGTTCCTCATGACACAATTAAGTTGATGTTATTCTCATTTCTCTCGAGGGGTAGCCGGAATTGGCTCGATAAAGAACCCTCGATCGATCAACTTGGGAAGATCTCGTTTCAAAATTTCTAAATCGTTTCTTTCCTTATTCTAGAGCGAAAAACCTTAAGAACGAAATAACGAACTTCCGGTACGTTTTGATGAATGTTTTGGTGAGGCATGGGAAAGATTCAAAGATCTCCTACGAAAATGCCCACATCATGGTTTTCCGAATTACTCCGGATCGATATATTCTACAATGCTTTAACGCAAACCGATCAAGATTCACTTAATCATGGCCGGTGGCAATATCTTGTATCGTACCACAAGGGATATATTGACAATCATCGAGAACAAATCGAAAGTTCCGACATCAAGAAATAAACCGGTTAAGATGGCTGAGCTTACCAATGATATTCGATGCATGAAGGAAAAACCAGAGCCCGTTGATACTGTTACCAAAAGATGTGATTATTGTGGTGGTCCCCATCCTTTTTACGATTGTCAAGCCACCGATGACGACGTCTATAATGCTACAACAACCCAATATCGCAAGACTTTCGTTTTCGATGATGATGAGGACTCCATTCAAATGAAAGAATATTATGAAAGTTTGTCGGCTGAAACCACTCTCATTTCTAAGCCTTTCATTTCCGACTCTTCCTCTTCTCTCACGCCGGTTGAGAGAAGTGACGTTCTTTTGGAAGAGGTCGATGATTCTATTTCTACGGACATTATTGCACCCGTTGACTCTTTCATAATGGGGGATGAGCATCTTAGTACTATTCCGGAAACGGAAGCGTCTAATGTGGAGATCCTTATCCCAATCCCAAGAGAGTCTGGGGTTATTGATATTTGTGATGAGCCTTTTCTTGATATTTCAAATGATCATGATGAGATGTTCTCCGATTCAGATAATGATTCTTATGGAGACATCGATTTCGTTGACGATTTACCTTCTGAGCCCGACATAGAAGAAGAAAATGATTTTGAGCCAGAAGAAGAGATTGAGCTTAATGATATAGAGATCGAGGATGAAGTATTACGTGAAACATTGTCAAATGTTTATCTTCTCATTTCTAAAATTGAAGCCCTTAACAATAATTCAAGTTCGCATCCTATCTCCGTTAAAGATAGTGATTTCTCTCCCGAGCTTGAGAGTTTCCGATTTGATGAAGAGATTAGTGGAAATCCCACTATTGATGATGTTTATCCTCCGATTCTTGAGCGATTCTACTTTAATATTGATGAGAACAAGGTTTTGAACGAGATTTCCGATACTCCGATAAGTGACCCGATCATTGAGGATACTATTGATGACCCAATACCACCGGGTATTGAGGATGTTGTTATGAATGATCCCGAGGGGGATATGGTTGTTCTTGATGGTTCTCTTGACTCCCCTTCTTCTAATGAGTCTACCATCATTTATCCCGTTGAGCCGACATGTGAAGACAAAATTTTTAAACCTGGGATATTAGACATAGATGAGCTTTATGCTAAAACCATTGTTAGAGATAAGGATCCTCTCTTGGATGCCTTCATTTGTGAGCCCATACATCTTATCCTTTACCATGAGCTCCCATCTTTCTTGGAGTTTTCTCATTTCTATCCATCATCCTTTCGTCCACCTGCTAAACCGCCGGATGATGGATCATTCTTTCATGTTATCCCATTTGTGCTTGAGCCCGACATTTTCTTCCCCACCACCCAGTCTCATTCCTTCAGGAATGAGGACACCGTTTTTGACCCTGGTATCTCTACCACTTTCTTCCCCAAGGACAAATGAATTCGGGGACGAGTCAGGCTAGCGACTCGGTGACCAAAAACAGTAGCGCTTCGTGGGAGGCACCCCATGCTTATCCTTCTCTATTTTCTTTCTCTTTTCTAATAAGTGACGCGAAGGGGTCTGCCTCTTGATTTCGTGTTTGGTTGTTTGTGATGTTGTGTAGGATGTTCCGATATGAAGACTCTTGTGCTCGAAGTTTGTCATTTCTCCACTCGAGTCTCATGATCGATGCTGATGGAAATCCGATATCCTAATCTTATCGACTAACGTTTATCTTCTAGCATACTTTATAAACGGCTTTTAGATTTTCGTTATACCCTTGCTTTAAACATTGAGGACAATGTTTCGTTCTAGTCTGGGGTAGGGTAATCTTCTATTTGATTTAACCGCACTTGCTTATTTCTGTCGTGTTTCTCTCGTAACCCCGTTTTTCCTTATAAAATGAAAAATTGTGCAAAAATGAGAAAATTTTAAAATTTTTCGTAAGCTTTTGTTAGTTTTATGATCGAAAAGTTCTTGCTAGTCTCTTAGAAGTTACTTTAAATATGCGTTTTTCTTGAAATAGCCTTTGCTAATTGCTTAGATAAGAGGCTATAAAATGCGATTCTAGCTCTCAAGGCCAAGATTTTGCAAGTCTCCCTAAGTGATTTTAAATATGCGAAGCTTTGACAAGAATTTGCTAGTTTCTAATAAGTGACTTTAAAAATGCGAGACTTGAGATTATTTGACTGAAACATTTGCTAAAGTTAATATATGTTTTGACACCTTGATTGACTTTCCATTGGTGAGAGTAGGAATAGAATTACGACTTGACCGGGCGTGTTGAGCCTAGCTTGTTCCTTAACCATAGATAATCTAAAATTATCGGCTAAGCATTTGCGGATCTCATTATTTGGGATTTTAAATTTGCAGAGATCGAGAAATGATAGAGTTACTTATGAGTTTAGATGCTAAGCGTGGAGTAGTTGGTTCTCTTTAGAGCCCATCGAAGGTACTTATGGCTTTTGTTCCCACAAAATTGTTTCACCCCATATCTGTCTAAATAATTAGAGATGTCGAGTTTTTGGCGATAGTTAGTTCTTTATCTTCTTAAAAGAATCTTTGTTTTAAAATTGGGTACACATCAAGGATCCGTAATAAATAAAGTAATCGATAATAAGTGATATGTGAAATGTAATAAGTAAAGTTGTGAGTGCGGTGTCGAGATCGGACCCTTGGATCTTTAGCGGGATTGAGTGAGGTCTTAGCCTAGCCCCGGGATCCTCATCTCATGAAGCCTATAGTCTTGGAATTACCCGTGAAGCTCCGTGGTTCACACTCATATAAGTAAAAGTATAAGTGCAATGTAAAAAAAAAAAAAAAAAAAAAAAATTTGAAAATGATGTATGAAAGTTGAAAAAGTCAAAATTAGTAATAAAATTCCTTGATGTGGACCTCATTTTTACGACAATGGTTCTTGAGAAGGCGGATAACTAATTATCGACTTAACTTTATATCTTTATCGAATAATTCTTATCGAAGCGAGAATTTGAAGAAATTCATTTCTCATAAAAATAAAAAAATCTAGAGGAAATAGGAAAATGGGAGCGAAGGTAAGTACACAAGTAACTTCCATGGGTAGTGTTAGCATCTAGAATCATTTGTAACAATGATTTCGGTTTTACATAGTTTGGGACTTGTGAAAATCGGGGACGATGTATTCTATCCGTATGGTCACTTCATGGCAGTGTGTAATGTTTTCTACTCCGTGATCCAAGCGTGTCGTTTGAAAAATGTTTGAGTTATTGATCGACATGAAAGTTCAACAAACCGTCATTCATAATCGAATGTGCTTAATCGTAATATCTACTTGTGAATTAAAAGGTAAGCAGGCGTTTTAGAATTAAGGCTTTCTTAATCTCTTTTGAGGAATCTTTACTACTTCTTCATAGGTTTAGTAGAAAGAGATTGAGATCCTTGGTTTTAGAAGCGTGAGTTGATTGCATTGCGTGAGGACACGGCAATAGTCTCGTCTGGGGTATTTTGGTATGTGCTAAAACACATACCTTTTCATTATCAAATCTGACCCAAAACAACCAAGGAAAAGCCGTTTATTGTTAATATTTGTGGTTTTCTTGAGTTTATGCATGTGCAGGTACGGATATTTAAAAACACACAAAAAGAAGCCAAACCAAGAAAGCAAGGGCACGAGAGAGAAGTGTGCAAAAGCCGATGCCGGGATGCTATTTCAGGGATTTTGATGCTCAAAAGTTCATTTTACGGAGTTCGGGATCATCATTGGGAATTTTACAAAATTACCCCTCAAGTTTCACCAATTGGCAAAAATGGCCCTTAAAGATTCAAAAAATTGCAATTTGGCCCTTGGTTTATTTGAAGGTTGGCAAATTCAGTCCTTTGAAGATAAATTCAGAATTACATGTGAGGTCCCTTGGAGTTTCAGTTTTTACATTATTGGTCCCTATGGTTACCACTTATCACATTACAAGTCCAAATACAATCCACTTAATAAATCCATTATCCCTTAACACAAACCTTAGGCCCAATTTAAACCCAATCCAAAACCACCAACCCGTCCAATCCTTTCACCCGTTACTAATATTCCCACCCGAACAAACACCCCAAGACCCGAATATTCACCACTTACCCGAGTATTTAACCCGGTCAAAACCCACTTTCCCCAGTCAAATTAAAATAAACAATCCCAAACCAGAAACGCGCCTAAACCTTTTACCCACCATGGTTTCACTGTTTCACCTCAACCCCTTTTACCCCTACTCCCACCTCATTTACCCACCACTTAAGAGCTTCTAGAAGCTCTGACACATGGCAGAGGTGTGTGCGTGTGGGAATGACACAGTGGACAAAAGGAGAAATTCTATTGGCTAAGACACCTCATGAGATTGATCAAACGGCTCAAAATGAATGTGATGACACAAGAAGGAATGAATGGTCATGATCGAGTTCTAGCATCTTGAATGGGATCCCATGGCCATCTGCTCAGCTATTTAAGCACTCATTTCAGTCACATTTTAGCTTGTCCAATCTCTCATAGCATTTAGAGAGTTGTTACCATTTAATTTCCAGTCATTTTACTGTTTTAAATCTTAGTGTAATGATAATTTTCATATTGTAATTTCAGTTGATTAATTAAATATCCGTTTTCAGTTTTACTTAATTTCTCTAAAATTCTTATAATCATTTCATTTCTGTTTGCAAACTGTGTTTACTGTTTAATAAGCTCAACTAAGCTTGTGTAAGCTTAGTTGAGTTCATCTCTGATCTTAATCCTGCTTCAATCCTCAGTTTTAGAGTAAGTCAACGAAAGTCAAAGTTCCAAGCCAAAACCATTTTTATAATTTTCTGGTTTTCATATAAGTAGTAGTTGAGTTTTAAGATGTTTTGCTAATTTCAAATCATCTCTGCTTAAGTTTTGTCAACAAGTCTCATAGTTAAAATGTATTTTGGATTCTCAAAGGAGTGTTTGGATTAGTGAAAATTTTTAGTTTAAGATGGATTTGGTCAGTCAAGATTAGTTGATATAAGTTTAAATTACTGTTTCATTGATTTCTAAATCAAGGTTTTAAAGAGTTTCAAAGTTGTTGGTGATTTCATCTTATAATCAAATCTGTCAAGGTTGAATGTTTGTTGTCCCAAACAGCCATGTTCAGTTGCTATTCTCCAGGACTGCATCAGGTTCAATGTTTGTTTTAATAGATCTCTAATCACCTCAGTTTGCTTGAATTCAGTTCATATGCCCAATAGAGGACTTTTACTAGCTTAATTTGTGCTTTAGAATTGCTTGTTCTGCCCCTAGTTCTTTCTATTATCTGTTTTGCTATCATCAGTTTTGTATGCTTCCTGTTAGCTCATTATAGATGTAGAGATTGCTTAGTTTTGAATTCCATTAAGAGATCCTAGCTTAGGAGTAGTAATTTCAGCTTTTAGATTAGCATTAGGAGCTTATAGGCTAGCTTATTTTGGCCTGCAAATTCCTTGTTCTGCTCATCTGTTTTGCTGCATCAGCAGCCACTATCAAACTTGTCCAATTTGTTGTGCTCTCTAGTTTCTTCTATACTTGTCCTAATAAGCTGAAAATTGGTACTAATGATCTTTGCCAGGTGGACTAGAGGGCCACATTTTAGTTTTCCTGTTGCTTATTGAATAAGCAATTGCAAGTGTTAAACAGTGGGGGTAGTTCTTAATTTGCTTAATATCGGTTGCTTTAATCTTGGTAGATGATTATTTAGGTGATAGGAGTAATTGAATTAAGTTCCTTATAGTAGTTTTAGTATAATTCACCTCCTGTAGTAGTTTGGTTCATATTGGTGCTTATTTGCTTATTGATAGTCTTATTCCCCATCCATTTACACTCAGTTGCTATTTCTTCCACATAGGACCTAGTTTTATATTTTCTCAGCTTTAGAATAATATTTTAGGATTTCCTGTAATTTTCATAATTTTTAATTCTTGTCTAGTATTTTTATTATATAAAATCGGTTTTAATCATTTTAAATTAGCTTTTAGTGCAAATAATTGAGAAAAGTTCCAAAAATAATTTTTCAATTTTAATAGTTTAAGATAAATATAAAAGCATAAAAAGATTTTCCATATTTTCTCCTTTTATTTGGTATTTTCACAATTTAAATTAGATTTAAATAGATTTAAATTCATAGAAAATAGGAAATTAATCTGAAAAATACAAAAATAGTTTTGATAAGTCTTTTATGTTATTTTAGATTTTTAGAAAGTAATTCCATAATTTTCCCCTTTGTTTTTATAATTTTTAGATAATTAGTTTTATTTTTAAAGTTAATAATTAGTTTTTAATTAAAATAAAATCAAGAAAATTCCTAAAAAATAATTTTAATTCTTATTTAGTTTTCTAATATCATTTTTAGAGTAAAAGTAGTTTTAGGTTATTTTAGGAGTTAGATTAGTCGTTCATTGCTTTTTATTCGCGTTTCGTTTAATTCCCGTATTTGCGTTTTAGTGTAGAATTGCATAGTTTGCCATAGTTATTAGGATTTCCCCATAGATTTTAGTTCCATATGCTTTCCTTATCCCATAGTTTAGATAATATCATCTTATGCCCCTTTTCTTATTCGAATCCCGATTATTGAGACGTGAGTTGGAGATTCCATTCAACCCTCGTTCGGAACGATCTCGGTGCTCAAACCTGACACGTTTGAGTTACCCACATACTACACAACTTCTTATTATTGGTTTCCCGAGCAAATCAATATGTTTCTTGTCAAATACTCCTCGGACTATTGTTAGCTCGAGCAATTGGGTGTTTATGCATAAAAGTGTTTGAATTGAAGCGAGTTATGTTAAAACCTTTCTTAGTGTCTATTAAACTTGTTTCAATCGTCCAAAACCATCCGAATCTTAAATTTCATTAATTTGAATTCTAGGGTTCTTGCGCTCATTTAGGGTTTTTCTATTATGTGATATGTTATTAGGTGGTCAAGAAAGTGTTAGAATAAGTTTATATGCATGTTTTGAACCTTTAAATTAGCCCAGAAACATCTAAACTGTAAGAATTTAAGTTTTAGGTTTTTAGGGTTCATATCCCATGAATCTTTTGATTCTGTGGTGGAAATATGTTATATCTTGTTCCATTGCACTCATATGACATCTAGGACACTCGAAACATTCTTGTTTGATTTGTGTAGCTATATCTCTTCAGCGTAGATTAAGGGTTTAGGGTTTAAGTAATTTACGCCTAAGTCTTTACGTGTGTGTTGATATGTTCTTATGCTTGCTTTGTGATCTAAAAGATGTTTGGAATAAAATAATATCAAGTTTTCATGTTCATATTTAATGGGTTTATTATTCGTAATGTCGGAATCTTTAGGTGTTCAAGCTATTGCAGCTTAAGGATTACTTTTTTAAGTAAAGGTAGCGCTAAGAAATCTTATGCTTAACTCTTACGCATAAGAGGTCTCTGGTGAATTATGCGTATCTTGGAAAGATATTCGTAAACAAGGCTTGCTACGCATAAGCTTTACTCTTACAGAGTAAACTTTACGCGTAACATCTAGATTATTCCTCAGGCGTAAGTCTAAAGCCTTTGAACTTGTCTTACGCGTAAGAAACTCTTACGCATAAGCTTGGTCTTACGCTTTAGCTCACTCCTACGCATAAGCTCCTTTCTTACGTATAAGGATCCTTGTTACACATAACCCACTGTTCACTTCATTTTGGCCCGTTATGCATATGTTACTTGTTAAATGTTACGCATAAGTCACAAATACCTGATATTTCATATAAGCTTACAAATGTTAATATGTTGTGTGTTAAGTGAATAATTGGACTTTGAAATTTCAAAATTAACATGTTCACGTAACTTTTCACATCAACTTCAAACAATTGGAAAAATGTGACTTAGGACTTGTAACTAACATAAACATGTTACCATCAAACAAGTAATTAGATAATAAATCGAGACTAAAACAAACACATTACATTTCCATATGTACATCTCTTTGTCTAATGACTTTCGGATCACAAAATGGCTGCAAATCAAGCAAACATCAATGCCCGGTGAGCTCACGATGGCAAACACATTCCATTTGGATATGATAAAACAATTGGCAAGAACAATCTCCGTGTCGTCTTGACAACTTCATATGCTCAGATCATTTTGAAATTGTTGTGGTCATCATACGCAACATCCATTCAAATACATGCTCACAATTCATCCTCAATCGACTTCTTTACGATGATGGTATGATACAATGGATGAAGAAAGAAAATTTATTAAGACATTAAGCGAAAAGGATGGATTACCATGCTTCAACCTTCCGTTTAATCAACCCGGTGGGGCGGGAGGGTCAGCGATGAGTCCTCCACATGGAAGATCCATTGCAAACAACTCTAACCCCATCGATCCGGTTAATCAACCGGTGAGTTGAGTGTCACTTGTCACTAGCTGTTGAAATGAAGCAACCACAACAATAACTAAAACAACAAGAAGGAAAGCATGATGAAGATGAGGAAATTTATGAAAAAGGATATTACATTCATGATAAGGATGAAAGAGTCACTGACGATAATTTGGCGGCTGAAGAGGAAATGATGCGAAAAGAGGCAAAAGAAGTTTCTAGAGCTGAGGAGGAAAAGTTAAAGAAGGAGACATACAACTTCATTGTTGTCAATCCAACACACAAACCTCAACAGTCTTCTGAACCACCTCTTGACACTTCCACCAAACCCAATCATCATCTAGGTCATCACCTCCATCAACAAAAAAACATCTAAGTCAACAACAAAATCATTAAGAAAGCAACTCCATCCAATGATTAGACAAATGGTTAGCGGGTTATCACCACTACACGACAAGCTACTCACCACCACCATCGATCAACCAAGGGATTGAAACCCACCACCAATGGAGAAAACCATTGATTACTTTACATACTTGGTGGTGAGGATCACGACATACACGAGCCCGACTGAACCTCAACGAAATTTAGATCAAGAACATTACTACACTCCTTGTTTTCATACGCATCAAATGGCGTGTTGAAGATCTCTAACTGGGGGTGAATCTTTCCAAAACAACTCAATCTCACCGCCCTACTCCTACACTTCAACGGAATCAATCAAGAACCTCGGTACAAAATCGTTTATAAAACAAAGTTTGGGTTTGTCTACCGAAGTGAAAATCATCATAATTGCTTCATGGCTTTCAATGAAATTCACAAGTTCTATGACGCCACCCTGAAGATGGTTCGAGATGGATTGGCTTATCGATTGAAGGACATTGAGTAGGGTGCAATTCAGACAAAGAGTTAGAATTCAAAGGATCGCAAGGATTTTCTTCGGTTTATCTCTAGGATTGATGAAATTTTGATTCATCAGAATCAGATGCGACGGTTGGAGAGCTATGTGGGAGGAAGACCAAGCTTTCTGATTCAGACATACCAACGTCATCAGTAAGTAGCTGGTCGTGTGTAATCATTGGGTACTCTCTTAACATTCTTGATTGTGATTTTGTTTGTTTGGTATATTCATAATGGTTTATGCACACATAACAGTGTACAACCCGTACTTTTAATGAAAGGACCTTGTGGTACGCATCAGTGCCACAATCCTATCAAAGGAGCAAAAGCTTCTTACTTTTGAGTAAAACTTATCAAAACTTTCATATTTTCAAAATTTTACTCAAAAGAACAAGTACTTCCCCTTAGGATTTTCAAAACCTCAAAAGAACAAGTACTTCCCCTTAGTATTTGATTAAAACTTTGTTCACAAATGATTCTTCGTGGTAATCTTCCCACAAAACTCGAAATGGACATATTCGATATCAAAATTTCATCAAAAATAACACTTATATGCCATTTTTTAGGGGGAGAAAATTTATGTGATAAGAAATATGTTGTGAATTGCTAATGAATCTTCGTGATAAAGACCTAACCAATGAATTGACGAAATCTTAAATGTTAGTAACTCGAAAATACTTGTCCGGGAAGGGTAATAATTTCAAACTAGTTCGCTAGTAATGTAAGCGTGTCTCATGAAAGGACTTGTCCTAGTAGAATGTACCATTCGAGAAACTTTTGGTAGACATGAACCGAGGCGGTCAAACCTCCTCTCAAGGAGTGTTTACAACTTCAAAGGCGACTTAGTCGGTGATGTAACCGTGTCTCGCAGGGAATTGTCTATCTTGAGTTAATCAATTCAAAGTGCGCTTTTTCTCTCACCGTGTGATTTACATCAAAATACTTAAGCACGTGTGGAGGAGTATTTGCAAAATATAAAACTCTTTCGATGGTACAAAATGTTTTTACTCATAACCACTCGAGAGATTTTTCATAAAATGGTTTTATGGCAACATAGGTTAGTCATGGAGTTATAAGGTGACTAAGGTTGGGAATAACAGTCTATGATCCTTGATAGGAGGATCTACCCAAGGACACCACAAATAGTTAGAACTTAGAAGTCCTTAGGTATGATTATAAAAAGGAGAAAATGAGAATCGGAGAGAAGGAGTTGAAGAATTAAAAAGAAAAGTAAAGAAAATGGTGAAAAGAAATAGCCCTCAAATTATTCAAACTTAGAGTGGACACGGGTTCAATACATATGCTACTCGTTGTCACTAGATGACACCGATCAAAGTCGTCATGGACCCGATGGCGCATGCACTAAACCTTCTTAGCCACTCAAGTCTCTCTCAATGTGCTTGTTTCATTCTCACATGGAACCCTACATAAACTATCGGCTTTCTCTTGAGATTCTTTGGTATTGAAAAAGGAGACCCTCTCCTAGTCTCCGCTCAGAAAACCAAAGCGCACTATTGAGTCTAGAGCCATGATATTCATCAAAAGATCTCTTAGGTACACTTGACATTTCATCACTTGTCGCTCAACATTAAGGACGCAAGTGATACCTTATCGAGTCCTACATGATCTTAGAAATCGCCGAGAACATTCATGAGAGGTTCACACATGTGATCCTCGGTGATTGAATGGAAACTCCTGCGAGGGTCAACATCAAGCGACCGACGGCAGTCACTTCAGTAACTCCTTATGGGTTACGCTTAGTGTGTCTCAAACGGTCTACAGATTGTGGGGTGATGCTTCGTGTACCTCAAATGACTTCGGCTAAGCTGTAGGTATACTTGATACATCGCGTTATCTCACTTGTGGGACTTGATTCGAGAAGCGACCTTTGTGAGAATTAGAGCGTGTTTCCACTATCTTTGTTAACACACTCAAGTTCAAACTTGTAAGCGTTGGATTATTTCTAACCCATGTTTTATGTTTTCTTCGTATGGATGCTCGCGGGAGCAAAAGATCGTGCAGATTCTTCACATGCTCATACCAACAACAACACTAATTGAAGTTCTCTCAAAAGGCAACACAAAGTCAAAATGATTCTTCGTCAAAGTCAAAGAATCTACAAAGTTTAAAGATTAAGAGAACTACATCAGTACTGAAATTAAACGTTTAAGAGCGTGTGAGCATGTTCGAGAAAGACGTGGAGACACTGGAGTAACGAAGCGGACCTGATGTAGATAACCACAACATACTATCACTACCACCACAAAGATCAAAGAAAAAAGAAAATGAAGACGTCAAAGCTGAAAAACTTCAAAGTAAACAAGATCCTTACACTGGGAGATTGTTGGAATCAAGACACTTCTTCTCACAAGAAAGAAGAATGTCAGAAGACGTCAAAGCAACTATTACATCAGCACCAACAACGTTTCAAATTACTTAAGTCATCAATTACTAACACTTAGGGGGAGATTGTTGGAATCACTCCTAAACCATTTCTCAAGTGTTAATAATCAATATGTAATAGTTAGCTTAATTAAGGCTTTTATGTTTGTAATTAAGGCTAGGCTCATGTAGAAAGCCCATGAGCCTATGCCAAAGCCCAATAAGGAAAGGAAGGGACTAGATATGTTGCCCTAGCTCCCTTCCCCTATAAATAGTTTTGTAACTCTCATTTGAGAGTTGGTTGTTCATTTTATCACATTTCATTTACGCATAAACTTTCATAGTCATTCGTGTGTGTGTGTTAATTGTTCAACCGATCTATCTCTCCTCTATATTTCTTATATTGATGCTTGTGTTACAAACATGGTGACCTAACAATAAAATAGGTCTGCATAATATTATCAGAGTTTAAATATGATCCTTCAACCATGCCTCATTGCCAAGCTTCCACAGATCAAGCATTCCAAACATCACTTAAATACCTGAGAAAAACATGCTAAAAGGCCAGCTAACACTGGTGAGTTCATAGGTTTAAGTACAAATTCAATAGTGGACCTGTAAGAGTTTATTTGTTGTGCGGGACTAAGATAGATACACAATAACACACCAATCACATATCATTCACAAATCACAACAGTTGCCCCAAGCGACTCTAGCCAGCACGTTCGTTGCAAGGCCTAGAACACAAGCTACCCTGGTCTAGGTCGGAGTAGATATCTATTCTTAGCTAGGCATCGCGTTATAGCATCGGAATGCTACCCTAGTCTAAGTCAACATCTACCACATATTTATCTAAGCTAGTTAGAGCATAAGCAAATCAAAAGAGTCTAAGAAGGTTCAAAAGAGTAGCATGATTTCTCACCCCAATTTAGTTGAAAAAAAAGATAAAAGTGGGGCTATGAAACTCACCTAAAGCAAGCAACGCACAAACAAATACTAGAAACAAAGATAATAGCTAACACAGCTCAGCAACTACTGACTCGGCACAACCTATTAATATAAACCAATTCTTAATATATATTTTCAATGCATTCCTTTTCTTATCTGCAAAAGTTATCTTGTTTCACCATTTAGTCCTAGTGTTTGGTATCCTCGTGTTTGTGGTATCGACTCAACATGACACCATGAATGCACTTTAATGACCACAATGCGACTCATAACGACACAATGAGACATATAATAAGTTTCGGAACAAATAGTTAGACCTTATCGAATTCGTCACACTACTACAAAATGAAGCTAAAGCAACACTCGTAAAGTGTTGTATTAAGTCTAATAAATGTTGCTTTACGTCTAGTGCAACACTTTACCAAGTGCCACCTTAGGCTCCATTGGCTTAAGTCTAAAGCAACACTTTTGACATAATATGCAACACTTATTGAAAGTGTTGCCTGAGTTTAACAAATGCAACATTTTTAAAGTGCAACACTTCTTTACATTTATGGCAACACTTTTTTGTCATTGCAGCCAATGTACAACAACACTTGTACTAATCATGTGCAACACTTTTCAAATTTCCATCCATTTAAAGGAAACGTTTTCATTCTCAATTACAACAATATCTATTTGTCTTTCTAATTTGAGGCAACAAAAAATGCACATAGTATAAAGTAAAAAAAACCATAACTTCCACCATAACAATAACAAATTATGGTCAGTAGTATCATATTCAACTACAAATATTTCCTAACATAAACATAACGAGCATACAGTGCATGATGAAATACAAAAAATTTAAGTGCACCAATGGATAGTACTAAATCTTCATCCACATATATCTTCGACACAACTATTTCATCTAATCATAGTGTAAATTTGCTTGCCTTCGAACACCAAGAACGATGTAGCCTGGTAAATATTGTTTGAAAAAATTATGTTAGTATCTTTTTTGAATGGTCACTTATGTTAAAAATTGAGTAACACAAAGGGTTATCAACCACTAAATGAAAATCAGATGCCACGTACGTTGTACCAAAGTTGAATGGTCACTTATGTTAAATACGTGCGGATAACTTCAGGAGGTATCTTTCCTAATATCTTCCGCAAAGCATCTTCAATTAATTTTTCACGATCGTCTTCATTTTGTTTTTGTATAGCTTCTAGCTGCTTTGCATGATCCTCTTTTAACTCACTAATCCGTCTTTCATAGTTCGCTTCAAGCTCTCTTTCCATATTAGCAGATTGACCTTTTTCAACTTCTAAACTAACTGTAGGTGATTTCACAATCTCCTTTGGGACAGTAGATGCACTATCACTTCCATTCACCTTTATCAACGTATTAGTAACACCTCTACCAAAAAGTCTACGATGTCCATCATACTCTTTGTTCATAACACCCAAGAAAGCATCAGCAGGAGCACTTTCATCTTCCGGAGGATTATAGTTCCTCATTTTTTCTGTTAGGACCGAAAAACTATAAGATTTATGTGGTTTTGGAGGTCGGGGTTGGTGATTGAAGATGAAAGAATTCATCTTGTTTAGAGAGAGAAAGTAGAGAGAGGGAGGAAAAGATAATGATAACTTTATAAATAAAACACACACTACAAATAACCAAATGCTTTACCTCACCCCTCATGGAGAGTCATGAGGGGTATTTATAGGCTCAACAAACCTTAACTTTGCCACTTAAACGATACTAGTCCCTATGGGCAAAGTATACTACGCATCTAGTCCAATTCACGTAAGTGACGTTATCTTTATAAAAAGCGAGGCTAACAATCTCCTCCAAGATATCGTCACACGTGAATGGTTACAATGAGACCTATAAATACAAAACAAAGTATATTACAATAGTAATGAACAATGTTGACTTTGTTGAAGCGCAGAGTCTCTCGTAGTCTAGATATCGAGGCAAACTTGAAGTTCTCTTCTTCCGACGATCTTGGCATTTGATCTTTGGCGCTGACGGTACAAATTCTTGTAGCTCTGAACTTCAACTGTAACGGTCTAGTTAGGTTATTACTCCCTCCTAACTAGTGAGCCTTTTTCTTTCTTTTGCTCCTCCGAATCAACAACTCTTCCAACATGCAATGGAGAAAGTAGACTCTTCAGCACAATGGTTGTCATTCGGGAACATCGAACAACATAACTCACTTAGTATTGCATCCAAGTTGGTAAAAACCCGATGTACACACACTACTTCTCCTTCTTCGCCTTAAGCACAATTCCTCGTAATCCAATTATGTAAGAGGAAATACCAATTTCTCCCTCCCGATGGTCATGAGCTATCGGAATCATCATAATGTTGCGTACATGCCGTATTACCTTTTCTTGATGCAATATTAACATCATAGCTTGATCAAAATACTATGAGAATATGTCGCAAAAGTACTCTCAATAATTCTCTCAAACAAACCTCGTAAACGAACGCCCTTTGAATTCACCGGCCAGTAGTAATGACCACATGGAGAAAACCCGATCTGATCGACTTGAAAAGGAAGTAAACATCCCAACTTTGTGACTTGCTGCTTGTTCTAAATTTTTAAACAATCCACAATGCCGTGTGACACTGAGCACTACAACGTAACTCCTTAAAGTGATGGTTACACACTGTGAGCACTACAATGTAACTCCTGACATCAGTCATAACCAGATTGTCAAATTTCATAATGTACTCCAACAAGTTATCTTGAGACATGCATCCAACCAACCAACGTCTCAAAGATAAAGAAGTACACCCGTGAAACGGCACGTCAATTCCGCATCAATAATACCGTACAAAAACCCCGTAGTCATTTTTTTTTCAAATTATCGTTCAAGCCGTGAATTGTATCCCTCCGTGAAAATAGAATATGTCTAAATATTTGTATACCAAATATTATAAAAATTGTATCCAAAATTTTGTAAAAAAAATCGGATAACAATTTTTATAGATATACATGCGATTGTAGAAGCTCAGCTCAACTCAACTTCATAATTGTTTCAGCCCATCTAGCCCAAACCAATACATCACACGGATCCAACAGCCTATAACATCTTATAACCGGATAGTCCAACTTGGAAAGCCCGGTCCATAATTGAAGAACAACCCGATCCAACCAAAAGACCTTATAACCAGTAATACAAATAACAACTTACTTTGTCTCATACCCTAACCCTAAGAAATATAACATACTCTCCTCCAAACACATCGCCTACACTTTTTCACATATCTGCTTTCACCAAATTAGTCTCATCGCCCAATCTCAAATCATCAAACTCAAAGCAAATTCAAAACACATCTCATTCATCACATCCTAAACACACGAACAACAAACTCTCGTCTTTCAATTAGCATGGATGAAGAACAAAGAGCTTCAAGATCAATCAATTGATCTCTGGTAGGTTTTTGTTGTGGGTTTTGTTTTGATTCTTGAACGAATTAATGTAAAGATATAACATACTTGTTAAACTCTTTCTTTATCTTCGGAAAGTAACACAGTTATGGGTCAATGATGATGTGTGTTCAATTACAACAATCTTTAAAAGATTGCAAAGAATATTGACACCAATCTGAGATTGTTTAAATTTCAGTTTTTGATATGAGTCGAGTCAAGATCTAGATTAATGTGGGATTGGATAGGATAAGTTATGAAAGATTGGTCTATTGTTGATGTTGAAGGTATGGTACTGATGATGTTCTTGTGGTCATGGTCAGTTTTTGATTCAGTTTACGCGTATCATTTTCAGTTTGCTTATGCGTAAGACATACGTTATACGTAAACATGGTCATAGCTTATGCGTAAACATGGTCATAGCTTATGCGTAAGCATAGGCTTGCTTATGCGTAAACATACGCGTAACCATTCCTACGCATAACTTCACAGTTATGCGTAATATTTCTGAAGAAGCTTATGCGTAGCCTAGTTTTTACGCGTATTCCATACGCGTAAAAGTCCTTATGCGTAAGTTTAGGGTCTTGACCCATTGACTTTTTTCTGGCGAGTTTTCCGACCAAGTTTCCGACCATCTTCATAAGAAACCCAGAAAAGCATCATAAAAATGCTTCCTTTGACCCATTTTGACCACATGAATATGACGGTTTGACCACAGAAAATGGACCATTTTCACAGATTTGGTACTACAAGGCAATAAAAGATAACCAAAACTGACATGGACAATAATACTCCATATTGACCCAAGACAGATTTGACACAAGAATAGACCATATGACTTTTTATTTTTTGACCAAATAAAAGGATACAAAAGAGATCTGTTATAAACTGTTAGTACCTAAATAATAGGAAAAACAAATTTCCGACCTCAAAAAAATTGTACAAAACAGCTTACAACAAGGTTCAAACCACAATAAATCATCAAAAACATAACCATGGCTCTATACCACTTGTTAGGACCGAAAAACTAAAAGATTTATGTGGTTTTGGAGGTCGGGGTTGGTGATTGAAGATGAAAGAATTCATCTTGTTTAGAGAGAAAGTAGAGAGAGGAGGAAAGATATGATAACTTTATAAATAAAACACACACTACAAATAACCAAATGCTTTACCTCACCCTCATGGAGAGTCATGAGGGGTATTTATAGGCTCAACAAACCTTAACTTTGCCACTTAAACGATACTAGTCCCTGTGGGCAAAGTATACTACGCATCTAGTCCAATTCACGTAAGTGACGTTATCTTTATAAAAAAGCGAGGCTAACATTTTCCTTCAATAAAATGTAAACATTATTAAAATTTAACTAAACATAATAGCAATATATGATATAATTGATATAGATGTTTTATATCGTACGATTTTATTCGCCGTGTTGTCATATGTATCAGCATATACATTTCCATCTTTCCTTTGACGTGTGCGCTCAAACATCTGAGTTAAGCTAGGTTCTTCCTTGTTGGGGTCTTCTTCGATCTGTATTTATAATCAATATAAACATCAACAATATGCATCATTCATGTGGATGGCATGAACATCAAATATCTCTTAGACAACAAAGACATTACCATTTCCTCACGAATCCTAGCAAAACTTTTTGGACCAGCTGTGTGCATATTTTTTCGAGACAAGCGCAGATCCCTTGTCGCCAAACATCGCTTCTACATACAGTTAATAAAAGTTCCAATTCATGCATCATGTACAATAACGGAAAACTAATACCAATATATAGATAATTTCAGTAAAGATATATTAACATTGACTTACCATCACATCTTTCTTGCTCCATAAAGTTAACAACTGTGAAAAATCCTTTTGTGGAATGGATTTTGCTCGATTCTTCCATCTCGTTTGCATATCCTTAAATTTGTAGAAGTGCTTTTTCTTGATCCTACATTTGTATCCCCTCCAACAAGCTCCAATAGTCATTAGCACCCACGATTTAGCATCTTCAGGTACAATGTATTTTTCCTTCAAAAATGTAGTATCTTAATATAATAAGATAAGATTTTATACATAAAAAGGGCACAAGTCAGGCTTATAAGCATACCAGAACATACTTCCACATCATCTTCTTGTTTGGTACTTTCGGACATGATGTATAAGTTAAAGGTGCGTAGCTGGCATTACGAGCAATTGTACCTAAAAACCGAGAGAATTGACCAACTGTGTCTTTATCCTTAGTTACAGGTCCAATAGGTTGTCCAAATTTATTGCATACTATAGTCTCACGTGCATCAAAATCTCGTACATGAATTCCATGCATCATTGTTGGACCTCTTTTCTTTGTAGTAGATATAACTAATATTCAATATTCACAATTACATAAAATTAGAATTTTGACAATCAAACAACAAAAACACAATAATGTTGTTAAGTAAATTAAGCTAACCTGCTTTCTTTTGTAATTAAGAGCCATCACATTGTTCTTCAACTCATTCAACAATCTCGTTTTCAGATTCATCTTCACTATCGAACCCTAATTCTATCCCATTCTGACTATTTCCAAACATAATATGCTCAGTGTCTTCATTTTCATCATCTACAAGACCATGGTGTTCTCTTTCATATTCATTCAAATTTGTAATCATATAAACAAAGTTTAAGAAAGGCAAAATATTATTTAAAAGCTGGACTATGTCTTACTATCCCCTTATAATTCAAATCAAGTATCATAGTCTAAAATCTACACGGTTTTACAGTCAACTTCACAGTTCAAAAATGTCAATTATTAAAATTATATGCAAGTGCGCTACATTGGTTCTGCAAGTTTAAGGTTTATGTGATTTGGTGGCACTATGTATGTTGGTACAGGTTCTGCAATTAAGTCATATATGGCCTTTACTCATGTGGTTCTCTTACGTCACTGGGCCAAGGAATGTTTCGAGATTCTGGCCTTGGTTTTAGGGTGTTTGGCACTGCGCCAGTGGGTGTTAGTGTTTCGCATTGGACCAGTGTCATCCTCTTCCATCTCATTCTTAATATTTTCAAATATCACAGTTATATTACCTTGAATCCCGCCATCCTCTTCCATCTCATTCTCAATATTTTCAAATGTCATTGGTTCTATGTCTTCGCCATCATTTTGAGCACCACCACGCCCCTATCTACGTTAATCTCATCTACAATCATGGAAGAGCATATATGTAAAATAAATTAACACGAGATTTTTTTTACTTACTAAACATAATATATTATAAAATGATACATATGTACCTTCAGATCTCATGTCAAATAAGCTTCTCCTTGGTCCATTTGATATATTTTTTGTAGCAGAGTTCATCTCCCTTGAATTACAATTAAAATCCCCATTTTGCCTTAATGCCCCTTTTTTACTTAAGATCAATTGAGCCATGCTAATTGTTGCACTTGATTGATTATTTTTTGATGCATTCAGATCAAGAGACGTCCCATTTCGCAGACAACCATCCCTAGTTGGTAACACACGGCACGCGCGGAGCACTTACTGCTTCTTTGTTAGATTTGCATATCTGCTCATAGCCATTGGCGCAATATATTGCGGATTTATGTTGCAGAACATTACAAATTTCATTAAAGAAGAAAACTATTGAAAGAATGAAAGATTTTTAATGTGGTTACCTTTTGGCGTTGTTTAACGCGTGTAGCTACTTCATCGTTATCTTCCTCACTGTCACCACAAGGATTTGGATAATATTCTACACTTTTGTCAACTTTTTTCTTTTTCCTTTTATTTGTTTTATCGCCTTCTACTAAACTTGTAAAAGACTTGGCAATAGTTTTAACTCCCAATTGTCGTAATCTTTCTTGATTCTCCTAAACCCTTAACATTTTACTTCTCTCATAATCATTCATTTTGTTGTGTGCAATGTGTTCTTGCATGCTTTTTTTTCCCAAGAATGACTTGCTTACGGTCAATCAACTATCAAAAAACAATGTTCAACCAGTAGCAAATACTTATTAGATACCAGTCATTAAAGCTAAGAGGGCAAAACAGAGAAGAGGTCATATACATATCCAACTACTAAGTTATCAAAAATATCATTTATAAGTGAACCACTTTGATACCAAGTACTAGATCAAAGACTTGTATACACTTAAAACCTTGTGTGAGGAACCATATGAACTTGCAAAAAAATCAATTTAACTACGCCAAGACATGAAAACTAACACCTACTCAAGACTGTTTTCTTAATGAAAATTCCTAAACATAGATAAAACACACATGTACGCTTTTGAATTCCAACAAAATCTCAATAAATATAAAATATGAAATCTTTTACTTGACCAAGTGATACTGATTCACATGTAGCAGCAAAATTTAGTTTTGGACAAAAGTCTACCATATATAAATATAAACAAAGACAACATTACGTCTTCTTAATCAATCACCTGTAAACATACATTGATCGTTTTCACTTTCAGAACACAATGCATTTTATGCTTACTTGAATGGTGAAATGGTGAATTGGTGAATCTATTTTTTGTACATACTGCTCTATTTTTCATGCTTACTTGAATGCATTTTATTATATGAAATGGTGAATTGGTGATCTATTTTTTATACATATTTTGATCTTAGACCAGTTAGCACGTTATAATGGTGAAATGGTGAATTGGTGAATTAGTGAAAATACTTATTGACATGGTGAAATATAAACTGATCTTACATACTGATCCAACATGTTATAGTAGTAGTAGTATTGAAACTTGAAATACATACTGATCTATCTTTTGTATTACTTTGTGACTTGAAATACATACTCATGTTTATATACCTACTATAAAATTCTTTAGCATGTTATAGTAGTAGTATTAGTAGTGAAAACTTGAAATACGTACTGATCCAACATGTTTATATACATACTGATCTATATTTTTTATTACTTTGTGACTAATTACATGTCTTACCCGATAACCCGATAAGCCCAACCTAATAAACCCGACAACCCGATAGACCCAAACCCGATAACCGAATTCCTTATAGGGTCAGGTTGCGGGTCAAATTTTCTTTTTGAAAACCCGATAAGACCCGACCCGATAAGGCTCAAATCCGACCCGATAACCCAATTGACATCCCTAATAGCAACTATATATGCATTGCCCAAGTGTTTTATTTAAGTTATACATTAGGTAAATGTCCTTATACGAAATATGAGTTATACATATGAAAAGGACTAGTGACTTTTTTGCTACATTCATTTTATGAAAAGCCCATGTTCAATCTTAAATATAATGGTGAAGTATAATTGAATAACCCATTGAGTCCAAACTAGTATCGGTTGTTTGCAACTATCACGGTAACAAAAGTTTATATCAACTTTGAAACTATAAGAAAATTTCGTAACAAAAATGAATAAGTCACCAAAATAAAACAACACATACTGATAAGACTTTAATTCTAATTTTTAGTCTTTCCAACTAATAAAAAAGCTCTTTGTAACAGTTATAACTATGAAATATATACAAAATATATTCACTTGTTTAATTTGAAAATCTAGTTATAAAGTAGCATGGTGTCGTAAATGTTTTAGAACATTTCAAAGTGTGAACCTTTGTACTAGACCTCACTGACCGGTGGAAATCTTGAAATGGGTATGTAAAAGTTCAATAGATAAACTGAAATACTTGTTCATATTCATACTTAAGAATCATGTCCTTGTTCCTCTAATTAGATACTGCTAAAGCGAGACCCCGAGAACCACAAACTCAATATGTTTATATTTTTGTATTCATCTCGCAACAAGAGGTATCTAATGCTATTGTAATACAATAACAAAGAGATGAGCATCATAAACAACTATAATTTATTTTGTTTATTAATCAAAATTCAACATTTGAACCTAATCTAAGAGTCATTTGGTCTATTAAAAGCAATAAATATTAGTGCACTTAGTGGGGATTTTTATCGAACACCTAGTGTTAAACAGAAAAAGTAAAAACATATCATCAACTAACAACAACAAAACTAAATATTGAACAATTATTTAGCATACTAGACTCATATAACACATGTTTTGGAAGTTTAAATTCAAAGATTTGATGTAAACATTGAATAAAATTACCTTTTAAAAGTGGAAGTACGTTCAAGCAAAGGGGGAAGGCTGAGGGTTGTGACTTGAAGAAATTGTAAGGAGGGAAATCTATTAGGAGATAAAGTAACATTGAAGGAGGGAATTCAAAATTTTCATTGGAATGTTAGAATGAAAAAAATGGCGCTTCACTTTTAGGGTTGGGGATTTTTGGCGGAAACTCATATTTGGAATTTTGGGTGGGGGTTAAAGACTTTCTTCACTTTATGTTGTTATAATACATTCATTAGATATGTTTCTATTAGGTCTGTTTTTTCTTAGATTATAACTAGACATATCAATTAAAATAATTTGTACTAAGTGTTATCTTTCATGTTTAAAAAGGCAACACTTAGCAAAAACGTTGCATTTCTCTACAATATTTGCATTTCTCTACAATATTTGCAACACTTACAAAAAAGTGTTGCATTAAGTTTCCAAAATGCAACACTTATTACATAAATGTTGCTTAATTAATATTGTTATCTAAAAGGCAACAATTTTCTGAAGTGTTGCTTTTAAAGTGCTGCATTAGGCTCATTTTGTTGTAGTGTCAATTCGATAAACTCAATTATTTATTCGTGTCGCTTATTATCCCAAAACCAGTCACATCCTAACGAGTCATAAGGATAATTCACCCATTAATAACATTATCCTGCGTGCCTAACGGGCTCTTATTAGATTCGTCAACCTAATAAGTCCGCTATCCACGTGGATTGACGCTATTAATGTTAGGTCATCCGTAACCCATGCACAAGACGTAAATAGTATTAAATGCTCGAAAATGGCATTAAATGCTCATAAATGGCACATTTAGATGTTAGTTTCCATTTATAATAGCGAATAAAAAGACAAGTCTTGTTATTGAAAATTTAATATAAAAACCATTTATTATTTATGTTTCTTAGTTTTATTAACATGTTTATATATATATATTACGTCAATTTCAATATAAGTTTCGAGTCGTTATTCGTTTTGAGTCCACAAGCACGAGTCATGACTTCTCAGCTTTTATACATTCTATAGTCCAATATATACTAAAGTCCATGTTACGCGTTGCGGGGTCAACTATGACTAAAAAGTCAAAGTAACACCGACGCTATAAAGTTGACAATTTATAATATAAGTCCAAGTAAATAATCACAATATCTCAAATCAATCTCCAATCAACCCATATCAATCTCGCCATCCAAAAAAACTACCAAATATACCCGTAACCAATGTGACGACTCTAATGGTCTTGACACGGTCCCGGTTAAGACCTCGTGAACCAAACAAGCTCTAGAAGCTTTTCGGCTCCACGCGTCTCATCCAAACACCAACAACAACTACCAACTAGTTTCCACAACGACCCGACCCGGACCTTTGGTCCTCATGGGTCTCGTACGCCTCTCCAAACCCATATACGAAGCCCTAGCGGCTCGTACAAGCTATCATCTCCAACCAAACACTCCCCAAATGGCTTCTCTAATACCCGAACACAATCAAACAACATCCAAACAACATCCAATCATCAAACCCATCAACTATTCTAGACCAAGAACATGAAAAAATAATAAAAATGCAAAAACACAATAAATGACACAACACACGATACCATAACACTAGTTTACATGTTTAATTAGTTATAAACTCGTTTTAGACCTATGTTCATCCAAAACCCACCATGGTCGCCACATGTACGAGCCAAATAGGTCTCGTATGAGGCTTTACAAGACTCAAATGAGTCGTAACCAAGCTCCAGTAACCTTTTCCAAAACCGATCTATAAAAATACGAGAAAACCCTAGAAATCCAAAATGTTTTTGAGGGATTTGGGGATGTTATCGTGGGTGTTATAGCGCGTGCTATATATGGATAGAAATAGGAAAGAGATATCTATCTAATGGTGGTGGAGGTGTAGGTTCACTCGCTGGATTTTGGTCGGAAAGTGGAAGGTGAGTGGCGGCGGTCGTGGGGTGGTGGTGCTAGGGTTAGGGTTTTGTGGTGGAGAGAGAGAGAAAGTGGATGGTGTGTGTGTTTTTAGTGAGAGAAATAAAGAGGGATATGAGGTAGGGAGGGGTTTTATATATTTAGTGTTAGGGACCTCAAAATAAATAAAAATAGAAGGAGGAGGGCGGCCTAGGGGAAATTGGGGGGCCAAACCCATAAATTTTGTAAAACTAACTCGTTTACCCTTTCCCGAGCTCATATATTGTCTTACGAGTGTCCCACGACTTTCCTTCGACTTTATAGTGCTTTTATTTACGTTTTTCCATGAGGTTTGATTATTTAAAAGTTACGTTATCTCTCGTAATAGTATTTACTATGCCGAATCACATAGTGCTTAACGTAAAGGGCTAAAACTCATACGACGACTCATACGATAATAAAATAAATCATAAAACCAATCAACGATGTCAAAACAAGTCATGGCTAACCAGAATAGTTCTAAAGGCAACTACTCGGTTTTACTTAGCATAACGCGGTTACCTAAAATGGGCTCCCTAATTGCCAGTTGTCACATCGTGTGTTTTAGAGAGAGAGAGAAAGAGGATAGAATGGGATGTTAGAGAGAGAAACAAAAGTAGGAAGATTAGATTCAAATGAACATCCAACCCTCTCTCTTGTGGGGAGAGGGATATTTATACATGGTTCTTACGCCCTCCTTCGGGCTATGGATCAGGCATACATTGGGTAAAGACCCGTCCTTCTTTCACGGTGTTACTTACGCTAATCTATAACTACTAAATAACGTTAAGTCTACGAGCTAGCTTATGCTAGACTATAGTTGGGGTGACCGACTCTTCTATATGGATTTTCCAAATCCTAACACAGATTTATCTTAATTCAATGATATTACCATATCATTTATTGACAACGGACTATTTAGAATAACATAAGTTACTCACGGATTTAAACATGAAAAAACAGGATACAATATTATGAATGAAAGATAAACATAACTAATATTTTATTTCATTAAAATAATAATTGTTCAAAACATCCTTTATCCAAATACATAACCACAAATTTACATGAAACTACTAGCTAAACGAAGTCCAATTCTATTAGCATGTTGAGTAAGCTTTTCCTTAGGTAAAGCCTTCGTAAAGGGATCAGCTAGATTGTCATTAATGTGAACTTTGAGTAGATTGATTTCACCTATTTTGACTTGTTCTCGAACATAGTGATATCGTCGAGGAAAATGTCTGGCGCCTTTCATGACTCCAGGTTCATTGGCGAATGTAATTGCCTCAGAATTGTCACAATACATATTTTTAGGTAATTCAGGTGAAGGCATAACTGCGAGCCCTTAAATGAATTTCCTAATCCAAACAGCTTCCATCGCAGCTTCTAAAGCAGTTAGGTACTCAACTTCTGTTGCAGAAATCGTAATTGTACTCTACTTCTTGCTCTTCTAGTCTAATGCTCCTCCATTGACTATAAAGACATATCCCATCTGAGACTTCATATCATCTTTATCAGTTTGCTAGGACGCATCGCAGAAATCTGTAACATCAAGCTCTGCCTCTGGATTTCCACCATACACTAGAAACATTTCTCTAGTAGCTCTTAAGTACTTGAGAATGTTCTTAATACAGCATGCCAGTGAAGGTCACCTGGGTTATGTTGATAACTTGATATCGACTGGTGATATTTTGTGCAAATGCCACATCTGGCCTTGTGCATCTCACTGCATACATGATAGATCCTACAGCCGAAGCATAAGGAACTTTACTCATGCGTACCACCTCTTCAGGTGTTGAAGCACATAGTTTGCTACTTAAGCCATGTTCTACTTGCATTGGCAAATATCCCTTCTTGGAATTATGCATCCTGAATCTATTCAAGATTTTATCAATGTAAGCACTTTGACTGAATCCAATTAACCACTTTGATCTATCTCTGTAGATCTTGATTCCAAGGATGTATGCTTCTTCTCCTAAATCTTTCATAGAAAAACATGTTCCAAGATAGGACTTAACATCTTTTAAACTTGGAATATGATTTCCCGTGATCAATATGTCATCGACATACAGGATAAGGAAAGTAACATTACTCCCACTAGCTTTATGGTATACACATGGCTCATCGAGTGTAACACCCCTAAAATACGGTTCAACGGAAGACTTACTAGCATTGGGGTGCTACGGGAAGTGGTACACGACAACAAGTATAGCGAAGTAGAATAGCTCATCAATAATATAAAAACATTGTCAAAGACAGTAATTAAGTTTTACATTTATTCAAAGTACGAGAGTAAGCCCATTAAAATAAACTCATAAAAAGCGATCCAAATTAAACATCAGAGTCGAACTAATCCATGACCATGCCAATGCCTCCAAGCGCCTCCCAAAACAACTCCCTAAGCCTAAACACATCAAATACCTGAGAAAGACATGCTAAAGAGGTCAGCAAAAAGCTGGTGAGTTCATAGGTTTAAGTAAATAACATAGTAATGGACCAAATAGTGAAAATATCTTATTACGCAAGTAAGTCATAGTATAAGCAATCATCATATCCAAAATCCAAAACCAAACAAAGATGTTATACGTCATGGCAAATTTTGCAACCATAAATCCAGGTGCCAAGTCGGGCAAACAAGTCCAAGACGGGGCGGTCAACCACGATAGATCTACCTACAACATGAATAAAAGACCTAAAAATTGTCAAGATATAGTGAGGCTAAAACTTAGCCTAGACTTCGTAATAAGCGCAAACAAAGCATAGTTTTATAAAAAGGTCCAGTCAAACAAGAGCATGCTTCTCACCCCAAGAACTAATAAACAATGTGCAAATAAAAGTTGGGCTATGAAACTCACCTTAGTCCAGCAAAAATGCACAAGAATCAACAGGAACAAGAAGAGTATCAACTATCAGAAATCAGCAACTACTAACTCGGCACGACCAAAAACCATAGAATTGCTTAGATTATGACTCCAATCAATAGTTTCCAATCCCGAATATAATCCAGTTTTTATTTCCAAAAACTCTTTCTCAAAACAGTTTTCTAGTGTTTGGTATCCGCGTGTGTGTGGTGTCGACTCAACAAGATTCATGTAAACTCATGCTACTCAAGTACTCAACAAATAAAGATCACAACAAATCTATGTGTGAAGTCGTAGTCTAATAAGTCTCTTGAACATATCGTCAAAATTTATTGAATTCATCAATTCTATAAACCTTACGATATATTCGCCTTGCTTATTATTCCGAAACTATACCACGTCCTAGGGCGTCTTAGGATAAGTGGTCATTACTAAACTCTCCCGACATAACTAACGAGGTCTCACTTGGTTCGTCAACTCAATAAGTTCGTTAGTTAGGTAAGTTAAGTTTATTAACTCCAAATATCCATGACTAGCAATTAATGATATTCAATTAATGTTCAAGGCATCTCTAGTTTTGCGTGCCCTCGAAACATTAAGTAACTCCCTCGTTATTAGTTATATTCCTCTTTTTTCCATTTTATTATAAAAGAGTTTATAACAAGTATTATATACTTGTTTCTATTAGGAAAACCATTTATTATATATAGTTTACGTTATCGTCATAGTTATTGTTATTCGAGTTACTATTTGTTTCGAGTCACAAGTCCGAGTCATAACTTCTCGACTTATCAATTTGTATCAAGTCCAATAGTCAAATAAAGTCCATGTCACGGCCTTGTCGAGGTCAAAGAAGACTAAAAAGTCAACATGACACCAACTTGGCACAAAGTTCACAAGTATAATATAAGTCTATAATGTCAAGTCCCAATATCACAACTTCAACTTCACGTGGTTTTCTATGACTCACGTCTAACCTATCCTCCGTCATATCTAACATATCTCATTTCTAGTCCAAAAACATCCAACCAAGTTAGTCGCGACCTTTCGGTCTCGACTCCCATTCTCACGTCCAAAACAACAACAACAACCACAATATATCCATCCTTCAACAAAGTTGTTGAGACCTCGAGGGTCTCGACCCACAACCTCCTCGGCAACCTACAACCAAACGCCCTTCGAGGGCCTTTTTCCCATTCGACACTCATCACAACCGAACCAAAATCAACCTCCAATTATACCAAGTTATCACCAAATGGTTTTTCATCCAAAACCCGAAACAACAACAATAATAACAAGAAAAGTAGCATCAAAACTCAAGAAATAAATTAACCAAACAACCCTCACCGAGAGCCAAAGCCCTCGGCTTGGCTGTCTCGACACACACGACACACAAACACGACACAACTCAGATACCAACAAGATTTAGACACATTTTTATTTATCAAGAATCGTTTCCCCATATTTTTATTCATCAAACCCAACGAGTTAGTGAGTCAACTCATGACTCACCACGAGTTACCAACAAAAACGAGCCAAACTCGTTTGTTTTCGAACCTACCTTCGATTTTACATGATAAAATGAATGGTGGTGGTGTTGTGGTGGTGATAGGTGGCGCATGTATGACTTTCAAGAGGGGAGGGGAAGGTTTTTGAGGGCGTGGCCTTGGGGATCGGATAGAGGAGGATGAGGGGAGTGTTTTGAGGGTCCTGGTGTGGTTGTGGAGGTGGCGGTGTGGCGGTGGTGGCGGCGTAAAGGTGGTGGCCGGCGGCTAGGGTTTCTCAAGAGAGAGAAAGATGGAAAGTGGTGATGATAATGTGTGTTTTTTTTATGTTTGTATGTGTGGTGAGGTAGGTGATATACCACCTAGGATGATTTTATGTAATTTACCCTTAAAAATTGATACATTTTCAAAATGGTGTGAATATGGGGCACGGCCAACATAAAACCACAAGGGCCAATCCGTAATTTTTCCAAAGTTCCCCGATTCCTCTAATCCCGAGCTTAATTATTTCAATTAAAAGTCTAACAAGTTCCTCTCGAGTAGACAATAGATTTAATTACGTTTTTCCAATAAAACCGGTCATGAATATGCTTATGGAACTAAACGAGTGGTTTTCTCAAGTTTTCTCAATTAATTGGTTTTTCCTAGTGCCGAGGTCTAGTAGTGCCTAGTCTAAAGTCACAAACAAGGTCTAACACAGAAAGTTTTCACATAATATCAAGAGTTTATAGTCGATAGTTTAACTTGCTAAAATTTAAAATAGTGTGGTATTAAAAATAGTTTTCAAAATTTACCAGCTGTCACATCGAGATTCTGAGTTAACCCATTTTTTTATTTCCTCATCAAATCTCTTATTCCATTGCCTTGATGCTTGCTTCATTCCATAAATGAATCTTTGAAGTTTGCATACTCGCTTTGGAAATTCAGGATTAACAAACCCCTCAGGCTGCGCAATATAGATGTTCTCATCTAGGCGACCATTTAAGAAGGCGGTTTTGACATCCATCTGCCAAATCTCATAATCATAATATGCTGTTATGGCTATAAGATTCCTAATAGCTCTAATATCTGCTACGGGAGAAAAAGTATCCTCGTAGTCAATCCCGTAGGTTTGAGTAAAGCCTTTAGGGGGTCATTTAAGCCCTAAATCGTTACATTTTATATCCATTACTGCTTAAAATCGTTCCTTTTCACAATTTAGGTCTTTTGGAAGCAAATTGCTGGAGTGAAGCATTTTTGGATGAAAAGGAGCGAAAACATGAAGAAAACGACAAACTCAAGAATACAAGGCTGTTTTACAAGCCTAACGGTGTCCCAACTCCAAGGGCGACGCCGTCGCTCACAAGTTCTTCTAAAAAGTCTCAAGCGACAGCTCAAAACTTATTTTGGTCCTAACACCTGATGGCGTCACGCTTAAATCCTGAAGGGCGTCACCCTTACTTTCTTCACCAGACGACCAAGATCCTTCCCAGACGACGTCCATAAGCAAGCCCGACGGCGTCACTATTTCTCACCTGAAGCTGTCCCAACGATGACTTGTCCAAAATGAAACCCTTATGACGGCGTCACCATCAATAGGCTACGCTGTCATGAGTGTAAAATCTATATATAGACTTTGAATTTTTCGTATTTTGTGTGCATTATTTTGGAGAGCAAACCCTAGTTCGTTTGAGGTCCGACTTGACAAGATTTTAGGTTCCAAACCCTCTTGTACACTTAAAGATAAGTTTGTTTATCCAATCTATCACCATGTTTCATCTATGTTCAATTGTTTGTTTGTGTTCTTGCTTATCTATCATGTGTAACTAAATTAATTAAGTGTTTGCCTAGATCCAATAAAACCTAGTTGTTAATTATTGTTAGTTTGTCTCTTGTTCTAATTGGAAGATGCTAGAATAAGGGAAACTGGCTTATTCTTTAATTGTTGCGAGTTTAAACGTCCTAAATAGCAAAAAGCTTAAGAGCGCACTTAGGCCATCGTTGTGTTTATTGCGTGAGTTGTAGCTTGAGGATAATAGAGTATTTGGGGGAGATACTTCGGTACTTGGCGATCCCAAATATTCTAGAGGAGAGTTACGATTCATAGAATTAGGGAATTAGGCACCCCCTATGACTAACACGGAATACAACGCACCAATTAGAATGAGGATGTGCCAATTCAACCGACCAATAAAAGATAACTAGGGAGTAAGAAAATATAATTGAACACAAATTTAATTATCATAAGAAACACTCATACAATCCATAGCTTTTTACCTTTAACTGGTTTAATAGTTTTTAATTTAAATTGTTAAGTAGTTTAATTGATAGAATTACCAACCCCCACTCTTCAAACCCCGAGATTTTAATCGCTTTCATAAAAAATATAAAAAGATAAAAAAAAGAATCTTCCTCACCTCACATTTTCGTCATATATCTCTGCTAGCATCTCTATTCCCCTAGAGAACGATCAACCCCCTAGTCTTGCCCATACTACACTGCAACAATTTGGTACACTACCTAGTGGGTTGTAAAGCTTGCTCGCGGAAAAAGAAGTATTTCGACCCCGAACCATGCACCACCAACTTCTTATAAAAACTAAGGCACAATTAGCCATTACGATGCACAAAACAATAATATCACGTACAAAGGCGTGTTGATTGTCTAAGGATATGCCTTTTACTAACTTCTTATGAAAACTAAGGCACATTTAGCCTTTATAATGCACAAAACATTAGTATCTTATACAAGGCGTGCTGATTATCTAAGGATATGTGTTTTACTAACTTCTTATAAAAACTAAGGCACATTTAGCCATTCTGATGCACAAAACAATAATATCGCATACAAAGGCGTGATGATTGTCCAAGGATATGTCTTTTACTAACTTGTTATGAAAACTAAGGCACATTTAGCCTTTCTAATACACAAAACAGTATTATCTCATACAAGAATGCTGATTGTCTAAGGATATGTGTTTTACTAACTTCTTATAAAAATTAAGGCACATTTAGCCATTCCGATGCAAAAAACAATAATATCTCATACAAAGGCGTGCTGAATGTCAATGGATATGTCTTTTACTAACTTCTTATGAAAACTAAGGCACATTTAGCCTTTCTAATGCACAAAATAGTAGTATCTCATATTAGGCGTGCCGATTGTCTAAGGATATGTGTTTTACTAACTTCTTATAAAAACTAAGGTACATTTAGCCATTTTGATGCATAAAAAAATAATATCTCATACAAAGGCGTGCTGATTGTCTATGGATATTTCCTTTACTAACTTCTTATGAAAACTAAGGTACATTTTGCTTTTTTTAATGCACAAAACAGTAGTAACTCATACAAGGCGTGCTGATTGTCTAAAGATATGTGTTTTACTAACTTCTTATAAAAACTAAGGCACATTTAGCCATTCTGATGCATAAAACAATAACTTCTCAAACAAAGGCGTGATGATTGTATATGGATATGTCTTTTACTAACTTCTTATGACAACTAAGGTACATTTAGCCATTCTAATTCACAAAACAGTAGTATCTCATACAAGGCGTGCTGATTTTCTAAGGATATGTAGTTTACTAACTTCTTATGAAAACTAAGGCACATTTAGCCATTCAGATGCACAAAACAATATTATCTCATACAAAGGCGTGATGCACAAAACAGTGATATTTCATACAAAGGTGTGTTGATTTTCTAAATGTATGTATTTTTACTAACTTCTAATGAAAACTAAGGCACATTTAGTCGTTCTGATGCAGAAAACAATGTTATTTTACACAACTCATGGATTATCCAACCGTTTCGCATTTTTACTACCTTCCAACTATAATTGTCGCACATTTAACCCATTTTTAATGCACACAGCAGTATAAAATCACATAACTCTTAGTTATTCAAACATATCACACTTTTTACAAACTACCAACATTTATCTACGACCACTGATGCACATTTAGCCATTTTTATGCACAAAACATTTACAATTAAATCAGATGAACATTTTAACCGGTGATAGATCAACAAAGCAATTGTAGGTTAAAAAAACCATTACCTGTGATATATCAATCGTCATTTAACACCATGTTTGTCAATCAAATCACCGATTACATATTCAATATAAGAAGTTTTGATTTATTTTTGAACGATTAATGATGAAATCGGAATTTAATCGTTCTTTTTAGAGAGAAGAAGTAAAGTTAGAGAGAGAATGAAACTTTTGTTATGGCAGATGTGAGGAATTTGATGCTGATTAGATGGTGTATTTTATTGAATTGACCATTTTGACCTTGCGATTTTAATTAGTATTAACGTTAAGGTTGTTTGATCTAGTCCGTTATTTTGCAAATCAATGGTCAATATTTCTTCTTATTCTTTTATGAAAACCTCTTTTATTTTAACTCACATATATCTCTATATTATATATAACAGGAGGCGTTACACGAGATAATGCCAATGAACGCCACCTCATTGCCCAAGAATTATTATCACCATGTCATCACATTGTTGCCATGTAAGCATTTTGAAAAGTTATTTTATTTTAAGACATTTAATTAATTTTGAATTTTAGGCTATTTTTAATTTTTACCGAAATTATTTATGTTTTATTAGGAAAGATTAAATTTTGGATTTTTTTTTTTTTTTTTTTTTTTTTTTTTTTGTAATTTTCAAATTTTTTAAGCATTTTGAAAATTGTTTATAAAAGGTTCCTTGCAAGGTTTGAACCTTGGTTGTTTTGATAAATAACTATGTGTTTACCACTTAGGCAACAAGTTATTTTGATAATTATGTTGCATATTATTATCTATAAATGGCTATAATTATATTGGAAACATATACTAAATACAATTTATCTACAAAAATTATATTCAGTAATTATCTTTTTTAAAACTTTTTATACATATCTTTTCCACAATATTAATTTGTTTATAACCTAAAAACTTCTACGTGTTCTTTTCCAAACCCTATTTTTCTATAAGCTTTATATTTGTTTATGTATTCACTCAGATGGTTTTCTTCTTTTTTCTATTATGTCTTTAGCTTGATTATTGTTAACTGATCTTGAGATTGCTATACACGTCTTCTTGTGAACAGGTTGCTTGGATGATGGATGCATACTACAATACAAGAACAAAAATGATTTCAAGAATCACACCCTTCCATTAGCAAGAATTAAGAAGAACATGAAGGCTAACGAGTATAACCTCTTTGCTGAAGTTTTATTCTATAAGTGACCAAACATGTGTGAATGTTTCTTGCAGTTGGTGCTTTTAACAGGTTTGTACGTTTAGCTCGCTTTGAAAGTGATCGCACAATATCATCTATTCTTCCTAATGGTGTATTTCATCTAATGACATATAGAATAGTCACGCTGCAATTGACAACATCGCACTCAAGTCGCAAAGATCAACACCACAGCTCCATTTCGACCCGCCGAGAGGATCAAACCAGATTCACCACATTCAAGTAAGACAAATATATGTAAGTTTTAGATGAAACATTACTCACAACAGCTATAAAATAGTGAATAGTCAATTAGTGATGTGAATAGTCATCGTCTTCCTCCATACTTATTGTTTAGATTCACCATCATGCTGCAGATTTTATATATATATGCATTGGAGGTGTTGATATGCGGTCACAGTTGGATATTGTCAAGAGAGGTGTCCATATTGTGGTAGCTACCCCTGGAAGGTTGAAAGATCTCCTTGCCAAAAAGAGGATGAATCTTGACAATTGCCGGTAAGCACTCTTAATGTATTAAGCATAAATATTTAAAATTAATGGTGTATGGGATTACTTATTAAAACTAATACAGCAGCAACATTGTGAGAGTGTTTTGAACAAGCTGTTTGGCGCAATAAGCAATCCCAAACATCCCCATATGTATAGGTGAAGGTGGTTGATTGGGTGGGTCGGGTGTGTGGATGATTTTGATTTTCTGCCTTTTTTTTTCTTTTGTATTCTTGGATTATTTTGTAGCTCATCTAATGAATGTGATTGGACAGTCGCAGGAAACAATACATTTGGTTATAGTTTTGAGGTGCGGAGGCTTTGAATGTAAATTACACGCAGCTGTAGAGGTAGCCAGGTATCGAATGGTAGTTGGTTTTTGTGATGGCACCATGCCGTCCAAGAAAAAGGTTTCGAACTTGCTCCTTCGCTTCTTTTGCTACATGTCAACTCTAATATATGTCGTTTGTCACCATATAGCATGCATGTACAGAAAGAGCCATGCTTATAGAGTAGTTTAGGGTATAATCATTGAAGGTGTTAGTATGGGTATTAAAGCACATAGACACATAGTGGTTTATCATGAATCAATATTTGGGCATCAGGAAAAAGGTTAGAGAAAAATCAAAGTCATTTAGTTTTCTCAAAGTAAATAGTGTTGTCAGTGAATTTTTTATTTTGTTTCCCACTTGCGTAGCTCAATGAAAATATTTATGAATCATATAGTTATATTCCCACAAGTATATAAAAGTGTGTCACCGATGTTCAGTTTTAAACCGTTTATCTTATGTAATTAGTACTCGAGCACGTTGTAAATAACAATTTGACAATAAAGGTTGCATTGTCTCAACTATTTTGCAAATTTACATTAGCTAGATTATAATTGGATAAAGAAGGTGTTCAACTGACACAATCAAAGTTGAATATTCTTTTTTTCACCTCATATTTTGTAATAATTATTTTCTTGGTTTGATTACATACATTATTGTAGGATTTCTCAAATTTCAAAAGCTAACATAGGCAGGATTGTAGTTATTCATTTAAGTTGGCACCATGAATCAATGTCCTTCTGATATAAAAATATATACGGTAGTGATCTATTAACCCGGATAAAACACTCTATGACGTAATATGCATTACTTATACACTTTTGGTGATATTGAACCAGATCGATATATTGTATCCATTTAATTTTCTTCTAATTACTTCACTTTATTGAAAGGGGTGCTTGCTTATAACTATATAATTGTCTGCTTATTGCATTGTTTAAAATTGAATGCAAGTTTTTGCATATTACATAGGGGTGTTTGGGATTATTGCTTATTTGTCCGCAACACTTATCTAATTATCTCGAACCTTATTGCTTGATTTGAAAATATAGTGCTCTACTCTACTACCTAATGATAATTTCTACCTTTGTATCTAGGCATGGAGGATGCATAGCGAAAGCAGGACAACGGATTTTAATCTGCGGTTCGGTCAAGATGGATACGAGCCAATTGTGTTTGTTAATGGTCCTGTTTCAACAAAAGATAAAGTTGCGGAGATTTATTCATAGTAAATTGCATGAAATATGGATACTAAACAGACTTGCGTGGTGTGTCATTGAGATTAATTATGGATTTTTGTTTCTAACAAATGGGAATTAATTCAGGTCTTTGTAGAAATACCATATGTATTCGTTCAGGTATTACACTACACCAGGTACGCAAGTTTGCATGTAATTTTGATTTGAGTATATTTATATTACATCGTTAGGCATTAAACTGAACGGTTCCCTAATGATTATACTATGATATATGGCAGTGGATATTATATGACTGGATCTAGAGCACTGTCCCAGTAGATTAATGAAGAGCTGATACCTCAGGTTTAGTTACAATTTTTCTGAGCTTCATTTTATCATGACCACAAGTGCTGGTCTTGACCATATTAATCTCCATGAGTGCAAATGCCGTGGAATCAAAGTTGCTAAGTCATATCCATCGTACATCTAGAAGATCATAGGCTGACATTAATAATCAAAAGTAAGGATTGGATTTTAAACTAATATCTAAATGTGTCACTTACAAATTAAATATGCTATGGGAGTGTTCTTTTTCGTTAAAAAAACAGGCAGAAGTCAATCTCTACATTATTTATTGTTTAAGTCTAGCTGTATGTAATTTTTTATTGA
>CM040238.1:89228983-89268620 GCA_022545495.1 Chrysanthemum lavandulifolium
TTTATCATGATTTGAGAGACCGACAATAAGTTGAACTTGAGCTCCTTCACATATCTAACATTTTCAAAATCTATACGTCCTCCTTTGATGGTTCCTTTGCCCGGTAATTCTTCCTCCATTGGGATCATTCCCAAAGGCAACTCTTCCTCCACTAATAGATCTAAAATCGACAGAATCTCTTTGTCTCTGTCATACTTCCGAGCAACCACTATCCACAATCGATGATCTTTAAGCTCCTCTTACGGGTTACCCCGCACAAGGATAAAAGAGTTAGTGACTTTTAGGAACCCAAGCCATTATCGACTTGTGTTCCCTTGTGGAGTTACAAACTCAAATTCTTTGAGTATGTAATTCCACTATTTTTAAAACATGATCCGTAATTATCTTTTGATTTTTAGCATGTGGATTTTCAAAACTTTCTAGATTTTCAATGTAACTTTCTTTTGCAAATTCATTCTCCTTTTCTTGTATTATAAAACATCGATTCACTTTTTGTTGAAAGTCTTGTTTGTCCTCTCATTACTTTCTCTCTTAACCCATTCGGTTTTAACACTTGGTTCCTATGATCTAGATTCCTATGTAAATTATAATACCTTCTAGGTTGATAATAATGAGATCTCCTAGGTTCTGCTCCATGCGGTGTTAGCAAGACCTTGTTTGAATTGAGCGAGACTGTGGGAAGGTCTTTGCTTGTGAAGGTCTTGGTGATTTAGAAAAAGGTCTTCTCCGTGAGGTACCTATGATCCGGTGAGAAATTGTCGTGATTGACCCTATTTGAATTATTCCATTGGTTTGGTTTTCTAGGTTTCGTTGGCGGACTGCTCTTTGGAAATTTTCTAAGGTATTTTGAGTGATGTTCATAATCCTTGATTAAATGAGTAGGACTAAACACACAAAACACGGTTTTGACCCATACTCCCAAAGTAACTTCTTCTATGTCTATGACCAAAACTATTTTGCCTTCTAGGTGAGTGATTGAACCTGTTTTGACCAAAGTTATCCCAAAAGGTTTAGCGATCTTGTTTTGAAAAGGTTTTCCGAAGGTATCGCTTGTGAGCAAGACTTTGAGTTGAAGGTACCGCTGACTTTGAACATTGTTTTCAACAGTTTCTTTTGGGATTTCGCACCTAGATTGACCAATAAGTTTTTCCTAAACTCTAGACCTGCCTACACCAAAACGTGAAACATCGATCTTATGGTTTGATGACTACCTATAGGATGTGGGACGACATGATAACCCTTGTCTTTCTTATATTCTGGAGGTGGTTCACAAATTGAATCCTCATTACTAGATGTGTCTACATAATTAATGAGTTTATCATCACTAGTGGTTATATCCTCTAGGTCATCACCAGATTGATTCTCTTCTACGTTATCAAAGTCCATACCAAAACCTAAGCCAGTTCTAATGTAAGCTCTTCGCTGTTTTTGAACATAAGTAACATATTCTTTCCAGGCATCAAACTTTGCTAACAAATCATCTCTTTCCTTAGTCAATTTCTCAATTTCAAGAATTTTACAATTTAGTTTCCATTCACTTAGTTTTAACGGTAATCTCGTTGTTCATAATTTTCACCAAGCCATTTCATTATTTTCATGTGTTAATATTTTGGCTTCCATTGACTCTAAGGTTATTTGATAACCAACTACCTCGCACCTAGCCCTAACACAATTATCTCTTTCAATCACATAATCGCCAAGTAATTTTTGATAAATATCATGACAATTTCAAAGATACCTCGAGATAGGGGATGAACTTGGTGAAGTAGCCATCATTGCAAGTAGAACAGATCATCTTCACACTCCAAGCTCCAATCAAATCCTCCATAACCATCTCCGGATTCCAAAGCGGCATGATCAGCTTCCTCATCAAAGCGTGTTCCGGTCAATTCTTGCAATGAATCTTCAACTACTTCTTCCATCGCTACTATACAAGAGGTCACCGGTTCATCATCAAATTCTTCACCCGGTCAACCTCGATAAATTCTCTTGAGCAACCAAAGCCTTTGTTTCAAGAATAGGAATTTCTTTTAGCTCCACTTTGGTTTCTCGACCATCCTGCTTGCTTGATACTTAGCAAACCCGCACTCCTTGCAAAGTGTCCAGTCTTTTGACAATTGAAGCATTCAATTTTGGATTTGTCAAAAGTGATTCCCTGTTTTGGTTTGAAGTCAATGCTCTTTCCTATTTTCTTCATGTACTTCTTGATCCTTGCAGTGATCAAAGCAACTTGCCACCTGATATCAATTTCTTCTAAAGCATCCTCGTCAATCTGGGAGAGATCTTCTTCATAAACTACAGGTAAAGAAGCTTGTTGTGCAAAGAAAGAGCACACAACCTCATCTGAGTGCATGGTAGTAGTTGGTGGGGCTTGTTGAGCATAGGTGGAGGGAGTGTAAACAAGATTGAGTTACAAGATTTTGAGTAGAGAAGCGATGCTTTTGGTAGAAGTAACGCCTTCTTTCGGATGATAGAAAAGCAACATCTTGTGAGATTTGGAACTGGTTTGACCATTCATCTCATGCCCATACACCTTTAGATGATTGTAGAGATCATCAAAGTCCATAACATCCAAACCCGGTCATTCTCTCGATCATTGTAGCTATCACATGCCATGATGATGGCGGACTCTTAAGAACTTGAGATTAGCATCTTCAACTCGAAACTTGTGCTTTGTATAATTCCAACATGTTAAGGAGATTTTGAAATCTATCATATGCAGCATCAAGACTCTCTTTTCACCAACAAAGGAAAGTTTTAAACTGCTGCTTCAATGATTTTTGTGCATCTTCTTGAAGCTTCATTCCTCCAAATCTTGTCTTGAGTGCAACCCGTAGTCGCTAGCATCTTTAGCATCATGGAACTTGAGAAGATGCCATCGGAATGGCGATAAGAGAATGTTGAGTGCCTTCTCTTGATTCCTTAATGTTGTCACGGTAAGACCGCCTTAGGTGCTTTGGGTTGTCCAGAACATCAATAGTTTTCGAACTTCTTCATTACCATTGACAATTACATTCCATAGAGCATGGTCAGTAATGGCAATGTCTTCGCCTCATCTTCATACACCATAGGTCATATTCGCCTTCTTGATGACGGAATCCTCATTGAGGTGATGGAAGGTGGTGGAGCAGTAATCAATCGACATCTTTAGGTTTTAGTTTCTTCTTAGTTAGAGTTTCCACACAAGCTCGATACCACTTGTTGGATCGATGTACTCTAACCAAACTAACTTAAATAGCTTGTTAAGGTTTAACAACCCTGATAAATCCTAAGTTATTAACAATGAAACATCGAGCAAACTCTATTAAGTATGCGAATTTACTTAACAAAGCTAAGAAGAATAACTTTAACTTTAAACGATTTTATTAATAACTCGCTTATTATGCACTCTTTAACAACTCTAATAATATCGAACTCTCTAAAACTCTAATAAAATCACGATGACGCCTAATATCAATCTAGGGTCCTTTATAGGCTCAAGGATAACCCTAAACGATTTACAATTCTTATCCTTGTACGTCAAGTAAACAATACATAGAAAGTTCTAGATAAACATAACTTTCTATCTTTAATCTAATACAACCGACTTATAATCTTTGCAAGATTTTGATGATAAGCGGTACTTTGACTTCTTTGCAAGATTTTGACTTCTTGCAAGATTTTATCTTTCTCAAGACTTTGTTAATCTTGAGACTTTAATCTTACGTATCCCAACAATCTTTAATGGCTTCTTGTGTATTTTTAGGTTCTATAGTTGAGACAAAACAAAATAAACTACTTTGGTTTTGGACTTGAGATCTTAAGGTTCTTTCATTTAACTTTCCTATGACCTTATCTACGGGGTGGTCTTTAGACTCTTTAATATTGATGATTTCATTGTTTAATGATTCATCTTTTTTGTTTATATTTTCCTTGATTTCTATGGCTTCACTTTCGATTATCTCGTCATCGATAAGAGGTTGGGTAGGTTTAGGTGGACTTTCAACAAATTTTACGTTTAATTACTTTTCAACCTTCATTGTTTCTTTATTTAATATAACATAAGCTTTACTATTAGGAGAGTAACCTCAGAAGATACCTTCAGTTGATTTAGGATCAAATTTAGTTAGGTAATCTTTAGTGTTAAGTAAGAAACATTTGCTACCAAAGACTCTAAAATTTTCTAACGTAGGCTTTTTGCCTCGAAGTAACTCGTATGGAGTTTTACCTAAGAATGGTCTAATTAGGACTCGGTTAAGTATGTAGGTTGATGTATCAACGGCATTGCACCAAAAATTCTGAGGAATAGATTGCTCATTAATCATGGTGCGACTCATTTCTTGTAGGATTCTATCTTTCCTTTCAACTATCCCATTTGATTATGGAGTGCGAGGAGCCGAGAAATTGTGAGTAATACCATTAGCGTCACAAAAAGCTCCAAATTGCACTTCATTATCAAATTCCCTACCATGATACGTTCTAATAGACACTATAGGACTTCCTAATTGTCTTTGGATTTTCTTACTTAATATTTCAAAGTAATCGAACATTTCAGTTTTATTCTTTAAAAATTTAGTCCATGTGTACCTAGAGTAATCATCCACTATGACCAAAGTATAGTAGTTACCTCCATAACTTTGAATAGCGGATGGACCAAATAAATCCATGTGAAGTAGTTCTAGAGTAGAGACCATATTTTTTGCTTTGTGACTAGCATGGACTTGCTTTCCTACGTTACAAGCATCACAAAAATGATGTTTGTATTTTAATTTTGGTAGATCTCTTACTAGTTCTTTAGATGATAGCGATTGAAGAAGTCACATATTGGCGTGACCCAATCTTCGATGCCATAAGGTTGAAGTATCATCCATAGAGGTAAGACAAAGTTTTTCTTTAGGTTCATTACTGATTTTAGTGACAAAGACTCCATATTTTCTAATGCCTCTTCCTATAGTGATACTGTTTTTCAATATTTTACTACCGGTTTCACTAAAAAGTACGTTAGAATTTTTATCACATATTTGTCTTATACTTAGAAGGTTGAAGTTTAGGTTTTCTACGTGACACACATCGTTAATGGTTAAATATTTGTGAGAAATTGTACCTTTACTGATGATTTTGCTCTTGCTATTACCAAATACCACATTCCCTCCATTGAAGGATTCGTAAGTGGAAAACAAGTCTTTGTTACCGGTCATGTGCCTCGTGCATCCGCTATCCTTGATCCATTCATCCGGATCTAGGTCGACCTTTAAGCACACCTAAAAAACAATTAACTCAAAAGTTTGGTCCTCATTTGTTCATGGGTCCATTAGTGTTATACATTTCACTCATGTTAAGCATATATGGAAAAGGTGAGAATGCATTCCATGGTGTAAAGTTTTGAAAAGGAAAACCGTTTTGTACATTAGGATTCCATCCCATTTGATGGTGGTTACTTCTCGATTAAACATTATTAGTTCTCCTTATAAATGTGTTTGGTTTTGAAAACAATGGACCTTTGTTTCTCATAAAACTTTGATTTTGTTTTAGTGGAGGTGGTTGTCTAACAGTAACGTGGGTTGGTTTCTTCTTGTTAACGATAACAAAGTCGGTTCTAGATGAAGTAGCTACATTATTTCTACTGTTTGCTGGTACAGACCCACGGATCCCTGGTTTTACACTAGATGGTTCCTTTTTCAAGGGATCCGTGACTACAGTAGCTGGTTTTTCAGTTGATTTGACGAATTGTGTTTCTTTATTCCCGCTAGTTGATGCATTAAGTTCCTGAAAACCTAAACCCTTTTTATTGTTTCCTATTTTAACACTATCTAGTATTATATCTAGAGTATTAGTATCATTCTAGCAATCTTGGAATCAAGATTATCAACTAGTGTTTGAAGTTGAACACAAAGCTCACATTCCCCACTTGCTATCTTCCCTTTTTCTAAACGTTTTAATTTGCCTTTTAACTCAATGACTTCCTTTTCTAAACGTTCATTTTTGTTTTTCAAAATCTTATTTTTGTTAATTACTTTTAGACTAATTTTGCAAAGTTTATCATATTCATGATGCAAATATTCATCATCTAATGATGAGCTACTATAATAGAGAGATTCGGGACATACCTCGTTTGAGTCATTTGCCATGAGACAAATTTATTCGTTCTCCTCCTCACCCATTCCCCACGAACCACTCACGAACGCCTTTTGTTCGTCACATTTGGGACACTCACTAATGAAGTGATTAGGGTCCCCACATTTAAAACATGCGCGTTCATCCCTTGCTTTCTTGTCGTCTTTTCCTTTCCGGAACCCCTTCTTGTCGTCATATTGTTGTTTGACATATCTTCCCTTTCTTCTAAAGAACTTCTTGAAATCCCTTACCGCCATGGCATATTCTTCGTCATCACTATCCCAAGAAGAGTTTTCTTCATCGCTGAGACCTTCGCTTTTAAGGCAAGAGATTTGTGTTTCTTCTTTTCTTTCGAGGCTTTGGAATCTTTAGCGAGGGCAAGCTCATAGACCTTTAGATTGCCTATGAGTTCGCCAAGGGTGAGGATTGATAAGTCTTTGATTCTTCGATGGCGCTACCTTTGATCTCCACTGGATGGAAGTGCCCTTAGATATCTCCCGACATGATTACGACTAGAGAAAGACTCATTAAGTGCTTGTAATGATGTAATTATAGTATTAAAGTTAGCAAAAGAATTATCTATACTATCCTCATCCGATATTGAAAATTGTTCATATTGTTGAACAAATAAATCTATTTTATTGTTTTTAAATTGTTGATTTCCTTGATGAGTTACAACTAAAGAATTCCAAATTTCTTTAGAGGTTTTAAGCATAGAAATTCTTTCAATTCCTTTTGGGTAAAGCATTGTATAAAACCATTTTAGCTTCACTATTTTGAAAGCTTTTTCTTTTGATCATCGGAGAGTTGATCATGAGGTGTGTTTATTTGGTTGCGGTTTTATCATCTTTGTAGTGGCTTCAAAGTCACCTTCAATAATGATGTACCAAAGATCAATATCTTTGACTTCACATAAGTTTCGAATCTATTTTTCCAATAAATAAAACCATTAGTTTCAAGTAATGGAGGTAGTTTCATAGATTGCCCTTCTTTATAATTTTCAGAACCCATTGTGATCGAAAAGTTTTTAAAATACGATTTACTTTAAAAGTTTTGTAAACCTTACTCTTGATGCCAATTGTGGAAAACTAGAAGGGGGGTTGAACAATTTTGCCGATTTTAAGTTAGTTTCAAAAACTTTAGATTCGATATTATGTGAAATCGTATGGATGGATAGGAAGTATAAAGCAATAAGTAATGTAAGTAATGAAAGCAAGTAAAGTAGAGGATAGAAATGACACAACCGATTTATAGTGGTTCGGCTACAAGGACACCTTCCTTGCCCTACTCCACTCCCCAAGTCACCTACTCGAGAGTTCAAGCACTATGTCAACAAGCTCCTTCAAATTGGCGGAGAAGCCTCACAACGCCGCTTACACTTTTTCCAGACAAAGCTAAATACCGAGTCCTTAACACGGAGGACCAAACCAACACAACTATAACACAACAACTATGTGAATATGAAATACAAGATTTTGCTATAGAAATCTTGTGGAGAACAAATCAACCAAGGACCCTGCTTGGATGACTTGTAGTATCTCGTGATCTCGCCTTTGAGAAGGACCTATATGAGAATCACAAGAAAAGAAAGAAGAACTACTATATGATCAAGAGATCCGAGATTAGAAGAGAAGTAATATACGGAGAGTTTGTGAAGAAGGGGTGAGTTCTGATGAAGAAATTACCACTATTTATAGCAAAAATCATCACTGTTCCCCGGATCCCACGAATCCTTTACATGAGGAATCGTCCAGTGTACTCGAGGGATCCGTAGGACGCTCCTCCTATTTGGGTTATGGGTCATGGATCATGGGTCATAGAGTTTAGATCATGGGTATCCAAATAGACACAATGATCTCAAGATGATAACGATCTAGTAATGGGTCATGGGTTAGCTCCATGGGTTATGGATTTGCTCCATGGGTATGGGTCATGGGTTATGAATTTTACCTATCCTAATAAACTATTACAACAAATGAAGTATTACAATAATTTAGATTAAATGACTATATATGTAAATGATTTACAAAAATAACATGTATCTTTATAATTTTACTTATGATAACTTTATATTTGTTATCAACAAAACACAAAGAGATCTCTAAATATGAATAAACGTTTTTACGATTAATTTGAATTAACAGTTTGGTCAAATAGAAAGTTATTTTGGACCCAATGTGTACACGTTAAAAACTAAACCAAATCCCTTTTGAAAGATAAAACCATAATCGATCTATCACCTATACACTAGACAACTTGCTTTTAACCACTTGGTATAATTCCTTACACAATCTGGCATGCTATCCTCTTATCCCACCAATCATTTACCAACTTGTACAAAGAACCCCTTAAATCATCATGCATACAAACAAACAAGTACACAGACACATGCATATAATTCAAATTCAAATTCAAAAATAATCCTAAGTCATAAACACAAGCTGTGAACGAAGAAGCTTTGGTCAGAATTGAAGGAGCTTAAGTCGCGGTCTAGGAAATCTAAGTCTCACTCTCGTTTCCTTGTTGGGTCGTGAATCAAGACACGTAAATCTCTTTTCCATTACCAGTCCATAGCGTGCATCCTTCCCACCATTCGTGGTGTCGTAAGTCACTCTCATACACACTTTCATATTATGATTTCACTATATGTCCTATACGTACCCAAGCTTGCACCATATTCTCATTACTCTCGTTAGCCATTTTTCTATATTATGTGATCCCTTGATTCGTGGTATGGCGTCGTTTGGATTAGAATGCTTGTTATTAACTTATAACGACATATATACACATTTTATAATATGTTCCAAACCTTTCTTATCTTTTTTTTTATTAGAATCCTAGACTAAAGAGTAACTTGACCCATATCAATATTCACTTAAGTTTTATTTGCAAACAGAAATGGCCCATGTCGCTTAGGATCGAGCCTTGTTACCCATTTTTGAACGCGTATCATACTGGACTAAAAGCTCGACCCAATTCTCCACATACTAAACTAACGAGTTGTGCCAATTAGACACCTAGATAAGCTCGTTTGCACACTTTTTACAAGCCAAAGCTACCCGCGCTCGAAACAGTTTTTATAACCACTAAATTTCACTAATTGGGCCTTACAGCCCAATAAGCCAAATTAAGCTCTTTTCCCACTAATAGGTTTTTTTATAAGCTTATATAAGCTACTGGAAGTATATTTTATAATAAAAAATGATAAACTTTGAAAAATGTGATTTTTGGACTACTTATGCAAAATTTACGAATTTTGGGTTAAAAATGTGACGTTTTGGAACTTAAGGGTACAAACTGTCAAATATTGATTTTAGGGACATAAACTGATTATATAAATACTTCTGGGTATAATATGTAATATTTGGAAAGGTTTGGACCTAAAACGTAGCTATATATTTAACTTTGGACTAAATATGTAAAATGTTTACCGTTAGGGTTAAAAGTGTAAATTTTATATAGCTTGAAGTTTTATTCAGTAACTTTATTATTATATTAACACCCTACCATTTTATTATTTATATCCTAAGAAAATATTTAGACATTACGTAAAAACTATTTAAATGACGTTACGAATATAAATATAAATAACGAAGCTTTTTAACGTATAACGTAACTTATCTACCACTAACTTTTGAAGAGACAACATCTACTAAATTTAAGCACATAAAACCAAGATAATATTATATATAATATTGCTTTTGAAATTTAAGCACTTCATCATGCAAGCCATCTTTGCCACAAACGATTTCGTTAACCGATACTATTTCAATAATCACTATTCACGATAAGTCAAACTTAAGCTATCGAAATCTGAGACATCCGTATTATTCAGGTCGTCTGTTGAAGACATTCCCATTCTACATTAGACATTACCTTACACTATCAACCATACCACTAAGGTGAGTTTTCATAGCCCATACTTTTATACGTTTTGAATTACTTTTAGGGGAGATACATGCTCAACTATTTTCATTTACTTTCACAAGTAATCTAAACTTTTAAGGATTACCGTGAGTTTTCATAGCCCCTACTTTTATATGTTTTGAATTACTTTTGGGGGAGATACATGCTTAAACTATTTACTTTTACTTTTACAAGTATTCAAAGACCATTTTACTTATATGCTACGCTATGCTTTTATACTTTTGAAACATGATGTGTAGTTTTATTATGATATGCGCCTAAATGTGTTAAAATTATTCTATACGCTATACACTTTAACCACTGTTTAACTCCTGGATGGAGCCGATGGAGAGGTATTGATAGTACTATCGGATTGACGCCCCCACTCTTGGTCCCAGATTCATGGCCTTGGGTGAATATAATCCACTATGCTATATTCTTGTTATACTTGTCACGAGGTTCAGTTGGTTGTTAAACTTTACATTAAGTAAATGCATTATCGTATACACACATGTCTTACTCTTACTATACTTTAGCAGTGGGTAGTAAACACACAGGTTGCAAGTTTTGTATGGGCGGGAGTTGCAACTGAGTGGATTTATAATGCCTTTGCTGTGGAAACATTCTTTTATACACCTATGTCTTAATCATACTATACGTTTGTAGTGGGTTGTGAACACACAGGTTGCAAGTTTTTTATGGGCGGAATTTCAACTGAGTGGATTTAAAATGCCTTTGTTATGGAAAACATTCTCTAAAGACTTTTCAACTGCTTTAAAAACAAACTCTATGAACTCATCAACCTTCGTGTTGACACTTTTAGCATGTTTAGCTCAGTTTAATAAGGCAATAGCGGATGCTTGGAACATAGAGTCATTTGCATGCTTTGGAGACTTATGCATTTATCCTTACCATTGGATACCACTTAAAACTTTTATGTAATCTTATACTTGGGACCTCTTGTAATAACTCTGATTTTAATAATTCGAACGGTAACTTTTCAAAACGTCTCATTTTGATGTTGTTTTCTATACCTTGAACTTTGTACTTTGAAGTAGCACCCAAGTGACACTATCGTTCTGCTATGATATTTGGCGGGTGTTACAGATTGGTATCAAAGCCTTGGTTATAGAGAACTAGGTTGCATTTAGTACCTAGACTATAACTACTGTATACATTAAGACTCCCCTCCCTATCGCCTTCCATACTTTAAACCTTTTCGTGATTTTAGCACCTAAGGGAGACTTCCATGAACTGACTGAAACACTGCACATCATATGAGATGATTAGTCCAAGCATTGCATTATTACTCCTAAATTATACATAGCCTGATCACCTATGTCTAATTCAGGAAGGATCATGCAATTAAGGGAGTAGTAGTCTCAGATGTGTAAGCAATTCCATGATTGAGCCAGATTTTCAAAAGACCTCCTTGAAACCACTTGTTTCTCGGCTTGATCTATGTGACAGTTCTTGTTTGATGAGTTGCGAAGATCAAGCTAGAATCAAGTTGTTACTCAAACCGATTTAGCCTAATCCCATGACAATTCTTGTCTGATGAGTTGTGGAATTAAGTAAAAATCGGTTACCTAAAGGTCTTTTGAGGGTTATGCTCGGGAATGGGACTTTGAAGAATGGTGATTAGGGGAAACGAGCGAGTGAGTCAAACGAGCAATAGTCACGATAGTCACAGAAACGTACCTAGTTAGATCAGAAACCCTGATACATAAGCTTTGATGAAAAACACCACTACACCTATGAAAGCAAGAGCCACTTGAGCTTACTATTCCTTAGTTAGGAACAAACTGATTCATCATCTACAAAAACTGAAGTTCAGCAACTTTCTCTACATTCATCAAGTTCTCATCCGAAACCCTCAATGTTAAGAATCTGTTAATAAGAAACTCCTTTATTTAACGGGTAGGTTACACCCCACATGTACCATAATAAACTCATCTCCTACGAAATTGATATGGCCCCAACACTTGAAACCTTTTAATCGTGCTTACACACTCTTCAATACCTCATACGGAGGGATGCTCGACATACAAGTCCATAACCACTATCATGTTGGGATCCTTATTCCAATGACCTCTAATGTCTATTACTGGGTTACTTCAGTATCACGTGTGCCGATGACTATGTTACTAGAATTCCAGGAGGAATTCTGTTTAACGGGTAGGTACTGTAACATCCCGTAAATTTCCCTTTTCTCATAACGGGCCTCAATAAAAATTTAAAACCAAACTCGACATCATTTCTTATCACCAAAATACAATATATCAGTCACAACCCCCTCCTCATCCCTATTTCTCTTAATGGGCCTTAAACTACACCGGATCCCTTTTAATTAAATTTTGGGCCTATGTGTTAATTTTAGCCCAAACCAAGCCCATTAACCCTTTATATTTTTTTTATAAAACATTCGATACACTTACACTTGGCCTCGTATCATGTTTCACTTAACGAATTCGTATCAAATTTATACAACTCGATTATACTTCCAACAAAGAATCAGGAATGGTAAACGTTATTTCGTCACACGATCGTTTGATAACACAATAAAAACCAAAGCTAACTATGTTCGACCATTTGTACAAACTTTCTTAATGTCAACCAAATTCAATAAAAACTTATATTTTCTAGTCCAATGTCTCGAATGGTTAACCAAGAGGGTTCACAAGGTTTAAAAACGTTTTCCTAAATGGTTTGGTCACATGGAAAGTTATTTTGGACCCAATGTGTACACGTTAAAAACCAAACCAAATCCCTTTTGAAAGATAAAACCATAATCGATCTATCACCTATACACTAGACAACTTGCTTCTAACCACTTGGAATTATTCCTTACACAATCTGACATGCTATCCTCTTATCCCACCAATCATTTACCAACTTGTACAAGAACCCCTTAAATCCTCATGCATACAAACGAGTACACAGACACATGCATACAATTCACATTCAAAAATAATCCTAAGTCATAAACACAAGCTGTGAACGAAGAAGCTTTGGCCAGAATTGAAGGAGCTTAATTCGCGGTCTAGGAAATCTAAGTCTCACTCTCGTTTCCTTGTTGGGTCATGAATCAAGACACGCAAATCTCTTTTCCATTACCAGTCCATAGCGTGCATCCTTCCTACCAGTCGTGATGTCGTAAGTCACTCTCATACACACCTTTATATTCTGATTTCACTATATGTCCTATACGTACCAAAGCTTGCACCATATTCTCAATACTCTCGTTAGCCATTTTTCTATATTATGTGATCCCTTGATTCGTGGTATGGCGTGGTTTGGATTAGAATGCTTGTTATTAATTTATAATGACATATAAACACATTTTATAATACGTTCCTAAGTAATTTGACCCATATCAATATTCACTTAAGTTTTATTTACAGACAGAAATGGCCCATGTCGCTTAGGATCAAGCCTTGTTACCCATTTTTGAACGCGTATCATACTGGACTAAAAGCTCGACCCAATTCTCCACATACTAAACTAACGAGCTGTGCCAATTAAAAACCTAGATAAGCTCGTTTGCACACTTTTTACAAGCCAAAGCTACCCGCGTTCGAAACAGTTTTTATAACCACTAAATTTCACTAATTGGGCGTTAAGGCCCAATAAGCCAAATTAAGCTTTTTCCCACTAATAAGTTGAGTTATAAGCTTATACGAGCAGGTGAGCCCGCGCGTTGCTGCGGGGCAGCCGTGATGTTTATCTGAATTATGCGGCAATCATTTATTTTTCATGAATTGATACCGTAAATGATAAAGTAACGAAGCCTAAGCAATTACAGTAATGAATTCAAAATCACCTTTGTAAGGCTAGTTGGAAGGTTTTAGAATGTTAAAATGATAGTAAGCTACCAACTCTTGGAAGGTTTTAACATTTTGCTATTCATGTTAAAATGATACCGTAAATGCTTCAGTGCATTGCACATTTGCACACTTTCTTTGTTTTCTTCTGATTTGGTTTTGTAGATGCCATCTGTTAGTCCAACAGCGCCAAACTACACATTTAGAAAGTTTTATAAAGAGTACGTTGTGTATGTATGATGTCGCTTATTTTTTGCTTAAAGTATTGGTTTTTGTTTACTAAGGTAAAGTTGTAGTTCGAAGTCCTACACGTTATATTTATTTTTGCTTTGTGTAATCTTTTCCCTTCAACTTTCTTTTCCTCTTAGTATCTCGTCCATTTTAGTAGAAAATGAATACACATGACTCTGTTGATATAGAAAAAGTAAAACGTTGCTTACCTGATTTGCTGTTTTTGTCGATTGTTGTTGTGTGTGAAAGAAAGATTACGCTTCCGGACTTGAGTCTTTGAAAGAAAAAGACTTGTGTGTAGAATTTTCTAGGTTAATGTCAAAGGTTAAGAGTAAACTAATGTCTTATACAGGATGTGTATTTAATGCACTTGTATAGGTGGCATAAGTATTGTGGGAAAGATCTTGTTGCAGGTATGTAAAATTAATAATTAATGTAATGTGATGCATGTAGCAGCCACCACAAACACAAAACAAACCACACAAAGTAGCGTGCACTGTTCATACTGTTCACAAAGTCATGTAGCAAAACATTTGTTGGCCACTTATGTGCTGCCAAGTGGACAAATTATCACTAACAACATTCAATCAACCAATAGAAATGCAGATTAGCCTTCTAAATACCTTAATTTGGTTCACCCACTGGAATGTGTTTTAGTATATATAGTAATAAGCTACTGGAAGTATATTTTATAATAAAAAATGATAAACTTTGAAAATTGTGATTTTTGGACTAATTATGCAAAATTTACAAATTTTGGGTTAAAAATGTAACTTTGAACTTAAGGGTATAAACTGTCAAATATGGATTTAAGGGACATAAACTGATTATATAAATACTTCTGGGTAGAATATGCAATATTTGGAAAGGTTTGGACCTAAAACATAGTTATATATTTAACTTTGGACTAAATATGTAAAATGTTTACCGTTAGGGTTAAAAGTGTAAATTTTGTATAACTTGAAGTTTTATTCAGTAACTTTATTATTATATTAACACCATACCATTTTATTATCTATATGAAAATATTTAGACATTAAGTAAAAACTATTTAAATGACGTTACGTATATAAATATATATAACGAAGCTTTTTAACGTATAACATAACTTATCATCCACTAACTTTTGAAGAGACGACATCTACTGAATTTAAGCACATAAAAACAAGAAAATATTATATATAATTAGCGAGTCTGCCACACGCGATGCGGTGGTGATCTTTCGAAATAAAAATTTTCAATAAACCATGCTTTATAATCTAAAACGTTTTATGTGACGATAAATTTGCGGATCTTAAAAGTTTCATGTCGCATATTTCAACTCTTTATAATATTATAGTAGGCATCTCACAGCGTTGCGATGACGACGTATCAGTAATAAAATATTCGGCAAAAATATTTTCAATTTTATGTTTTCTCTACAATAACTTTATTAATAGCGAAAACATAACGAGTTCAATAACTTTAAAAAGTGATGGATAATATCAAACTAATTCATATAAAAACAATTGAAAGTGGCGTGATTTTGCGTTGCGGAATAATAATATTATGGAGTTATGGTCAAATTAGTTGATAGTGGTCATAGTCACAAGTAAGTAGAAACATTTTTTATGAAATATATATATATTTTTGAACATGTTTGTATCATTAATATTGTTTATTACATTTTCCATATAGATAAAAGATATAAATAAAAGAGTCTTATAATGTATACATCTTGAAAAGTATATATATTTATGAAAATTCTTTGAATCATTAATATTGTTTATAACAACGTCTCGCACATGATGAAGATATAAATAAAAGAATGCTTATAATGTAAAGAAAACTTACATGTTTAGTTAATCATTTAGAGTTATCCAAGAAAAGTATAATAATTAATATACTAATATATTAATCATTGAATTAAGACTTAAGACTTTGCACATTTGCATCATTTGTCTTAAAAAATTGTCTGACTTTTACAAAAACCGCTTTTTTACTTTTGTCGTTAATTTTATTTAAAATAATTCAAAATTTATTTAGACGGTTCTCAAACACTCTTATGATATAATAATAGTTTTGGAACTTTGTAGTTTTGCATGCACAAAGAAATCATATTCATTTATATGCATTTTGCATTAAAACTAAACTAATTCAAAAGAAATAATAAATGAAGCATTAAAATGTTGTGGAAGATAAATTAGTAAAGCTATTTATTGTGTACATTATGCATTAAAATTTGTAATGCTTAAAAACACATTAATGACATCTTAAAAATTTTAAGAGAGGGTCATCCTCTATTATAAGTAGTATAGATATGTGTAATATGTATAAAATCAAATAAATTATCACTTGTAATTTACATCTGCATCATTTGTCTTAAAAAATTGTCCCGACTTTTACAAAAACTGTTTTTTACTTTTGTGATTAATTTTATTTAAAATTAATTCAAAATTTATTTAGATTGGTTCTCAAACACTCTTACGATATAATAATAGTTTTGGAGCTTTGTAGTTTTGCATGCATGTTAAAATCATATTCACTTATATGCATTTTGCATTAAAACTAAACTAATACAAAAGAAATAATAAATGAAGATTAAAATGTCGTGGAAGATAAATTAGTAAAAGCTATTTATTATGTACATTATGCATTAAAATTTGTAATGCTTAAAAACACATTAATGACATCTTAAAAAATTTGGGAGAGAGGTCATCCTCGATTATAAGTAGTATAGATATAGATAGATATTGTTTTTGAACTTTAAGGATTTCACCACGCAAACCATCTTTTCCACAAACAATTTCGTTAACCGATACTATTTCAATGATCACTATTCACGATAAGTCAAACTTAAGCTATCGAAATCTAAGATATCCGTATTATTCAGGTAGTCTGTTGAAGACATTCCCATTCTGCATTATACATTACCTTACACTATCAACCATACCACTAAGGTGAGTTTTCATAGCCCCCACTTTTATACGTTTTAAATTACTTTTGGGGGAGATACATGTTCAACTATTTTCATTTACTTTCACAAGTAATCTAAATTTTTAAGGATTACCATGAGTTTTGATAGCCCATATTTTTATACGTTTTGAATTACTTTTGGGGGAGATACATGCTTAAACTATTTACTTTTACTTTTACAAGTATTCAAAGACCATTTTACTTATATGCTACGCTATGCTTTTATACTTTTGTAACATGATGTGTAGTTTTATTATGATATGCGCATTAATGTGTTAAACTTATTCTATACGCTATACACTTTAACTGCTGTTTAACTCCTGTATGGAGTCGATGGAGAGGTATTGATAGTACTATCGGGTTGACGCCCCCACTCTTGGTCCCAGATTCATGGCCTTGGGTGAATATAATCCACTAAGCTATATTCTTGTTATACTTGTCACGAGGTTCAGTTGGTTGTTAAACTTTACATTAAGTGAATGCATTATCGTATACACACATGTCTTACTCTTACTATACTTTAGCAGTGGGTTGTAAACACACAGGTTGCAAGTTTTGTATAGGCGGGAGGTGCAACTGAGTGGATTTATAATGCATTTGCTGTGGAAACATTCTTTTATACACCTATGTCTTAATCATACTATACGTTACCAGTGGGTTGTGAACACACAAATTGCAAGTTTTGTATGGGCGAAATTTGCAACTGAGTGAATTTACAATGCCTTTTCTCTGGGAAACATTCTTTAAAGACTTTTCAACCGCTTTAAAAACAAACTCTATGAACTCACTAACCTTTGTGTTGTTGACACTTTTAAGATGTTTATCTCGGGTTAATAAAGGCGATAGCGGATGCTTGGAACATAGAATCATTTGCATGCTTTGGAGACTTATGCATTTATCCTTACCATTCGATATATCTTAAAACCTTTATGTAATCTTATACCTTGGGACCTCGTGTAATAACTCGATTTTAATAATTCAAATAGTAGCTTTTCAAAACGTCTCATTTAGAGGTCGTTTTTATACCTGAACTTTGTACTTGAAGTAGAGCTGGTAGTGACACTTTATCGTTCCGCCACGATATTTTGAGGGTGTTACAGGATGAGTTAACGGTAATGGACAATCTTAGCGTAGTGTCGCTTTATATAATAGTTACCATGTTACAAAGAAAAATATAAAATAATAAATACATGTAAAAATAAAGACAAATTTTTGTACTACCAATATGTTCTCATTTCTATCGAGTCCTCATTCAATGTATTGATTTTTTTTCTTATTTATTTATTTTTATAGTTACTTTTTACTTTTGTCATATAGTTATTTTTTACTTCTGTCATATAGATCAGTGACTGAGCCACGATTATTCAGACGGGTAGGCCAAAACAAAAAAATTGAAAAAAGATACATATTACACCTTAAAGTTGACGGAGCCAGGTTTGTAAATTAACACAAATAACCTCCACCATAATGTACTTGACTATTTTAGCAGGCTTTGTCTCTTATTTTGGGTGGGCCTATTGAAGTTTTAGATACAAATTACACTTTAAAATATCCACACTACTAATACTTATTAAAAAGTTGGGGTTGGCCTTGGTCCATCCTAGTAATAGTGTAGCTACGACCCTGATAAAGATGTACTTATATATGAACAAATAGTATAATTTTTATTGAAAAAAATATTTAGAAATACAATATAAAGGACATTACATAATTATTTTGTTAGATCAATATTTTTCGGAATACGATAATAATATTCGCGAAACACATTTTGACGACTAACATATGTGTCCTCTCATCCAGATTCATTTTCACTTTCATATGTAATCCAAAGTGGATGAGTTAACGATAATGGACAACATTCGCGCAGTGTCTCTTTAATATAATGGTTACAATTCACATGAGCAATCACAATTGTCTCATGTGGTTCTGATTGTGGTGGACTCAACCAAAGCGGAAAACTCGTAGTGCAGCCTCCGACATTTCCTCCACGAGTTAGACTTATAACAACTCTTTTATATGTTGAGGCAATAACCAAACTCGTGTTTGACATTTCCATCCATTTTCCAGCTTTTTTTATGGTCTCATAAATTTTTTTATAACATCTTGTACCAAATATATACTTGTATTTTTGTTGGTTAAAATCTAACTCATGCACCAAATCAGACCGAATACGAGGCTATTGATCTTGAGGGAGACTGAGATTGATAGCGACAGATCGAAATCCGCGATTTCCATCACCTATGACATCTTTTAAATATGTAAAATATGGAAGGAATATTTGTGGAAGTTGTTTCAAAAATCTTTCCGGAACGTGTTTCGTGGACGATTGGCTCACATTTGAGCTATGTTTCGGAGGTTCCTGGTTTAAGTCCAAGAACACGTCACGTGCACATGTTTCATAGTTCGAGCATGAACTATGTCTTGGTGGTTCCTCGTTCAAGTCTATCCTGAAAAGCCTGGTTGAATGACTACTTTTACTAGGATCTTGAATTTTCGGATCAACGCAATCATTTTTTTTCTCTTCAAGCTTGGTCGTCTACGTGTATTTTTTAACCGCGGGTCTTTAATTAGAATTGCACTTGGATTAATCTTTTTGGTGGCAGAGTTTTTACTTTTTTTTAACCGCGGGTTTTTTAATTAAAAGCTCCGAAACCCAAAAGCCAAAAACTTTAAAAAAAAACCCTATCTCCCTCCTATCTAAATCATCGCAAGGCCCGGTCGTGCAAACTATTGTACAATCATGTGTGATTTAACAAATCACATGTGATTTTACAAATCACATTTGATTTCCTAAAATCATAAAATCACGTGTAACTTTAAAGTAGCAAATCACATGTGATTTTTCCATACTTAAATTTCAACACCCACATAAAAAAGTCAAAAAAAAAAGTTCCTCGAAAATATATTAAAGTGCCCCTTTATAAAAAAAAATTAATTCTTGTTGTATTTGTATAACGATTAACGGTTATTAAACACATGTAAAAACCTTAATATGATAAAAGTGAATATACATAAGTGCATAATAATTATTTATAATAATTATTTACAACATCGTATACATTTTTAATGTGTCTGGTGATTAAGAAAAAAGGAAAAGCCAAATAGGTTAATTATTACTCTCTCCGTCTTAAAATTATTGTAATAAGAGAGAAATCACAAAGTTTAATAAAATATGTGACCACTATAAATCTCAACCACTCAAAAAGAATATTTCTCTAATATATTCTCTAGTTTTTAATTAAAAAAAAAGTTAACAATTATTTTGAAACATCCAAAAAAAAAATGTGGACTATAATTTTGAGACGGAGAGAGTACTACAATTAATGATTGCTTATATTGTATGTGCATTTAGTCAGATTTTTTCTATTTTCAACACATTGACCAAAATAATATTTTGGTGTGTTTAGTAACACCATTTTTATATTTAATACACCAAAATGATTATACTAATAATTTACTTGATTTTTATTTTACTTTTTAATATTATTACTCCCTTCATCCCTAAATAAATGTCAAGAATTGACTTTTAAAGTTTTTTTCTTTTCAACTTTGACATTAAATTATTTCATTTGTGTTATATAATACTTAATGAAAATTATATCAATAAAAATATATTTAAAACTCAATCCATTCATATATTTTACATCAAGTATGACATAACACAAATAAACTAATTTAAGGTCAAAGTTAAAAAGGGAAGACGTGGACACTTATTTAGGAACGAAGTGAGAATTAGTTAATCATTGTTTATCTTTATAAATTTTTATTTATTTATTCATTTTTATAGCTACTTTTTATTTTTGTCATATACATATGTCATATGTACATATACATACCTATATATAAGTGAGCAGCTACTACAATTCTTATTGAAAATAAATAATTAGAAATATAATATAAAGAACGTTACAAAATTACTTTGTTAAGTCAATATTTTTTATAATACGATAATAATATTCGCGAAATACATTTTGACGACTAATGTATGTGTCCTCCCATCCAGATGCATTTTCACTTTTATATGTAATCCAAAGTGAATGAGTTAACGGTAATAGGCAACCTTCGCGTAGTGTCGCTTTAATATAAAGGTTATCAAAACATACGTTTGTTTACGTATATTTTTAAGTAACGTGTTTTTATATTTTCAAAACATACGGAGGTCGAAAAACATAAATAACTTTTTTAACATTATTTGTATTATAGAATATCTTAAATATCATGCACGAACCTGTATTGAAAAATCGAACTTTGTCAGGTAAGAGAAAAGCCGAATTTATAAAACTGAGTGCACACGACACAATGTTTGGCGCGTCAGTGCGTAAGCCTAGCATGCCACGCCTGGTTCGCATGTTTTCGGTTTTGAGCTATCGTAAATAATTTTAAGTGTTTTATGATATATATTTATTATTATTAAAATATAAAAGATATACATGCCTAATATTTGCCCAATATATAATTTAACTTTCTAATTTTTATGTTTTTTTTTCTTGTCTAACGTGGCTAAAACTTTTTTTTTTCGTTAGTATTAGGAAACCAAATTTATTTTACTTCCAGTTACATAGATGACTATAAATAAGAAAATAAACTATGTTTATAATAATATTACTATAAAAATAAGGGTTTATTTAATGAGTACCCTCAGGGCACGGGTTAAAATGTATTAATTAAACACAAACTTTCTTATTCAATTAAAAAATGCATTTATAACACGTTAAATTAACTGGAAAATAACACATTAAATTAACTGAAAAATTTAATGAACATCAAATTTTCTTGTTTAAACATATAAAACAATGCTCCGAGAACACTTGTTAGACGATCCCTACAAATAAAACAATTAATAAGAACGAGAAACTTTTTTCTTTGAGTTACATTAACTTTTGATTATATTGAGAGCGTCACATTAATTATTAATTATTTATGTGTCAAGAAATTCGACTTCTCATTAGAGAGGACGGTATGGTAACATGGATGGCAAGGTCAAGGTATAACATTTGGGTGTTAACCCGTGTTAATCATATCGTGTATGGTGTTAACGGGGTGTTAACATACTCATGTTAACACCATAACGCAACGATAAGCCTTTTTTTTTTCTGCCCTCTAAACGAGGGGTTGTTTTTGTAAATTGTTGGTGAGTTAAGGTTTAACATTGGGAATGTTATGATAAGGGATGTTTTTTTAAGTTAAAGTGAAATATTAAAGCTAATGTGACGCTGACGTGATATGGTGTTAAGGTTTAAACTAAGGCACCGCACCTTTTGCTGTTACGGCTATAGCCTCATATAGCTACCTAACTGGCATAACGTTATAAAAGGCACACCCCTAACCTAAGAAACACAACTTCTCATTACATTTTCAACATAGATTTGTCCGCCAATGAAATCGTAAGAGAAATCCCCGACCTCATTCGTGTTTTCAAAGATGGCACATTTCATAAATCCCACGTCCCCGATCTGGTGCCCCCTGGAATCGATCCTACGACCGAAGTCGAATCCAAAGACATCATATTTTCACACGAAAACAACATCTTTGCTAGAATTTACATCCCACCAAATAAAACCTCGAACCATAAATCCAACAGACTCCCACTTATATTCTACCATGAGGCGGATTACATGTCGAATCGCCTAGATCATCTCTACCATAACTTCCTTAACCTCGTAGTCTCGAATCCAACGTTGTGGCCGTGTGCGTAGACTCGAGACTTCGCGCCAGTTTCCGGTTCTGTCACGTATGAGGACTCGTGGGGACGCGATCAAGTGGGTCGTGAAACATGTAAATGGAAATGGTCGAGTCATGGTTAAATGAATACGCAGATTTTAAAAATGTTTTTCTAGCGGGTGATAGTGCTGGAGGTGAAAGGTTTTATGGATATTTAAATATACGTATGTCCGGATTCGAACTCGAGACTTCGGGATTGCACACATTACGTATGAGAGTTGATGAAAATAATTAATATATAAAATGTTATTATTAATTATTAGTCACGAAATAAAAACATAACGATAGTTAATATTTAACGGGGTTTTGACTAACGGTCGTTAAATATAAACTACGAGGACTAAGAATGAAATTAGTGGACAAGAAGGATCTAGAATCCCCTTTGGGGAGCATGGCCGGTCGTGGGCTATCAAACCCAAGGAGGTGGGATTTCTTGGTCACCAAGTTTTGAGAAACTATAAATACAAACCCTTGTATTCATTATTCTCCTAACCTTGGATCACCAATAGACCTAATTTCTCCTCTCCTCTTCTCTTTCTTGTGTGGCCGGTAGAACACCCAAACTCAAAGGGTTTCGATTTGCTTAACTCAAGATTAAGTATTTGGTTTTATTTGTGATTCAAGAAACTAGTTTTTCACATCAAATCGCTAATAGTACGTGTGTACAAGAACGAAGAACAAGTACGCTTGTGCTTGTGAATTCCTTGGTGGTCGATCTTGGTTGGGTCGAATTATATAAACCCTAAAGTTAGGGTTTTGGGTTTTAGTTCTTGTTCTAATTACCGTTTGATTCTTGAATTGCTAAAAGTGCACGCGTTTTCTTATTGATTAATTACTTACATGTATTATTCCTATTTACTTTCGCTGCATGCTTTGATGATGCTATTTGATTTCATATAATTGTTATGAGTATTAAATCCCAATAGTGGCATCACGAGCCGTTAATATGATGTAATTAATTACCGAAACACATAAAAATTGAATCTTGATGATTATATGCATGTTTTTTTATGGTTTCTAGGGTTTTGAATTCGAAGCCCTAATTTTATTTATTATGGGTCGATTAACCTAATTTATATTAATTAGGTTTTAATTTTGTAAAACTTGTAGAAACCCTAGGTTGCATGCTAATTTTATGTGGTTAATTAATGAATAATTGTTATGTGCCATGTAATATGCGTATCTTGGGTGATAATTGTTATGCGGAATCCATGGTGGAACATGCATGTTTTGCCATGGAGTATTGTTTATTGTTTATTGATTAATTGTTAAGTGATACACACATGTTCTATTTATTTAATAATTATTGAATTGGGGAAGACCTCAATTATAACTAATAAAAATTAGATTACGTGCTAATTGGTATATTATTAACTTTGGCTTACTTAATCGACTTGTCGATGCATGTGGCTCATCTACCTTGTAGGTGAAAGCCATAGTTAATGTATGCATTTATTCGCCTAGAATTGTTTATTAGAGTTTATTGAAATAATTATGCATGTGGATAATTGTTTTTACATATGTTAAATTGTTTAGTTATATGTTTATATTATTTGAGTGTGTTTAATTTTTATTAAAATGCTTTTTGTTTATATATTGTTTGACATGTTAGTAAGCAAAAGGGTTTTTATGAATAGAAAATTAAATGGACTAAATAATGGCTAAACCGATTTGTTATCTAAGAATTATTCTTGAACTTTTAAGCGATTGATGCGATGTACTAAATGGTTAGAACGGCTCACCCACTAGAACAAACTATAAAGGGGTAAATTAAGAAGTGCACAACATGACTTGAATAGATGTCTAAGGTTATGCTTTTGCGCCACACGGTCCTCACTTACGTGAGTTCGATTGGAGCTACCTAGTATAACCATTCTATGTACGAAGCATCTTAGTGCAAAGTTGTAAGTTTCTCAACGCATCGATTAAAACTTTGTAGAATTCAATCTTAGCAATTAAAATCTTATGTAAGTTTTTCGAAAATTTTATGCTATAAAGTTGTATGCATGCTTCTTTATACATAAGTTTTGATTACACGTCGAAAATTGTACCCTTTAAATTTAAGTTTATGCCATCTAATGATATGAAACACTTGAAGTTGTAATTTAGTTATGTGAGACCTTGATCTAGATTACAATAACAAGGTGAATTATTTTGTTGTGTGAGACCTCAGCTTAATTATTTGCAGTTTCTAAATTAGACAACTTAATTAAGTTAGTTAGTGAGACCTATGACTTAAGGCATAAGATGGGATAAAACATGCTTACGTTTTACATTAAATGTTTTGGAAAAATTGTAAATCCCATAACTTTTGAAATTGAAAACTTGTTTATCAATTATTGTTTTTCAACAATTACCTATTCTATACTTTCACCACTAGCAGATCAACTGATGTGGTGAAACTATGATAATGAGGATCCAAAATTCAAGGAAAATACTATGGTTAATATGAATATTGACCAAAGGGTATTTTATTTTCTTGAATGTTTACTTATCGAAAGTACTAACTTTTGAACTTTTATTTACGTAGAAATGGCTCAAGTGAATCTCAGACTAGCCTCGTCGTTCAAATCTATGTTTGATCGAGAGAATTATTGGTGGCGAATTTCAATGATTGGTATCGGCAACTCGTAATTGTCTTGAGGGTTGCCAAAAGACTAGATTATTTGACCACGCTATGTCCTCCCGAACTGCGGTGATGCTCTTCTTTCAAGCACGAGCTTCATGGAAATCGAGTATAGCGGGTATAATGAGGTCGCTTTGCACTATGCTCGGAGTATGAACTCAAACTTGCAAAAGCAGTTTGAGAATTACTTCTAATCTCATGCTTGAAGAATTGCAAAGGTTGTTTGAAAAGCTTTGTGTTGTAAGTTGATGATCCGATAGATGCTCTTCATAGTTGCAAGCAAGGAGAAGGAAACCTGTAGCGCCTATTTGCCTAGAAATGATGAGTTACATGGACCATTTCGGGCGACTTAACTATGTCTACCCCAATGACATACAAATTGGCCTTATCAATGGATCCCTTAACAAGGAATTTGATGGTTTCGTCTTGAATTACAATATGCATTGCACGGGAAGGCGATCGATGAGGTACATGCAATGCTCATTGATTACGAAAAAGGTTTTCCCAAGAAGGCCCCTACACCTGCGGTTCGACCATCCGTAGGGTAGGATTTCTAAGCCTACTAAGCCGCTAGCGAACAAGAAAGGGAAAGGTAAGGGTAAAGTTGATAAGGAAAACAAGTTATGGCTTATCAACAAGAACCCAAGTACCCTCCCAAAAGCGTGAGAATCCGAAGAAGGATATGGCTTGTCATCACTGCACCGAGGTAGGACCTGGAAGAGGAACCATCCACTCTACCTTGATGAGTTGCGCAATAAGAGGTATAAAAATCTTGCATTGTGGCTAGTACTTGGTACTCTTTTGATGATAGAATTATTTGCTTTTCCTCATAAAATAAATTCACGGGTATATGATCTTGGATGTGGTATTCACATTTGTAATACTGCTGCAGGACTTAGAGGAGCAAGGAAGCTTGCCTATGGACGACAATACCTTGCGTGGGTAATGGAGCACATGCGATCGTTGAAGCTATAGGCACGTTTGATTTAGTTTTACCTTCGGGTTTAATCTTGTCATTAAACGATTGTCATTCTGCACCTTCCATTGTTAGGGGTGTCGTTTACATTTCCTTGTTAAAAGATATTGGTTTCGTTCATACATTTCTTGATTATGGAATTTCGGTTTCTTTAAATGGTGTTTTTACTTTAATGTTATTCCGATAAATGGTGTGTTTGAAATTGATTTGCATGATAATATGATTGATAAAAATAATTCTATCTTTAGCATCAATAATAAAAGAATCAAAGGTGATTTGGATTCTTCATTTCTTTGGCATTGTAGACTTGCTCATATAGGCAAGAAACGCGTGCAACAAATTGCAACACGATGGGCTTTGCAAAACATCAATGATGAATCATTTGATAAATGGGAATCTTGCATATCCGGGAAGATGACCAAGAAACCTTTACAAATAGTTTAGAAAGGGCTTCGATCTTCTTGGTGTGATACATCTTGGCGTATGTGGACCAATAAGACATGTGTAAAGAAAGGGTGCTAGCTACTTTTAACCTTTCTTGATGATTTCGGTCGTTATGGTTATGTTTATTTACTTAAACATAAACATGAAGTCTTTGAAACATTTAAGGTTTCTAAGAATGAAGTAGAAGCGCAACTAGGAAGAAGATTAAAGCTCTTCGATCCGATAGAGGTGGTGAATATTTAAGCCAAGAGTTTAAAGATTATCTAGCCGAGTGTGGTATCGTCAAAGAACTCACATCTCCATATACTTCACAACAAAATGGTGTATCGAGAGAAGGAATCGTACATTATTAGACATGGTGCGATCAATGTTTAATCTTACAACTCTTCCTTATCCTTTTGGGATTATGCTTTGAAGCTAGCATTCGCATATTGAATATGGTTCCAACTAAGAAGGTTGATAAGACTCCTTATGAAGTGTGGTATGGGAAAGCTCCCAACTTGTCTTACTTAAAGGTGCAGGGGTTATGAGGCGTTTGTTAAGCGTGACTACGTTGATAAGCTACAACAAAGATCATTAAGTGTATCTTCGTAGGATACCCAAAGGAAACTATGGGTTACTACTTTTACTTTCCACACGAAAACAAAGTAATTGTTGCTAGGTATGGAGACTTTCTTGAAAAGGATCTCATATCTCATGAATTTAGTGGGAGAGTTTATGATCGGAAGATGATCAAGAAGATACAACACCTTCGAAACACTAGCCAACCTCAAGTAGAACACGAAAGTGCAGGCGTTCCACACGAGTTGAAGTGGTTCCCATTCGTAGATCCGTAAGGGCTACGCGTGCACTGAGCGTCTATGTCTCAACGTAGAAGCGAGGAAAATACGTTAGGGGATCTTGGTGAACCCGCTAACTATAAAGGCGCCATGATGAGTCTGAAAAGGAAAAATGGCGAGTTGCAATGAATGGGAAAATGCAATCCATGAAAGATAACGAAGTTTGGATAGAGGTTGACTTACCTCCAAATGCTAAGGTAGTTGGAAGTAAGTGGCTCTATAAGATAAAAATTGACATGGATGGCAATGCACACACCTATAAAGCTCGTCTTGTAGCTCAAGGGTATACTCAAACCTTTGGGATAGACTACGAGGATACTTTTTCTCCTGTAGCAGACATTAGAGCTATTAGGATTCTTATAGCCATAGCTGCGTACTATGACTATGAGATATGGCAAATGGATGTCAAAACTGCCTTCTTAAATGGTCGCCTAGATGAGGACATCTATATGGCGCAACCTGAAGGGTTTGTGAATCCAAAGTTTCCGAAGCGTGTATGCAAACTTCAAAGATCCATTTATGGATTGAAGCAAGCATCAAGGCAATGGAACAAGAAGTTTGATGAAGAAATCAAGAAATTTGGTTTCACTCAAAATCTTGATGAGCCATGTGTGTATCACAAAGCTAGTGGGAGTAATGTTATTTTCCTTATCTTATATGTCGATGACATATTGATCATGGGAAAAGACATTCCAAGTTTACAAGATGTAAAGTCTTATCTTGGAAAGTGCTTTTCTATGAAGGATTTAGGGAAGCGACATTTATTCGGGAATCAAGATCTACCGAGATAGATCAGGCGGTTAATTGGACTAAGCCAAAGTGCTTACATTGATAAAATATTGAAGAGATTCGGTATGCAAAATTCCAAGAAAGGATATTTGCCGATGCAAGTTGAACATGGCTTAAGTAATAAACTATGCGTCAACACACGAAGAGGTGGCACACATGAAGAAAGTTCCTTATGCTTGGCTATAGGATCTATCATGTATGTTGTGGGATGTACAAGGCTGCTTGTGGCGTTTGCTGAGAATATCACCGGTCGGTATCAACGAACCTGTGTGAAACATCGGCAAGTCGTTAAGAATATTCTTAAGTATCTAAGGGCTACTAAAGAAATGTTTCTAGTGTATGGAGGAAATCGGATGCGAACTTGATGTTCTGGTTTTTGCGATCGTCATTCCAAAGCGATAAAGATGATACGAAGTCTCGAGACGGGTTATGTCTTTGTCATTAATGGAGGCGATTGATTTGGAAGAGCAAGAAGCAAACAACGGTTGCGATGTCTATTATAGAAAGCGAGTACATAGTCTGCGATGGAAGGCATTTGGATTAGGAAATTCATTTCGAGACTCGGAGTAATGCCTCAATCGAATTACCTTTAAATGTGTATTGTGACAACTCTGCGCAATAACATTTGCCAATGAGCACAGGTCATGAAGGCGCGAAATTTTCCTCGTCGATATCACTATGTTCGAGAACAAGTCGACATAGGTGAAATCAATCTACTCAAAGTTCATACGGATGAAAATCTAGGTGATCCCTTTACGAAGCCTTTGCCAAAAGAAAACTTACTTACCATGTTGATGGGATAGGACTTCGTTTAGCTAGTAGTTTCATGCGGATCTGTGATTAGTATTTGGATAAAGGATGTTATGAACAAATATTACTTTAATGAAATAAAATAGTTGTTTATGTTTATTTTCATTTTCTTAATATTATATCCTATATTTGCATGTTTAATCCGTGAATAAATTATGTTATTCTAAATAGTCCGTTGTCGATCAATGATGTGGAATGTCATTGAATTAAGACAAATCGAAGTTTGGTAGAATATACTTTAAAGTATATTGATGCGTGGGACATACCAATTCGCATGATATTCAATGAATTGAATATAGGACTCATCAACTTTACATGATGATACTTTATGGATCTTTGTCATTAAGTATATCATGAAGTGTTTATCCTCGGACTTGAGATACCGGATAAGCGATATGAATGTAGTGCATTTGTGTAACATAGTCTAACGCTATCCGTGGCGGTAGTTATAAGGGCTATTTTCGAAGTGTTACAAAGTTCATGAGTTATGTTTGTACTCAAGAGAATTTGTTCCTTTGAATTTGTTTCAAAGCATAATACTATATTTAGGCCCTCGTAGGGTTGACAAGATGTTTGTATCGCCATACCCAAGATCTATCCGGAATACGTTCGGATGATTTGGTAATCTTGTTCAATCAAATACAACGAGAAAGAATATTAACTTATGAAATGACTTGATCCATATTCATAGTTAATGTAGTATTAGTAACAAAGGATAAGTAAAAATGATGAATCATTAAATGGTTTTCGAGGAGACCATACTCGATTCGATCGGGGCATTAGCGTGTTAAAGCTAGACTAACCAATGTCATTACTATATTTAGTAATATCCAGTGGGAGTGAAAGGTTTTATGGATATTTAAATATCGTATGTCCGGATTCGAACTCGAGACTTGATTCCACACATTACGTATGAGAGTTGATGTTAATAATTAATATATAAATGTTTAATTATTAGTCACGAAATAAAAACATAACGATAGTTAATATTTAACGGGGTTTTGACTAACGGTCGTTAAATGTAAACTACGAGGACTAAGAATGAAATTAGTGGACAAGAAGGATCTAGAATCCCTTGGGGAGCATGGCCGTCGTGGGCTATCAAACCCGAGGAGGTGGGATTTCTTGGTCACCAAGTTTTGAGAAACTATAAATCTGAGCCCTTGTATTCATTATTCTCCCAACCTTGGATCACCAATAGACCTAATTTCTCCTCTCTCTTCTCTTTCTTGTGTGGCCGGTCGAACACCCAAACTCAAAGGGTTTCGATTTGCTTAACTCAAGATTAAGTATTTGGTTTTATTTGTGATTCAAGAAACTAGCTTTTCACATCAAATCGCTAATAGTACGTGTATACAAGAACGAAGAACAAGTACGCTTGTGCTTGTGAATTCCTTGGTGGTCGATCTTGGTTGGGTCGAATTATATAAACCCTAAAGTTAGGGTTTTGGGTTTTGGTTCTTGTTCTAATTACCGTTTGATTCTTGAATTGCTAAAAGGTACGCGTTTTCTTATTCGGTTAATTACTTACATGTATTATTCCTATTTACTTCCGCTGCATGCTTTGATGATGTTATTTGATTTTATATAATTGTTATGAGTATTAAATCCCAACAGGAGGTAATATAGCACATCATATGGTTATACGGGCTGGGTCAAGTTGTCCCGACGGATTAGAGTTTAAGGGTGCTATTTTGCTCCACCCGTATTTTTGGGGTAAAGAGCGGATTGGTGACGAGTCAAATTGGATAGAATCCAAGGTTAATAATTTGGATACCTTATGGGCTATTGTGAGCCAAGGAGGCGTGGTCGATGACCCATTGATTAACCCGGAAATGGATCCAGAATTATGGTGCAGGCCGCTCAGGATGTTGGTTTGTATAGCGTGGAATGATTTTATGAGGATAGAGATTGGAACTATACAAAATTATTGAGAAAAGTGGTTGGAATGGTGATTTGGAGGTGGTTGAGGACAAAGGGAAGAAACATGTGTTTTTCCAAAAGAAGCTGATTACGCAAATGCTTGTTTATTGCGCACTAGGATTTGTACTTTCATCAATAAGATTTAAGAAAATGTGTTATGTGTTAGATTTTCATATCATTGTATGTTTGAGTTAATCTTTATGAAGTTACATGTCGTAATTATTGTGTCATGTGTTATGGAAAAATGTAGTATAACCAACAACAATAAAGGTATACCTGCTTGAATATAATAACTAAACTCTCGTGTTTGTTTCAGCTCTATTATATGTCTTTAAAACTTGCTAACACCTTTTTTTGGCGTGTGTCTTGGCGTCTAGCAAAGTCTCCGCTAGTTCGATAAATTCATGACCATCGGTGGATGGTCTTGAGGCTCGATCGACCGATCGATCACCTTCGGTCGCCCCACTGTGGGTCGGTCTTGAGCTTCGGTCGTCGAACGACTAAAACACCAACATGGTCGGCCACACGACCGACTTTGGCACAAGTTTTTTTTTAGTTACTATTTGGCATTGCAAAGTAAAAAAATTACTTTAAACATTTAATTTTACTTGATCGTCACTGTGGCAACTTGATCGTCATCAGGTCGTCGGAAAGAGAAAACTGATGTGGAACGGTCGTGTCTGGTCACCACTGTGCCAACCTCGTAAAACTACGTTTTCGAAATGAATATTCTTATTCTTATAAAGATGAAAAGGCAGACTAGTTGTAAGCATTCCGCATTTAATATGCACGACTAAATCAAAATTTGTTTTTGATAACTTTGTTACTATTGTATGTCTTTCGGTTGGGTCAATAGTAGAGGACTAGAGGTAAGTCAAATTTAAGTTGGGTGGATTGGGTTAAAAGCCCATCTCTTTGTATGTCTCCTACTCTCTTATGTAATTTTATTTTGTTTTAGCTCCTTGTTAATTAATAAAATATTGTCGTTCTAAAAAAAATTAACGACCCCCTGGTATTTCTACACTCGTGAATTCACAACAATTCGTTAACATATAGCAATTTAAACCCATACCCGCTGATCATAGTCACTACAAAAGTCTACACGGAAGACTCGATCTGACAATGAAAATAGGAAAAATGCATACGTAACAACATGCTTATTTACTATTGTATAAAGTAAGCAAATAAACAGTATCATCCAAACGCTCAAAACTATCAACCGCTTGAAGAAAATTACCTTTTGGTGAACAACCATGCACATTCTATGCCGTGTGCTTCACGTCGAAGTGCTTTAAGTAATGGCGAGAAGAAGAAATTTTGAGACCGTAAGTTGGTTCATCTAAGATTAATAAAGAAGGTTCCATAATCAGTTCCAACCCAATATTTACTCGCTTTCTTTGTCCACCAGATTATGATGATCAGGTTCAACCTGAACTCATTCTTTCACATATTAAAGGCTCTAATTACATGAAACAAATGGATGCACTAAACATCCACGTTGATGCACTAAACATACACGTTGATGCACTAAACATACATGCTGATGCACTAAACAAATGGACCCATAATTATTGTACTTAAGTTCCTAAAACCTTCTGAATCATTTTATTCAAAATAAGCCATTTAGCATAAGTTAGTTAACAAGAAAAATGTAATATTTCTAATCATATTTACGCCTTATTTTTTTTTTTTATAAATTAAAATGGTGACCAAAAGTCTTCCGACCAACCCTCACAAAATGCCTATTCTGACCCATTACCCAGCCCAACCTACCTTCTCATTTTGCCATCTCTAACACATAAGGTCAACAAAATACAAATACTCCGATACAAAGTCATAACTATAATTATCTGCGAATGGCACATCATTCCATACAAATGCAATAAAGTACGTCAAACGGATGCACTAAATCATTCCATATAGATGCCTTATTATTTCAATACAATATTCCATACATATGCATTAAACAAAACAAACAAAATGATGCTATATTCAGTTTTAAGACAGATGCTATGTTTCATGATACCGTTATAGGCAAGAAATCAACCAAACATAACAGATCAGGTGCTTCTTTCTCAAAATTACATGATATTGACTAGGCATTAATATATAATACACTCAAACTTTCGAAGATTAACATGAGGTGGGACGTTGGTAGCTTCGTATCATAGTTACATGGATCTTTCCTGTGTCCAACAACAATTTTTAGGTCTTTGCTCCAATGGGAGCCACGATTGTACTATTAGCGAAAGAAAAGGTCCTCAAACGGATGCACTAAAGTGCCACAATTTGGGTGTGTCGGGAAGCTTGGATAACATGTCATTTCTCTTTTCTTATTCGTATGGTACTCATAGATGCCCTAATATGTCCATCAATGCACTATTATATACCTTTTCGATGCACTAATCATACTCATAGATGCGCTAATATCTACCTTTTGATACACCAATTGACAAGGAAGGGCGCCTAGAAGATGCGATGTATAATACTTAGTGCTTGTTATTTCATATTCATTTTTCTAGAGGTATCAGCGCACGCCCTATCTACACCTTTTGTATTGTTTTGAATAAAAGATACTAGACTAATTTTTAATCTTAAAAATACATCTACGTGAAGGTTAAATCTCTCTACCGATTCTTTAGCTATGTAATAAGGAGTCAATATCAAAGTACATAAGAAGGGAGTATGTTGATTTACCTTGGGCTCACTCATCGCCACTGAAACATCACCTTGAGAAGCTTTATGATCAAGAAGAAATTTCTATGACTCGCAAACAACGCTAGTGTCTTGTTGGTGCAAAGTCTGACCTAAATCCGACATGAAAGGGAAAAGAAATTCAGAATCAGGGAAGAAAAGTGATGATTGCAGTAAGAAAACTAATAAACTTAAGAGTGAGCCCGATTCTAAGTCGGGCAAGAAAAGCAATCGGCACCATAAGAAAAAGAAAAAAATCCCTGTTGGATATATACGAAACTAACAAAAAGGCAACTAATATCTTTTAAGTTGTTCATCAAGAAAATATCACTAGTAACAGAATGCTTGAACCACAGTATCTAGGGATTGAATATAAAACAATTGAGCAAGAAAATAATTTGATAGATACACAAACAAATCAAGAAATTAATACACATACAAAAAAATCCCTGTTGGATATACACGATACTAACAAAAAGGCAATTTATATCTTTTAAGTTGTTGAACCATTGAATGTAGTAGCTGATGAACAAAAAAATATCACGGATAACGGAATGCATGAACCACAATATCTAGGGATTAAAGATCAAACAACTGAGCAAAAAAATAATTTGATTGATGCACATACAAATTAAGAGATAGACGAGGGTGGAGTTTGTGCGAACGCCACAGAACTAAATCAATCAAAGTTGTGTATCATTACAAATTCCAATGTCACTGGCAACGGAAATCAATAGGCACTTATTATATAAGTAACTAATGCACTTATTATATAAGAACTGATGCACTTATAATATAAGAACTGATGCACTTCTAGTTGTCAATGTAAACAAGTAAAAGACAAACAATAAAGAGATAAGTAACTCGATAAGAACTGATGCACTTCTAGTTGTCAATGTAAACAAGTAAAAAACAAACAATAAAGAGATAATTAACTCGATAAATGGCGATGCACTTATTATATAGAAGCGATCGATGCACTTCTAGTTGTCAATGTAAACAAGTAAAAAATAAACAATAAAGAGATAAAGGGTACACGTCGGAAACACCTTTAATATCGCAATGCAATTTCACCACACTAAATAATGCATATATGCCATCCAATCGTTGGGTTTCTTGATATAGCCGCTTTTACTTGTTGAACAAGAGGCATGAGAAGGAAGACATCGATGGAAGAGCGTGCACAAAAGCTTTAACCACATGAAATAAGTTGTAAATGTTGGGTTCGATAAATACCAAACCCCTTAATCTAGGATTTGAATAGAAAATAGCCCAAGTGTTTAGTCAGTTAAACACTAACAGTCATTGAGTGCATAGTCTCTCGGTGAGTCATCTTCGAGGATACTCGGTATGAGGCGAAGAAGAAGTCTCTACTCGATGAGGCGGAACTTAAAGGTGAAGGCGAGTCAAGAAGAAGATGATGGATTCGGTGGTGATGGCAATAACTCACTGAATCCCTAAGACTCTCTCCAACTCTTACGAAGACAAACTGAAGTAGAAGGCGAAGGATGTAAAGGCGAAGAATGAGCGGGACAAGGCGAGATAAGTTTGAATCGAGATAAGACGAAGTCCTTATCAACCAAAGTCAACTTTCACACGAATGGCAAAGATCGGCTCGGTGTCATCTTTGAACTTAGGAAAGTAGTCTTGTCTCTTACCAAGAATAGTCTTTGTAGCAGAGACAAAATACATCGATATTTTGTCTTACAGATGATGTCGTTTGTCACTTAGGAAAGAGTCAAAAATCATACATGTATAAATAGCATAAGAGATGGAGTGAAAAGATTAAGCTTGTGAATTGTAAAAACACACACGCAGTAAGCCATCTTTTCACTCCTCAAATCGACTTTAACCCCGAGATAGCTCGGTGGGTTCTAAGAGTTGTGCTCGAGACTTAGCCCGAGCTTAGAGAGGTCACTAAACTTTGTCATTTCAATCCCAAGTCTTGTTCCGCAAGTACTTGGGTAGCATCATTCTTTTGATTGATTTCTAATAAAGAATATGATGTTGAAAATTACTTTGTGTGTTTTACTTATGTTAATTTAGGTCATTGTTCACTATTAACTTGTTTTATATTTCTAAAGCTGTTTTTAAGCGATAGTGAGCAGGGAACAACAAGTGGTATCGAGCAAGGCTAATTATAAAACTCCTTTTAGGTGCTCTAAAGTTTTTAAATTAGGATCCTAAATGGTGAAATTGATGTACCCCAACTAGTCGATAAAAGGGTGGAGCTTATTAAATTGTTGCCCTAGACTTGAAGTTGGTAAATTCAAAAATGGAAAAAGTGTATGCTTTGCTATTTGATTGGGATGGAACCTTATTATATCAAGTATATAAATGAAGGTCCATTTATCCCAAGCTACCGAAGGTTTGCTAAACACGAAGCTCGATGAACTCGAGGATGAGAGAAGAGTGGTTAACGGGACCAAAGACTCAAAAGTATCATCATATCATGTCTTCACGATGATGTTATGGAGTCGATCATAAGTTGTAGTACAACTAAACAAACACAGGATGACACGGTTCATAGTCATGAAGGTCCATCGATACCAAGGAAAACATGATTATGGACACGAAACTTGAGTATAATACCTTCAAAGCTAAGGACTCGAAACTACATCTCAAACTTACACGGTACAAAACTTTGTTAAATGAACTTTCAAATGATGGTGTAAAATTGTCCAACACGAAATCAATGTTGGTTTTGTAATGTCTCCCTAAGAAATGGTTGAATTTCTCTCGGGGACTAAGGAATGCTAACCACATTCGAATCTTGACCTTCACGAAATTTATGGGAAATTTGTCTATGAGGAAAACCTCATCAGCAGGCGATACTGACTTGAAAAAATCTCGGAAGTCAAGAAGTCCTGACAACCATTTCAATCCGATTGTCAGCGCTTTTAATTCTAACAATGTGATTCAAGATTTTCGGAAAACTCGGATGATGAGGCGAGATGAGAGGACAAGCGAGATGTACAGCGATTTAAATATTGAGTTTCGTGAAAGAGCACTCTCGCTAACTCTAAAGGTTTATTCGAAGAAACAAAAGTTTTCAAGCGCTAAAGCTAATGAAGACCTTTGAATGTTTTAAGTGTCACAAAAGGGTCATTTGCAAAAGCGCTTTTCAAAACAATCTACGAACCCTCTTACAAACCATCGAGGTCAAACCAGGTCTTGAGTTTAGTAAATTTCAACAAAAATCTTTCGGTCTCATCAAAATTTTCAAAGCAAATCTGATCAAAACAAAGGCATTGATTATGAAACCAAGTATAAGAAAGCAAAAGCTAAGCTTGCATTGCTTGAGGCAGTCCTCGAAACAACAACCGATGTTAAATACATGCGGGGTAAAACAAAGGCCTCGTTCTTTGAAACCTTGACCGTGATGAAGAGCGGTATCATCGATGATGAAATGGTGCATGTCGATCTGTGATGGCTCTCTCGAGAAGAGGACAAGCTAGGCGTTGGAAAGAATCATGCCAAAAAGCGGGAATGGGTCAACATCACAATGAAGAAGGTAAACATCTTACTTTCTATGGATGATGACTACGATTGGTAGTCTTATATGAATTATCTTAATGTTGACCTTAAGTTTGTGAAGAGCAAAGATTAAATCCTTTTCAAAATACAATAAGCTAAGTTTTGAATTAAACAAGTGTAGAGATGAACTACTTATTTTAAAACAAGCCAAGCTTGAGGCTATCACTTTGCAAATTCAAAACGAACTAGTTAAAATCGGGCTCTTCAAGATGAACTTAAAGGTACAAGATATTATTGATAGTTGAATTTGCTAAGAATCCGGGGTCTTTGATCTTGTGGGTGCCCCAGTAGCAAAAAAGAGAGTCATAGGTGAAGATCATCTCCTTGAATCTGCAACAAAGACCAAAGTTCAAAACCATTTGTGTGCGGTGGTATGATTACCAATATCTTTGAAACTTCAAATTCCGGTGATTGGATTGAGCGGGTTAATCACGAGTAAGCTTCAAATTCGATTGGAAGGATTCTTGAGCACGAGCCAAGCTCTTAAGAGCATGCTAGGACTCACGATGTGCCCAATGGTCTTGAACACATCTCGAGTCGAAGCGGAATCTCAAACACCACTTCCACCCACAGCAACCTCTTGAGGTCTTGATCCAAACTACGAGCTTACTCCTTTAAAATTCAATCTCACTCACCAAAGAAAAATGCGGACTTGGTAGAACAGTCTGCAAAGACCAACAAAGAAATCCAACAAAAGTCTACTCCTCTTGAGACATCAACATCCTCTGTCCCCACAAGGCGACCAAATTCGGCTTCTGAGCTTGTGAGAAAGTTGTGAGAAAGATGGAATCCATCGAAAAAGCCCCGATTCAATCAAAGGAAACTAAGTCGACTCATCTAGCTCATCAAAATCAAAATCCACCAACAAACCCAGCGAAGTGTGAGTGTGTCATTACACCGGTCACACCGACAACGCTATAGAATCCTTTATTGTATGATACGTAAAAGGATGATCACGAGGCTATGAGACCACTTACGATTATGTAAGCTGCATCGATGAAGCAAACTATACCAAAGTTGGTCATCGGTATGCTTCATCCTCCAAAACAACTCTCAAGAATAAAGCAAAACCTTTTCCTCTTTGCCCTTCTTGTGGATTTAATGATCATCATCGGGATGATTGTCTCATGAACACATCTTTGTGATATATGTGGAAATCCGACTCATGAGACATCCCAACATAGCGGTGTCATTCATGCAAGGAGAAGTGCAAAACAACCCAAAATCAGCGGAGTCGTCCTCGGTCTCTAAATACAAAACACGTGGTAGCACAATGCACTCAACCAGCGACCATGAGTCGATTGCAAAATTCAAAGAGACCTTGAGACCCAAGCCAGCTAGTAAGTGGGTCGCTAAGAGAAACTAATTTAGTTTACTACTTGTGCAGAGACATACCGGGGAGCCAATTTGGCATCTAGACCGAATGCTCAAGAAGCATGAGCGGTGTGAAGGAGTATATGCACAAGTATGTAAAGAACCAGGACCAGGTAGTATTTGGTGATAACTCATCATGTCTCTTTGAAGGTTATGGTTGATGGCGCAATGGAATAGTTTTCTCTAGAATTGCTTATGTCAATGGTCTCAAATACAATCTCATCAATGTCGAGTCAACTATGTGATGCTAAGTACATTGTGCAATTCAATGACAAACAAGGTACCATTTTCAATGCCAATAAAGAGGTTATTTTGATAGCTCCTAGAAGAGATGATGTTTATGTCTTAGACATGTCTACTCTTTCTCAAGATGGAACTGTCTCTTTGCAAAGCCTTTGAAACTATCAATGGTACGTGGCACAAGAGACTCTCTTATAAACTTCAAAACATCAACAAACGGCAAAACAAAACAAGGTCCTGGCTTACCATCACTGGTTTTGCAAAAGATAAACCATGCTCGGACTGTGAGAAAAGCGAACATCAAAGAGCATCTTTTAAGACAAAACAAAATTTCTCGATCAAAAGCCTTCCTCACGCATATGGATCTCTTTGGACCGATCGGTCCTAGATCAATCCAACATGAGAAGTATACTCTTGTCATTGTTGATGAGTTCTCAAGATACACTTGGGTATACTTTCTTTCCAAAAGAGTCAGCGGTGATACTATAATGTCATTCATCGGGAACATTGAAAACGAGAATGACATCAACGTAAAACAAATCGAGGCGACAAATGGTGCGAGTTCGAAGCGATGAGCTTGAGAGTTTACGTGATGAAAAGGAATCTCCCAAAATTTCTCATCTCCTTACACACCGAACAAAATGGGGTAGTGAAA